>CM034148.1:263971499-264304644 GCA_019776745.2 Taxus chinensis
TAAGGTATATTTCAAACCATGAGGCATGTTGAGAACAACCCCTACGTAACCTTTGGAGATGAGTCCTTGAAATCATAGTATTTATCAAGATCATGCTTGATATGTAGATTCTCTGGAATTTGGCCTAGCCTACATGTCTACACGAATGGATTGCCAAGCATTGGATCCCTCTTTTAGAAGGAAGGTTAGACCTCTACCCTTATGTTAAGGGACTCTTTATTGTTGCTTTTGAATCCATAGTTGATAAGGATGTCATTGCTAAACAAATGTGGGCCTACCAGGAAAGGTACCTTATACTTCAAAACCCTAGTTCAATCATTTAAGCTCTCACGGAATCTTTCTCCACAAACGATCGGATAGATTACTTCACTTCCTCTTCAATTATAGGACCAAAAATGTAATGATTCCAGAGACAATTAATTGGGAACTAAGTATCATTAACATTGACTCTGAAACATCTGATTTCACCACATACAACCTACGCAAGAATTCTTGTTGAGGTTGATACCTAAAAGGATCTTCCACCTCACATTAAGCTAAAAGTGCAAAATCGAAATTGGACTCAACCTTTGGACTATGAAGGTCTGCCTTTTCAATGCATGTGATGTTTCTCATTAGGACATTCTGCCACCAATTACAAGATGGTAAAACGGAAAACTGATAATGCTAATTGGTGGAAAAACACCCTTCCGAAACATCTAATATTTGAACCTAAGGACACCCCTAATGAAGAAGCTAATGAGGAAGAAATGATGGAAACAGTTCCGAAACCCCTTCCATAGACAACCAAGATCAATGTAATTAAGGTTCCATCTGGGGAAACCACAGAGTGTCGAAACAATGCACCAAATCTTGTCTATAGCGGTTAAGGAGAATCCACCTCAATCTCCTTGTTCAAATAATACTATAGCCGATAACAAATTTTGAGGTCTTTATTCCTCTGTATAAGGATTTTGAGGAATGGATTACGATTCGAAACAAGAAGAAAGCTACTCATACAGAAAACAACTGCTAAATATTTGTTTGCTATTCAGTTGTTGTTTGTTGTTGATTTGGTTCTTTTCTTTGCAGAATGTTGTTCTGCCTTGGGGCTTTTTTGCTATATCTGGATGTTGATCTCTTTTTGTTTTTGGTACAACTGTGAAATCTGGCTTTTGAGCCTTTCTGTACAAGGGTATAGTCCCTTTCAAAAAACTATTCAACATTAATAAAAAAAATACCACCATCGACCCCACAAATAAGCCATACTTCTTCCTTGTCTAATGAGAAGGAACCTCGAGATCTAATATTTTCCTGTTA
This sequence comes from Taxus chinensis, assembly GCA_019776745.2. Taxonomy (NCBI): domain Eukaryota; kingdom Viridiplantae; phylum Streptophyta; class Pinopsida; order Cupressales; family Taxaceae; genus Taxus; species Taxus chinensis. The sequence continues at coordinate 263,972,799 of CM034148.1, forward strand.
TGATTTGACATATAGTACATTGCATTTAAAAATAATGCGTAAAATTACGCTAATTTAGTAGATCCATAGAACCTGGGAAAATGAATGTTAACATCTTTTATATAGATATTTTTTGCTTCCAATTTGATATACATGCACATAGGGTATGCTATTCCAAAATTAAAAGGATAAATGATAGGGTAGTCCTTCGGTAGGTCCTCATGTTAACATAACAATATTGTACAAAAAAAAACCTCTAAAATAAGTGAAGTGATATAAGATAAATTTAGACAACATAAATTTCCCAAAAGATTGAATCTAAGATCTAGTAAATTTTTTATACAAATCCCCGTGGACTTTAGAGAAATGATCGAAATTCAAAACTAATTTCATGAAACATTCATTTTCAAACCAAATTTTAATATAAATGTCTAGAGAATCCCATCAAGGAAGGTCTTTAATGAAAGGCTCAAATTATAGAAATAATTTTGTAAAGCATTTGATTCAAGCCTATATTTTATTATAAATGTCTACAAAATCCCTAGTTGAACAAAAACCCTAATTAAACCATAATAAGATACAACATTTTACACCATACTAATCCCTGTTTTCACGATTTTAAAAAGGATGAAGGGAATAACACATACTAGAAAATCATGAATCATATACTTCGTGCTCATATTTTTGGACAAAAAAACAAGGATATGAAATTCTATCACGACCAAGAGCTTGCAGCAAGTGATACTTATTTCAACAATGAGACACACATAATGAACAAAGTACTCCCTTCAATATACATTGCGTAACACTAAATGAAAGATTTATGTCAGCACATAAATTAAATGGGAATAATCATTACACAAGCCTAATAAGATTTGACGGGTATCCCATCAATCCAAATTTGGATGACAATTTAAAAATTTTCCTGAGCTTCCTTCTACATTTTATAAAATTTTAAAGCACTATAATTCATAAAATTCAAGAAACCATTGGAATAATTCATATTATCTAATTCCGAAACTACATATTCGAGGTAACACTTCTGACATTATCCAACATGAATCATACACATATGTTGTAAGATTTTTGACAATAAACAATGATATCAAATAATTTCTAAAGTGTAGAAATTAGGCACATAAAATAACAATTATAATAAATCAAATAAATAATTGCAAATAAAACAGAGTATTGCAAACTCATATCAGCACTTATGTACATATATTTCTTCTTCCTTGTCAGAGCTTCGGCTCAATACTATCTCTCTGAATGTGTTATATGAAAAAACTTAGAATTGCCTCTAATAAATATAAGGCTTTCATCTAACAATAAAACACTCAACTCTCCTAAAATTAACACATGCTTTTGTGAAATAAAAAACTTTTGATTTATTTACTTTATTAGTTTTTTCTAAAATGAGGAACATCTTTTTAAAAATAACCTATGCATGAAAAGTGGCTTGATTTGTTTTGTTTTAAATTTTTTTCCCAAAAATTAAGCGGGGACAAAATTAAAGTCTTTTTCTAACACTCCACCTTTATTTTAACCTTCAAACTTTTATTCTTCTAGAGCTGAGTGTGCACTTTCAGATATGACATATTCCTGATCACAAACTACCAAATGAATTCTCAAATAATCAAAAACTTCATTGCCCAATTTTTAAAAAAAAAATTAGCAAGCTAATCTTCGTATCTACAAACTTCAAAGCAAATTTCTTTATTTTTAACCAATTCCCTAATGAAGTGATAACTTGTATCTATCTGTTTGCTCCTATTGTTAAAATTATTATTTTTGGATAATGGTATAGATGAATTATTTTCACAATAAAGCTATGTAGCATCCTCTTTATTATGCCTCAAATCTTTCAAGACTCTTATAATCCAAACATCCTGACATTTTTCTCCTGTTGTTGCTACATACTCTAATTCTACTGAAGATAGTGTGACTATGGGTTGCTTCTTTGATGCCCATGAAACTACACCTATTCCAAAGTGAAAAGGATAGCCGGATGTGTTATTTCTGTAATAAATAATTATGACATTGTCACTTTCTGTGTAACCTATTAGTTTGAACTAATCTAATGTTGAGTACAAAATTCCATGATTCTTGGTTCCACAAACATACCTCAAAATCCTTTTTCCATCTTTCCAATGTGAATCTTTTGGATGTTCCATGAATATTGAGATGAGGCTCACACCATACATGATAGGTGGCCTTGTGACCATCAAGTACATGAGAATTATAACTAGACTTTTGAAAAATGTTGAATCTAAAAATGATTTGCTGCCATCCTTGCTCAACTTCAAACCTATTGTAACAGGTGTTGGAACTGACCTGCAATTCAACATGTTAAATCTCTTCAAAAAATTATTAGTATACCTTGCTTGTGAAATAAAAACTCCAAATTCTAATTGTTCAACTTCAATGCCCAACAAATAGTGCATGAGGCCTAGATCTTTGATCTCAAATTCTTTCTTCATAGCTGAATCGAATGAATCTATAGATAGATTTCAAGTGATGATTAAATCATCCACATATAAACAAATAATCAAAATGTTACCTTTCTAATTGATCTTGATGTATAAGGTAGGCTCACTACTGCTCCTATTGAAACCATTATGTATCAAATAAGAGTCAATCCTATTGTACCAAGCTCTAGGTGCTTGTTTTAGACCATAGAGAACTTTTCTAAACTTGTAAACCTTTCCTTCATGACCTTAAATCTCATAACCTTCTAGCTGATTCACATAAACTTATTCTTCAAGAAAACCATTCAAAAATGTTGATTTTACATCCATATGATAAATAGGCCATATGTTTTGAGCTGAAACTTATAAAACCATTCTTACTGTGTCCAAACGTTCTATAGGCATAAATGTATCATTTTAATGTACTCCATATTCCTGTGAAAAACCTCTGGTAACCAACCTTTCTTTATGTTTCTGTACTTTACAATCAGGAGTATATTTCGTCTTATCGACACAGTTGACTCCTATCACGTCCTTTCATTCTAGAAGATCTACCAATTCCCATGTTTGATTCTTCTCTATGGCGTCTATCTCATCATCCATGGCTTGAACCAAAACTTCATTTTTTATATCCTCTTCAAATTATACTACATCTGTAGCTTGATAAAATAATGTAAAAACTAAAAAAGAATTCGTGGTATCAACATTATTAATCTCACTAAGACTTCTTATTTTCCGCTGCAAAGTGCTATCCAATAATGGATTGTTTTCTACTGAATGAGTTGTTTATGGTGTTGTTTCTAGTCTTTGTTGGATGGTTAAAGATGACTGGAATCTTAGAGATCTCCTAGATGTAGATGGAGTTGTGGCTTGTGCCACAACTTGTGGTGCATGTCTAAGATTCGAAGAAGATACAATACCTTGTTGCTCTACGCTTTCATCTATCATATGAGCATGAGATATAGTTGCTACTACACTGACTGCTTTCTCAATACTTCCATCTCATGCCTCATTTTAAAAATTTGTACATGCCTATTGATTATGACCTTTTAGGTAACTAGATTGAACAACTTGTAAGCTTTTATATTCTCTGAATATCCAAAAAATATGCAATTTCTTTATCTTTTGTTGTCTAACTTCTTCCTTAGCTCATCAGGCACACGTGCATATGCCGCACAACCAAAAACTCTAAAATGAGAAATACTACATGTTTCCTCTTAGTCCAAGCTTGTGTTAGGAACCATGTTTTGAAACAATTTTCGTTGGACACCTATTTATGATGTAAACAGTAGTTGCTACTTCTTACTCTACCCAATATTCAGTTTGAAAAATTCTTTTCCTTCATCATAGTTCTTACCTTGTCCATGATGGTTCTATTCTTTCTCTTTGCCACACCATTCTGTTGTGGTGTATACCTGGTAGTAAATTTCTTGTGTATACCATGATATTTGCAAAAAATTCAAAAAAGGCATTGGAAACATACTCACCTCCTCGGTTCTGTCCTCATAACTTTGATGTAGTACCCACTTTTCTTTTCCAAAAAATCTCTTGAACTTATGAAATATATCAAAAGCTATCTATTATTTGTCTCTCAAAACGTATACGCATGTCTTCCTTCTATAGTCATCAATGAATGTCATAAAATATGAACAATATCCAATAGAATTTGTTTTCATTGGTCCACATAAATTTGAGTTAAAATTTTCAAGTCATTTCCTTTTTCTTCTTGTTTTTCCAACTGGGAAGGACTCCCTGTGTTGCTTCCCAAAAATACAACCTTCAAAAACTCTATCTCATTTCTGAATCAAAGGCAAACCTTTCACCATATTTTTTTCTATGTAATAAATTCAAACCACTAAAGTTTAAATGACCAAACCTGAGATGCCATAGCCACAATTCATCTTTTTCAACTGACTGAAAAGGTTATTGAATCTCCTTAGCATTGAACTCATATGTATTATGTGTTGGTATCTAAGTTGATTCTCCCTTGGAAGATGAGAAACGTCATAGATTTAACAAGATACTTAGAGATAGACAAATCATGGTGTTATTTATTTTCTATCCAGGGAGGGGATTCAACTTACTCTTTGTCATTCAGGCGTTGGAGAAATGGATAGCACCATCATTAAGTATTTTATCTATCCTCACTACTTTAGGTCACGCCTTTCAACTAGGGAGAGAGGACCCATTTTGTAACCTCTGTTGGTGAAGGAAATTAAGAGATCCTTCTTTGCATAATTTTTTAGGGTAACCTTGAGAAAATATGATCAATAACACACAATTTAACTCTCACGAGTTGTCACTTCTAAAGAATGGAGGTATTTTCTGAAAAAGGTTAAGGGTACTAAAGACACTTAAAACCTACTTTCTTCTATATATTTTGGCAATAGAATTTTTTCATTTGTGGATACACAACACAAACAGGGGTACTTCAAGTAGGATTCATGGTTATTTGAAATTTTGGGTGGGGAATTAAGAAAGATGAAGTTGATTTCACCAGATCTTTTAGAACCTTTACAACAATTGGAAAAATTATCAACAGAAAGCTTGAGAATAGCCAAAATATTCCTTCAACCAGAAGGTTTGCATCAATGGAGGCCAAGATCTACACAGTTTCACACACTCTTCAAGAATTAAACACGCAGGCTCGAGTTAAAGAGTCAATTAAACATTAAATATACCTATTCCATCACGCCTAAGATACAATCATAGACTTAAAAAAAATATTTATGAACACAATGAAAGTAAAGTGATTTTAAATTGTTTATTTCATTACAGGATGAATAATCTTATCATAATGAAATTTCAAATGCCACTATACTATCATAGGGATGAGATCTTTTCTAATTTAGAGGGATTAACATAAGGTTGCAATAGGAACATCAAAACCATTTGAAAACATTCTGAAATAAAAGCAGACACAATTTTACCCAAGATCAACACAGTTTAATTCGATATCTATTAGATTTTTCAACAGAGGATAGTTTATTGAACAATATTAGATATTGTCTATGGCTATACACTTGCAACCGTCTTGACGTGATCAAATCTAAAACACAAGAGATGAACATGTTTCTCAGGAGGTCTCTCAGGAAGATGGTATTTCTAAAAATTTCTCGTAAAAATTAACCCCTGACCATTTACAAGAGTATTCTCATTGCATTTATACATTTCAATTTCTCACTTATCCAAAATTTCCCCCCTAAAAAGAATAATATTAGAGTAATCCTTTGCTTGCTACAAGTTTTTTCCAAAAAGTGATTTTTAACAAATTTACATCCAAAAGCTGTCACGTGGATAAATCATGAACTAATCACATTTCTCAGACCCTCAACCATGACTGGGATGCCATGCCATAACATTTTTACAGTCCTTCTAATCATTATTTTATTCTGTCATGTGAGAAATCCCCCTTTTAATCATTTTTCAGGTGGCTCCATATAGCTGGATCTGACAAGAAAACCTTTTCACCCTCAAGAATACACCTTGAGAAATGAATTCCTTTGAATGTATGCTTGGATTCATGCAATGCGATTCCAATTCATCCAATTGCAAAGAGGATTCAGTGGAATCTTCCACGTGTTTCCTTGGTGTAACTACACAAATGAAGTCCAGAGGTAGGTTCCCAAATGATCGCGGGTCTTCCACGTGTTCATGACCCTAGATAATTTCATTAGTTTCTGAAAATTTAGAGTATGGGAAGGCCCAGTGGAAGCTTCCATGTGTTTTTTCATAGAAACTTCAAAGATGAAGTTTAGAGGTGGTACCTTAAACAAGTGTGGGCTCTCCACATGCCCTGGGCTCAACAAAGTTACCTTGGCCTTTGAAAAAGTCTCAGTACAAAGAAGAGCCATCAAAAGCCTCCACGTGTCTCTTTAGAGCATGTTTGAGATGGTGTCCAAAAGTGGAGACCCTAAACGAGCGCAGGCTCACCACGTGTCTCAATCGAAAAAATTTGTTGAAAGAGTTTAAGGACCAACAGAAGGCGCCATGTGCCTAGGGTCCAAGAAAGTATCCACGGCTGTTGAAAAGTATAAGTATGGGCAGATCCAATGGAAACCTCCACGTGTCCCTTCAGTGCTCTTTCAAAAGTAAAGTTTAGGGGTCGGTACCCAAACAAGCGCGGGACCTCCACATTTCCTAGAACTTATAATGTTGCTTTAGAAGTATAAGTATAGAGAGAAGCTAGCAGAAACCTCCACTTGTCTCCTTGGTACAACTGTAAAGGTAGGACCCAGAGGCGGATCCTTAAATGAGTGCAGGCCCTCCACGTGTCCATGGTCTGACAAAGTTACACTGTACGTTTGAAGAAAATTCTAAGTATGGGCAAGGCCAGTAGAAATCTCCATGTGTCTCCTTGGCGCAACTCCAAAGGTCAAACCGACACGCGCATCCTCAAATGAGTGAAGGACCTCCACGTGGAAAATATTTGAGTTGAAGCGGGCCAAAAAAATTCAAAATACTCTAGTGACCTGCCTCTCCATTTCCAACATTTAATGTAGGCCCCATCAGATTCGCAACTCACTTTTATAATTTTATATCATTTGAAAAAAGAGCTTAAAAAATCCAAAGTGCTCTACTGACTCGCTTCACCAATTTGAATTTTTAAATGCTAACTCAAACATGTGACATCACTCTGTCTCATGGAGGGTTACGGATCAATTTATAACTTTGCTCATTTTTCACAAAAGGGAAAAAATATTGAAAATGTTCCAATGATCCACCTCTCCACCTTTGTCTTGAAAAATAGTCATGTTTCCATCTTCAGGGTCAAAGTAAGAATTTCTCCCTATCTTTTCATTTTTTTGAATAACCAATAAGATACTAGCGGGGCCGCAGGGCCAATTTTGTATTTTTTACAAATGTGACAAAAGTTACAAGTTTCACCAAAAATACCCGTCGGCCCACATCCAATCAGAAAGGAACATGTTTGCATGGATGCTAGGACAAAAATTCAGAGGGAAAACAAAACTGTGGAAAATAGAAGGAAGGGGAAACCCTAAATTTACGCTCAAATTACTATTTTTTTTCTCATGGACAGAGAAATGGAAAACAATATATTGATCCAATGTGATCCTCGACTAAAGGAATGGATTGACCATGGCATCAATACAGGGAGAATGAAAACTTCAAAACATGCAGACTGAGAAGTTTTGAAAAATCAGGGCAAGATTAAATTTAGCACCAACATTGGATCTGAATCAGGGATGGGCACTCCCTACGAATGCCACAAGAACAACATACCATATGCCAGAAATCCATTGGGCAAAATAGTCAAGAACAATCTTGCAAAGAAGAAAGATAATAACCAAACCTCCCAAGATCAAACTGAGAAACCAACAAGAACTGGTCACCAGGGACCAAGACAAACCAAACTAGAAAAACATGAAAGCATAATGAAACCAAAAGACTATACACTATACAATGATGTGCACCCTGATTCAGAGAAAACAATCAAGGAAAATTTTCAAGTGCCTTCGATTCTAGATATGACCATGCAAAGATGTTATGATATGTCTTTAACAAATGGTCATATGATTGTTTCTCTTTTCCATCCAAGTTGCTATCCGACCACATATTTTAGGCTTATCCTTTTTCCTATGTCAATTTTTTCAACATCTCTTGTGGATGCATCAAACATCAAATTCCCATGAAAATCAACGTACTCAAGATATCTGCATTGATCTATTTCATACTCCTTGAAAAAAAATATCTCTTAGAGTTATCAACACTAATGTCTATGTCCAATACTTCATAAGAAGCACTGCTAAGGTCCTCAATGAGATATAACATTTTTTTTTCACCATATAACTTCACAAGGCTGAGCTCAACTGGCATGGTTGCATAATACATGTCCATTTGCACACTTCCACCCACACTAGCTGCCCACTTTCTGGATAATAACATCCCCCATTTAGCAAGACAATCCACAATGACCACATTCAAGGTTAATTACTTGCCTAGATACATTGCCAATTACACTACTAAACCCTTGACACATCCAACTACTGACACCTCTCTTAAATCCATGGCAGTAAATTTCCCATAAGCTGTTATTACTTTTATATTTAACTCATTCATGACATCAATAGGCATTACATTACATGAGGCTCCTAAATCAAACATGCAATTATGTAACAACCTATCCTTAATAATCAAAGTAGTAAAAAATGGATCCATATTCAACTGAGACTCAACCAGAGAAGTTCCAAAATAAACCTCAGGTGGTTCACCCAATTCCTCCAATGCTTGTGGTTTTTCTAATTCTGCAATGGCAGGAGGAACCTCTACATTGTTTACATTTTCACCCTGGATGACCTTTTCTTAGTTAAGCCCCAAATACTCAAATGCTCTATTCTTATGCTCAGGGATTCTAAGCAATTCAACAATAGGAATAGTAATATTGATCTAACTCAAGATTTGGGCTATGTCATAAGGAAAATATTTGGGTAAGGCATTATTAGGAGGAAGGTTTACAAATTCATTTGATGGCATGGGATTTATCATAGTCTGAACATGGGGAGGAACACAAGTTTTATTTGGGGTGACAAAGCCTTTGCAAGATGCATATTTTTTATGGGTTTCCTTAGGAGTACTAGTAAGAACTAATTTTTTTTGTTTGACCTGAGGCCCTACCCCTTAGGAAACCTTACTCTTGGTATTATATTGTTTTTCTTGGGCAACTACTTCATTCATTAATAGTTGTCTATCCTCTTCTGAAGGAATTCCTCCATCATACTTTTCAATCATCAATGCCCTCAAGTATTCAAAATCATTATTTGGAAAATCAAAAGATTGTACCATATCAATTTCAAAAGTATTAGTGGGAGGAAGAGGTAATACCTGGTGGATGCAATCGTATAATATTTCAATAGTTCTGGCACTTATCAGCTTAGTTGAGGTTGCTCCCTACTATGAACTTGTAGAGCGATCCATCATGCATGCATCATCATCTGTCTCATCATAATCAACTTCCTCAAATTCTTTTTCTTCATCACATGGGGAATGGGCCAAGATACATCTATCACACCACTTCATATCATGGACCTCTTCCACAGTAGCAACTCTGGTAGCTAATGGATTAGGCACCAATCTATTGTCCCGAGGTTAGGGGTATCTATTTCCTGATCCCATGGGCCCTTTACCCCTTTCGTCTGATCTATGATCACCTTTGGGATGATTTGCAAATTTTTCTTGACCTTGTGGATTTTGCTGACCTTGGGAACCTTGTTAAATCCCCTTCTCTTCTCTAGATATTTTGTAAGATATTTATTTAACAACGCCAGCCAAAGTATTTATAACCTCTTCCAAATCAACAACTTTTCTTGAGTGAGGATTTTCAGGATTGATCAATTTTATACCCTCTCTTATAGGAGGCTTACCAACTACCTTTATGTTATTTTTAATCTGTAAAGCCATGGTAAAGGCCTCCCTCAATGTTCCTGGGTTCTTATCTCTCAAGTAATAAGCAGCCTTCTTATCAAAAGCATCAGAATATTTTATCAAACAAGAAACATCACTTGGCCTCAGGATTATAGGTAGCCTATTTAGGGTCTTATTGAAGTGACCATTGAAATCATGAACAAATTCATTAGGATTCTTCTTTATATTTTAAAATTCATAAAAAAGAAACCTGAGATCTATCTTATCCCCATATTGCAATCTAAAGGCATTTTTCATTTATGTCCATGAATCTATTGAGTTATCTAGAAAATACTTCTACCAATCATGTGCATCCTCCTTAAGAGTATGAATAAATAATTTTATATACACATCCTCAAATTCAATCTCAAAGTATTTCATTATATTGATAAAAATTTATAAGTTTTGATCACCAGTGATAACATTATTCCCTTGAAATTTAGGTAGTCTATTTCTAACATCTTGTGGCACTATATTTGGATATCCAGCCATACCTTTAAAATTTTGAGGAAAAAAAGTATTCATAACAAAAGGAGGTATGGGTGGAGGCTAGGCCATACTATTTTTAGGAGGTGATCTTATAGGAGATACAAAATGATGAGGGACAAGTGGTCTTTAGAACACAGGAGTATAATTTAGAAAATGAATGTCCTCTAAAGAATCTATTTCATGGAAAACCCTATCAACTTTGGAAAATATACGGACAGACAGAGAAACACACTTATTAGACACAAATGAAGGCCCCTCTCTACTTTGAGAATTCAAATCTATATAAATATTATCTAATTCAGAATCACCTGAAGAAGAATGGTAATCCTCAACTACAGGTTGATCACTTTTCACAATGGATAACTCTATTCTTGATTCCTAATATCCATCTATTTTCCAGACTCCTTTTCCTTCTAAATTTGTCTTTCCCAGTTCTTGAAACAACTTTCTTGTATGGTCCTTAGTGAAGAAATATCTTATTTCTTAAATATTTGTAAATATTAGTGACAAATTTCACTTAATACAGGTTAAGGTACTGGTATTTATCAAAATTTAAATTAACACAGAGTCACCACTAAGGATTTTCACCTTAGTTGTACAAATGCACTATAAATGACTTGTCAAATATCTATCAACACTTCATTCCTACAAAACTTAGTAAATCAGACCTTCCTTTACCAGTATTAATTGCTGATGATATAAATTTAATGCAATAACCACTAGAAATTGGAAATACTGCATAATGAACATGTAATCTTGCATAAATCTTACAGATCTCGACAAAGGATGACATTTAAATAGTGTATTTTCACTTAGATCATGTAAGAAACATTACCAGGGAAAAATAAAAGAATTCCTTTAAAGATCCTCGACAACGGTGTCATTCTGGGTGTTGTTGCTGCACAAATAGGTCCCAGTGTTCAAATAATCCATTGAAATGGTGCCAATCTGGGTGGTGTTGTTTCTGTACAAATAGGTCATAGTGTTCAAATAATCCCCAACAACGATGTCATTTAGGTGTTGGTATCCAAATTGATTCTCCCTTTGAAGTCAAGCAACGTCACAGATTTAACAAGATAGTTAGAGATAGACAAATCATGGTATAAGTCATTTTGTAGCTGGGGAGGGGATTCAGTTGACTCTTTGTCATGCAGATGTTGGAGAAATGGATAACACCTTCATTAAGGATTTGATCTATCCTCACTACTTTAAGTTGTGCCTTTCAACCAGGGTGAGAGGACCTATTTTGTAACCTCTATTTGTGAAGGATATGAAGAGATCCTTCTTTGCATAATTTTTAGGGGAACCTTGAGAAAATATGATCAATACACCATGTAACACCCGCTAAAATGACCACTCAGAGAATGGACAACAACAACCTACAAGTTTAGATAAAATTATGGAATACCTTTTTTTTTCGAAAAGCATGTCCACTACCAAGCTTCAAGCAACATTTGTCACAACAAAGACTAAAAGTCAATTATAATTTAATAAATGAAATTTTCCTTGTTGTAACAAATATTAGATCCACATTAAAAAATTAATGAGTATAATTAATCTATATGTAGCTAAATTTCTCTTAGGTGTTAACTTAATAACTAATTAAATTAACACTATAGTTAAATATTCCTTAATTAATTTTAGAGGGTTAAAGGGGCCAAAGCAATTAAATGCCCAAGGTTTTTAATTTCACTAGATATAAACAATAGCCAAGGTTCTTATTTACATGGGATACAAAAACATTCTCTTATCCCCTAATGTGACCCCTTAAAAAGGTCAAGCCATGCTTTAGAGTTACACATTAAGTTAAAAAGGGGGTAATGTCCCACTTACCCACTCACATACTCATCTTTGCACTTCAACCTAATTTTTAACATATTTAACACACTTAAGGTTTCCTAAAAAAAATTTCATTACATGAAAAATTTCTTCCCCTTTCCAATGACATCAAGAATTCCTCCCAACTCCTCATATTTCTTAAGTTATAAGCCGGCGGGCGTGGGAAGAAAATTTTCCCAAGGAAGGCCTGTAGGCCCAAGGATGAATTTTCACCTGGGGAAGGTTTCGGGTCGGAATACCTAGGGAGAAATTTGATGCTTTGCGCTTTTAGCTAAAAAGTGCAATTTTCATTTCCGCACCTGTGAGCTCGCGACAGGGCTTCGTGTCGAGGGAAGAAATTTTTTCCCAAGCCGCAAGGGACACATGGCACATTTTTAAGCTAATGTGGGAAGGTGGGTCACTTGAGGCACTTAGGATTCTTAGCTTTTTTGTTGAAAAAAAAAGTTATAAAATGAGCTTCGCCTCTGCCAACGCCCAGAGGCGCCACGTGTCATGCCATAAATTTCAAGCAGGGAGGTAGACCATCAAGGAAAATGTAGAAATGTTGGATTTTGTGTTAAAAAGTGTGAAGGTTGCAAATAACCTGTGACTTCGCCAAGACCTAGCAACGCCACGTGTCAGTCCAATAGTAACCTGCGGGAAGGCAGGCGACAGGGTGACATAGGAATTTTTGCAATTTTTTTTAAAGCAATAAGGGTCTAAAACCATCTGCGCCTTTGTCGAAGACTAAATAAGCCACGTTTCAGACCCATAGTGATGGGCGGGGAAGCGGACCAATAGGGAGACTTAATATTTTGAGCCAAATTTTCTAAAAGTTAAAGTTGAAAGTGTGGGACCACAAATCCGCAGAAGTATTTTTTTATCCAAAGGAAAAAAATCAGGCTTGCGCAGCCACAGAAGAACTTGTGACTTTTTGAATTTTTGCAAAAATCTCCCTAAGTAATTTTTGGGCCTATGGATTCGATTTACAAAAATTTCCCTTTTTTTATTTGGAACCAAACAAAGTAAAAACATCAGAAGGCCATAACTTTCGACTGGAAGCTCGAATTTGTGAAAATGAGGAATTTTTTGAAAGGGCTCGAACTCCTCTTTTCATATGAATTACAAAATATTATTCTCAACAAACTTAGATGGGTGAAATTTAAGAAACATCTTTCCCGCCATTAAAATGTGAACTAAAGTTTTTCAACTACAAGACACGTTTCATTTTATACTGCTATTCATTTCTTCATAATAAAGCTAAAAGTTCCAAACAAGTGTCCGGTGACCTGCCTCCCCGTTCTGAATTTTCAATGCTAACTCAAACATGTTGACATTATTTTTTCCCCAGTTTAGATCGTAGCAATACATTTTATAACTTTTCTCTTTATTTAAAAAAGGCCAAAATATTCAAATGCCTCTACCAATGCCACGATCCCCACTTTAGAGTTCTTTATAAGCCCCCCATTACTAGAGTTGCAGTTCACTTTATAAATTTGCTCCTTTAATAAAGTTAAAAGTTCTAAAGTAATCTGATGACCTGCCTACCTGTGCTGACTTTTCAAACAACCGTGTTTGACTTTCACTACTCCATAGCGGATTCGCAGTTCACTTCTGATATTGACTTTACTCCTTTTACAATAATCTAACAAAGTTATAAAAACTTCAAAGTAACCCGACGATCTATCCACTCTGATTTGTTGTACTTTTCAAACCATTTACATGTCCTCTTGTGGGCCATTAGGAATTTCTTTTATATGTTTAACATTCCTTTCACTATAATGCATAGAGAAACATAAAAAGGAGCCTGCTATTTCCACAATGTACCTGACTTATGACATGTGTACACCTTCAAAGGAAAACATGAGATATTTTCTCTGCCACTTCATAGACTTTTGACTAGCCAATTCAGAACTCAACGAGAGTTTACCACAGGATTTCAATTAACAGACTTTTTTAAAGCAGGAAAAAAGTCCATTAATTTTACTAAAGTAAACCCACCATTTCATGTCCAATGTAGAGATGAACACGTATCTGCATACTTTGAGATACTTCCTTCTGTTCAGGGAAAAGATGACTATGGAAAAATAAAATACGGATGAAACTTCATTTTTTCACGCCTAGAATTCACAATTTTTCATATCCATGGACACAGAAACTGCAAATGATACACTGGCCAAACTTGATTATAATGACCATCCACTTATAGTGGGAGATTTAACAATAAGGAACATAAGGATGAAGGAGAAAGTTTATCATGCATCCATTCAGGTCTAATGGAACAATATACGACGAGACTAGGCGGATTGCACGCTTTTAATTGGTCCACAACAAACAGAGGAGAGATTAAATGCTGAGCACCCAACCATGAATGCACCTTTGGATTGTAGTTGAGAATCCATCCATGTTACATTGTTCTTCTCCCTAGTTACCTTGATTTCTCATTACAATAGTGTTATGGATTTATGCCCGTGCTCTCTTTATGGTTATTCTGAACTTCCACCATACAGAAGTATAGATAAATGAATCCCATAGCATTGTCCATAGTAAAATGAAGTTGCAGTCACAAGGTATTGATATGTTAGTTGGTAGTACAAGGCTATCATTTCATAAAGGCCAAGGGAGACATCTCTATGGGGGGAAATTGCTTATACTTCCAGTGTGGTGAATGTTTGATTTTGTTTAGTGTAACCCATCAAAATATTCATAGGAAACCTTGTGGTCATGACTTTACTTAGTGCCTACCCCCTATTACCTCTAATTGTACCCTCTCAAGTCTCTTAGAGCTGCTTCTCATGAATAGTAAGTTTTGATTGTAAATGTTTTTCTAATATCCAAGGTGGAACATCTTTCCTTCTTGTTAAACCTCGTCTTATGTGATCTCCACAACTCTGTGATACCTCCCCAAAAAAGAGTAGACATAGTTTTCTCGTACATGACACTTTTTGGACATGGTTGATTCTTTTATCAAACCAACTAACATAACGAAACAGTTGAAAGCATTCACATTTAAGCACAATACATAAAAAAACCTTAATTTTTGTTATTGTAGTCAATGTCCTTACCTCTCCATGGATAGAACTTGGTGGTCATAAGTTAAACTCACGAATTCTTGTTGTTATTCCTCTAATTGGTGGTTATTCTTGACACTCTTTTGACCTCTTCATGCATCCATAATGTTATGTGTTGTATATTCAATTGCAAGATCACTAGACCAACATTAAGTAAGTTACAAAACAGGAAAAGAATTAGAATTAAATGTATGCAACCTTACGTTAAGAGGATGAGGTAGAACCCATCCCTAGGATGCAATCTAGTGCCTTCTTATCTTTAACGACTTTGCATTGGACACTAAACATGGGTACTACTGATTAGACCCATGGACTTGTTTGAAGGACTTTAACATATTCCATGATGTTAGATGTATAGATCCTGGATTTTTGTTACACTAAATCCTACCTCTATGATGCTTTGACGACTTCTGGGAGGACAGTAAATTCTATATGTTGAGGGGGATGTATTGTTTGACTTCCCTTCAATTATGGACTGTTGTCTAGACTTATGATAATATCAGATATTGTCGACTATACCTACAAATGGAAATTATTGGATGATGCTATAGTTGATTGATAGCAGGATACATGAGATTGTTAGAGATAATGGACTGTTGATGTTGATTTTGATTCATATATCTATATGAATTTGGGAATTATATTTATATTATTTTGGATGTTCTTATATGGCCACGAGGCGGATGGAGGTATTTGTGTTTTGCAAGTTAAAATATCACAACATACATCGGGGGGATTAGAGACCAACCACATTAGAATTCTAGATGAATTCAACAAGGTCACCATGGCAGCTAGTAATTGTTTGTGTGTGTTTGTGTGTATTAGGGATTCCCATGGGAGGGGGGATCACCTTTAAATGTGACAAAGGGGTTTTATGTATTTCTTTTATTTTGGTCCCTTTGTTTATGTTTACATGTGATTATTTTGTGGTGATTTTATCCCTTTTATCATTAATTAAATGGTGTGTAATATTGCGACTAATCATGTTGTTAAGTTAATTAATTAAAATATGTCATAAGAAAGTTACAATTAATAGAGTTTTTGACCTTGAAATAAAGTGTTGTAAGTGATGTGTAAGTTACCTTTTGAGTGTGAAACACTTCACCTTCTTGGAAATTCGAAATTATCCTTGGAGGCTTGTGGGACAAGTTAAACTTGTCCCATACCTCTTAAATTTAATTACCAACAATACCTATGGTTGGAGAGTTGAGATTAGAATTTTATAATGCTTTTGAGAAGGCAAATTGTAGGTTTTAATTGCACTTTTATTAGATGATTTAATTTCACTCCTTTGGGGTGTGGGTTGGATTTGAGAGTGTAAATAAACTATCATATTACTAACCCACTGATTTATTATGCATTGGAGAATGAAGTTTGACTTTTTTGGATTAGAGTTGAGGACGTGTGATGTGACATCCTACATGGACCCACCTCATCGTCTTCCCTTCCCTCTTCTATTAAATTCAAATTCCTTACTTTGTTTTGGGGTTGCTTCATTTTGGAGACTTCATTCTTGGATGAATTCCTTGTTTTTTTGGGAGCTCTTGCTTGAATTTTTGTTTTGGAAGATTGTTGCATGATTTTGCTTGGATGATTTGGATTCTTTGCTTGGAAATATCTGTTGTTTTGAACTTAGGAAACTCCATCATGGAGAGGTAAGATCTTGGCTCTTGAAATGATCTTATTTTATGAATATAAATGTTAATGTGTGAATGTTTTGGCATGTTTGTGGGCTGATTGGGTAGATGGCCTAGGAATGGTATAGCAGAAGACTATGGGGTTTATTTTTTGGGAGGCACAAGTGTGTTCTATGGAGGTATAAGGGTGGAGGGAGTTGAGATTAGGGTTCCACCTTACAAAGAAATAGCTTTCCTTTCTTTACTCATTATGGGGTGCCATAAGAGGTTGGGGAGGCATAAGGAAATGTGAGGAATAAGGGGGTACTTGGGGGAGGCATAAGGAATGGCAAGGCTTTGATATACTATATTTTGCCAGTTTGTAATTTAGGTGCTGATACCAATTTCCCCTTTTGGGAGGCATAAGAAGCATTCCCCCCTATTTTCTTGCTCCTTTGGCTTGCTTGATGAAGCCTTAGTATTGTTTGTAATGTTTTAATGTAGTTGTAAACTACATTCTGTTTTGGACTATGTGTTCTATTGTGAAAATATTTCTTATGTGTTTGTGGAAGCCTGCTGTTGTCATGAGTTGGATTACATATTTTATTACATTGTGCTTGAGGCTCGGAGGCCAATGAAGAAGGATGGATTATCTTTTTCATTGGATGTCTTGGTTAGGTGGACAGCGTTGCCTTTCCCCTACTCCTTCTGTGATCAAATTTGGAAAAATGAGAATTGTGCACGTTGTTGTTCTGGAGCAAAGATAAAGATAATTTGACAGTCCCTGGTGAAGTGAAATCTTATTGTAACCATTCCCACTCGAAGTGGATGAAATTTTATATTTTTGTAATGGAAAGATGTTGTAGTGGTTATGAAAGTGTAAATTAAAATGTGGAAGAGACATACTCTGTTTTGATTTTTTTAAAAGCAAGAAATCGTGTTCTATATGATGAAATTGAAGAATGAAAGAAAGAAGTTGTAAGTTGTGTTTTGGAATCAATAAATTATTGCCTTTAATTTCTCAAATTACATTGTTGTATTGAATCTGGTCACTTAAATTTATTTGAAATCTTTGTTTGAATGAAAAATAAAAATGCATATGAAGAAAATGTAATACTCTGTCTTTTAAAAGGAGTGAAATTTGAAATCAGAGTTGATTATTGTATTTGAATAATTTTTTTTGAATCAACTAGATGTATTAGTTTTGAATGGGAATTTATTCTAATACTTAGAATACAAAAAAAAATTGAACATAGATCTATTCAAATTGATCTCTGTTTTATGTTTTTAACTAGCAAATATTTAATCCAAAATGCATAGATCAAACCTGGAACAAATAAATAATAAATGAAACATTAAATTGGAAATAATAAGATTTAAACAAATTCATCTAGACATAAATTCTTAAGGAACTTATTAGAAAACTTAGCAAAAACGGGCTCAACCCTCTTACTATCGGTTTGTTGTCAAGAAATGTAAATGTTCAAATTGCAAATCAATTAGAAAAATTCTATCTTGAAATCCTTATTAAATCCATCTAAGAATAATTCTCCATGTCTATTTGACATGTTGAGAGAGGAAGAACATGAAATTGAACAAATATTATAAGTTGAAATTTACCGGTTTGCACAGTAAAAGCCTGCATATTGTTTTCTTAAAATTGACTCCTAAACTTTATCAAAATAGAAATTTAATGATTCCTAAGTAAAGAGGATGTTGATATATTTCCAGAAAGTCCTTGTTTGATCAAAAATGAGATCTCTATCAAAATTTATGGCCTTATGAATTTTTTCTTCATTTGGCATCAATAAATTTTTTTGGGGAAAAATTTCCTTGGCAGACCCATGGGCCCCAATTTTTTCCCTTAGCACTTCGAAATTTTTTTGGGAATTTTTTTCTCATTTTCCCCACCACCCCACCAGATCATAACCAATCAGAGGCTACCACATGGCACCATGAGGTGTTGGCGGAGCGGCATATCCCTTTTTAAGAATAGCGCTTCAGAAAACTTTTTGGGGAAAATTTTCCTCATTTTGCCTGTTAGCCTGCCGGCCTACAGCCATTCAGAGGCTACCATGTGGCACCATGAGGTGTTGGCATAGGGTTAGATCTATTTTTAACTTAGTGCTTAAAAAAAAAATTGGGGAAAATTTTATAAATTTTCGCCACCGCCCCCGTCAGCTTGTTGCCAATCAGGAGCTACGACATGGTGTTGCGAGGCAACAATGGAGGAGCGGGTTCCTTTCTACCTTTTGTGTTTTCAAAAAAAATTCTACATTTGACCCGCCAGCCCACAGCCAATCAGGAGCTTCCATGTAGCATTATGAGGTGTCGGTGGAGGTGTGGCTGAATTTTACACTTTTCACCCTTTGCGGCGTTAAAAATCTTTTATCGCCGACATCCCGCTATCCACGCATCAGCTTAGGAGAAGCCTTGTGTACCTTGTGGACTTGTGGACTCGTGGGAGTGTGGGTGCAAGGGTGGAATTTCACCCCAAGTGGGAAGTATCCAAAATGTCTCCCGTGACCCCACTGGCCTGACTTCTCCTGCGAGAAATTTTTCTCCCCGCGGCCTACAGACCCGCCCTTTGGGAAAATTTTCACCCCAAGGCCCGCCGGCCCATAACTTGATAAATATGAGGATTTAGGAGGATTTCTTTATATCATTGGAAAGGTGAGGAAATATCTTATCCAATGGGAAGGATTTAGGGAAATTTTGAATGCGTTAATTTTGTGAAAAATCAAGTTAAATTTTTAAGCCTGTTAGAGAGTGGGTATGGTGAGGAATTATCCTCTGAACCCAATTAAATCTTCTAACCCTAAATTTTGGGACCTTGTGACCTCTAATAATTGTTAATAAAAGAAAAGTATATTCTAGTGGATTAGAATTATTCTCAAACTTGTCAGTGACAACTGTTATCTTGTAACCTGGTTCTAGACTCTTTTAAACAAAAAAACTTGGTTCCATAATCTTCCTAACTAATCCTAGGTTGTTCTTGGGTCTCAAGTGGGTTGTTTTTAGTGAGTGTAACATGCCACATTACTCATCCTCAACTCCACCTCACAAGTCAACTTCAAACTCCAAAGCACAATTAAAAAGGTGGGTGAATAAATGACCTTTTTACTTACACACACAATCCCAATTCCACACCCTTAGGACCAAAATTAATTTCATGCAAGAAGGTGATGTTGGTGCTCAAATTAGTCTTACCCCATTTTTCCTTGAAGTTCTCCAGTTTGTAGGCTCTGTCATTTTCTCTATCTCCCCATATTTATGCTTGAAGACTCTATCCTCCATTTGGTTTCCATGATCAGTCCCTTCCTTCGTCAAGGATTACTTAAAAGTATAGAATTTGGTTTTCGTTCCTCTGTCCATCTGAAAGAGTTTGTAACTTGGGCATAAAACTCGAGTTTTTCCTTTCCTTCAATTTTCCATAGTCATGTTTTGTTGTCCCTATCATTTGTGTCCCAAATATCTGTGAAAACATGATTGGATGCATCTTAGAGGATCACATATTGGCCTTACATTATTTCTAAATTCTCTATCCGTGAAGAAAGATTCATTTCTAGGATCAAATGGTGATTTTCCTGCATTTTACGATTTGATAGGTGTATTTTTGCTGGCCAAATTCACATCTCACCATTAGTGGGAACATGGCCCTTTCTATTTGGATGTGTCTTGGTAGGGAAATTTAAAAAATATAAGTCTCCCTTCAACCCAAAACTTGTCCACGTGGTGGAACTGCTCTAATTTAAAAATTCACCTTTTGGTTTGGCCTTAGAGTTGTGCCGAGGAGACACGTGGAGATTTCCACTCCCTTTCCCATACTTAGACAAATTTTTCATGCATTCGGTATAGTTTTGGTGGACCATTAACACATGGAGGGCTCACACTCATTTGACAATCAGCCTCAGGGTCACACCTTAACAATTGCAACACAGAGACATGTGGAAGCTTCCATCGGCTCTACTTTGTACTTAAACTTTTCAAAGAAATTTCAAAAGTCATAGGACACATGGAGGGACCGCTCCTATTTGGGGACTGACCTGTAGGTTTTATTTTGAGGAAGCACAAATAGGACACTAGAGGCTTCTGCTCATTCTTCCCTTTCCTTGGAATTTTCAACAGCTAAAGAAAAATGTCTCAGACCCTAGACACATGGTGCCTTCCACTGAACCTTCAACTTTTTAAACATACTTTTCTAGACTAAGACACGTGTTAAGCCTGTTTGTTTTGGGGGTCTTTGATTCTGGGGACCATCTCAAAATGTGCCATTAAGACACGTGGAGGCTTTCGCTGGCTCCTTTTTACACTGAGACTTTTCAATGGCCAAAAGGCACTTTTCTTGGGCTCAGGGCATGTGGGAGGCCCATGCTTGTTTGGGACTTGCCTTTGTGCTTCTCCTTTGCAGATACACTAAGGAAAAATGTGGACGGCTATGATATAAAGTGGGAAAGGGGTAGAATCAATGGTTACTTTGTATTACGTCTATTTTGCTGTGATTATTTGTCTAGAAGACTCCTGGAGATACGAATATGCACTATTTTTCATCATTATTTGATGAAATTCCTTGTCATCTTTGTCTATAAAACGCCCTTTGATGGATTCTAAACTTAATTTCTGAGTCCAATGATTGTTGAGGTTGATATTTTTAAGTTGGAATTGCTCAGGTACTTGCAAAAATGGGAATTACTTGAGGAGATGGATGTGGGGAAGAAGTGGAGAGGAAAGACAGGGAAAAAGGATGAAATGATGAAAGTGCAGGGACAAAAGATGAAACAAGTGTTTCATCGAGAGTGAAAAGGATTACCTGTCATGTCTAGCTGTGTAGAGCCTCCAGAAAATTATTTAAAAAGGGATTTCTCAAATGATAGAATTAGAATGATTAGAAGGACTCCCAAAAAGTTGTGGCATGGCATCCTAGTCATTAGTCGAGGGCCCAACAAATATGATCATTTCACAATTGGTCCACCTGCCAGCTTTTCGATATGAATTTTTTAAACATCACTTTTTGAAACAAATTGGTAATAAACAAAGGTCCCTCTAATATTATTCTCTTTTAGGGGGAACGTTGAGTGAGTAAAATGTATAAATGCAATGGGAATACTCTTGCAAATGGTCGGGGGTAGAATTCTTAAGAGAAAATTTGAGAAATCCGTCTTCCTGAGAGACCGAGCAGAGATAACCTTTTATTTTCTTCTGTGTCATATTTTCTATCATGTCAAGTTGGTTACAGATGTATAGCCATTGACGAGAATTGATATTTCTTTGGAAGCTTTCCTCTGCTGGTGAATCTAAGTAATTTTGAAATTAATTTGTGTCAATCTTATAGAAATTAGTGTCTTCTTTGTTTCAAACTGTCTGCAAGTAGTTTTACTCATTCTTATTACAATCTTACTTTGAAATATTTGTGAAATCACTCATTATCTCATCCTTGTGACATTTTAGTGGTATTTTTAATTTCATTTTCAAGAAGAGCCTTCGTCTTGTGATGAGATAAACAAATTTAAAATCAATTCACTATGATTTGTTGATAAATATTGTCTATAAGTCTTTGGGTATACCTTAGGCTTGATTGATCATAGATTTTTCTATTTAATTGAGTCTTCTAATTCAATCCTTGGTGTTATATTCTCAAGGATTGTGTGAAAACATGTTGATCTGGGCCTCCATTGAAGCACACCTTCTGGCTGAAGGAACGTCTTAACTATTTTGAAGCTTTCTATTATTGAGTTTTCCATTATTGTGAAGTTTTGCAGAGATCAGGTCTAACCAACTTTATCCTTCTTCATCTCCCACCAAAATCATTTAAAAACCATGAATCCATCCTGAACTACCCCTGTTTGCCTTGTATTTCAACAAAAGAACAAAATCTATTTACTAAAATATGCATAACAATAAAGATTTCTTAATGTCTTCAGTAACCTTAGCCTTGTGTTGAAATTATCTCCATCATTTAGAAGTGACAACTATTAAGAGCTAAATTATGGATTATTGACCATATTTTCCCAAGGTTTTCTTCATAATTTTTTTCCAAAAGAAGGATATTTCCATCTCCTTCATCAAATAGAGTTTATTCTAAGGGTCCTCTCACCCTAGTCAAAGAGGCATGGCCTAAAGTAGTGAGGATATCTCCAATCCTATTGAAGGTGCTATCCATCTCTCCACAAATATGAGTGACAAAGGGCCAGTTAGATCTCATTCCTAGCTACAAAATGACAAACGCTATGATCTATTTGTCTATAAGATCCATGTCCAATCTGTGTTTCTACTCGGCTTGAAAAGGAGAATGAATTTTAATATCAACACTAGTGGCACCATTGCCAGGGGGATGATTTTTGTTACCGAGGTTGATTTGTTTCCATTTCATATCCATTTGGCCAATCAGCAACACTAGGGGCACCATTTCTGGGGTGTATTTGAATAAAGGTGTATACTTACATACCCTGATAATGCTTTTTACATATTTTAAAGTGTAAATACATTGCTAAAACATCATTATCTGTTTAGATATGTAAAAATTGTTCAAAGTTGTGAGTTCTGAGTGAAATATTTCTAGCTTATACAATTATTACACTAATATTATATCATCATTGATAAATTTGGGTAAAAGAAGAGCATATATTGTAAGATTTGCATGAATCTGGTATTGAAAGACATTTGATAGGTCTTTCATAGTGTATTTGCACAAACTAAGGTGAAAACATTAGTGGTGACTCTGTGATATTTAAATTCTTTATAAATACCAGTGTCTTAACATATATCAAGTAAGATTTGTCATTAATATGTGCAAAGATAGAAGGAAGAAGATCTTTGTTCACCAAGGACCCTAGTAGAAGGTTGTTTCAAGAGTTGGGAAAGTCTAATTCAGAAGAAAGAAAATTTTGGAAGGCTATTGGAGATAAAACATCAAGGAAAGAGATCTCCATTGGTGAAATTGATCAGCTTGTGATTGAAGATTGTTGTACTTCCTCAAGTGCTTATGAATCAGGTAGTCTCTTTTTTGAATTGAATTCTTCATCTGGAGAGGGTCCTTCATCTATATTTGAAATAGTTGCTTTTCAATATGCCCCTATATTTTCAAAATCTAATAGAGTTTTCCAAGAGATAGAGCCTTTAGAGGGCAGTCATTCTGAAAGTTACATCCATTTACCACATAGACCCCTCACTCCTCATCATTTTTTTTCTCCTATAAGATCACCTCCTCAGACTAATATGGATCATCCTCTACCCAGACCTCCATTTGTTGTAAATACTTTTGGTCCCATCATTTTTAGAGGTATGGCTGGTGATCTAAATGTTGTGCCACAAGATATAAGTAATAGATTGCCTAAGTTTCAAGGAAATAATGCAATAACTATTTATCAACACTTGAAACTCTTTGTCAATATGATGGAGGACTTTGAAATAGAGTTTGAGAATGTATACATTAAATTATTTATCCATACTCTAGAAGAATATGAAAGGGACTAATATAAATATCTTCCAGATAATTCCATTGACTCCTGCATAGAGATGTAGAATGCTTATAGAATGTAGTATGGTGATGAAATAGACCCTATGTTTCTTTTATCAGAGTTTGTAAATATAAAAAATAATCCTAATGAATAAGTACATGATTTAAATACTAGATTTAACAAAACATTAAGAAGACTTCTTGTTAATTTGAGGCCATGTGATGAATCATGTCTAATAAAGTATCCAGATGCATTTGATAAGAAATATACTTACTATGTAAGAGATAAGAACCCTGGGAATTTGAGGCAGGCCTTTACCATGGCTCTAGAAATTTAGAACAACATTAAAGAAGTTGGAAAACCTCCTAAGAGGGAGGGTGTTAAATTGATAAACCATGAGAAGCCTCAATCAATTAAGGCTATGGATCTTGAGTAAGTTGTAAGGACTTTGGCTGCAGTTGTCAAAGAAATCTCTTACAAGCTGGCCAGGGTAGATAAAGGAATTGGACAAGTTTCTCATGGTCAACATAGGAAACAAGGGAAAGATAGACTTGGAAATCATCCTAGAAATGATCAGAGGTCTGGTGACAGAGGTAAAGGACACATGGGAGCTAGACAACCCCAAGCTAGGGAGAATAGAGTATTACCCGATCCTCTAAATTCAAGAGTTGTTGTTGGTGAAGAGACAAATCAAATGGATTGGTGTGACAAATGTTTCTTACCCCACTTGCCATGTGTAGTAGATCAGGAAGTTGAATAAGCTGATGATGATGATGCATGCATGGTGGACTGATCTACAATCTCACAGCAAGGAGAAACTTCAACTGAGGTAATAAGTGCAAGAACTTAAATTTTTTGGGACTTCATTCACCAAGTACCTCTTCTTCCTCCCTCTTATGCTTTAGAAATAGATATGGTACAATAATTTGAACTTCCAAATAATGATTTTGAGTACCTAAGATCTCTAACGATTAAGAAGTATGATGGAAGAATCCCATTAGAAGACGATAGACAATTGCTAATGAATTATGTTGTG
Source organism: Taxus chinensis (assembly GCA_019776745.2). Lineage (NCBI taxonomy): Eukaryota > Viridiplantae > Streptophyta > Pinopsida > Cupressales > Taxaceae > Taxus > Taxus chinensis. The sequence goes on from CM034148.1 coordinate 263,998,155, forward strand.
GCCCAAGAAAAAGAGCATAACATAGGAAGTGAAGTTGTCAAAAGGGCAAGGCCTCAAGCCAAACCAAAGACCTTAGTTCTTGCCAATGTCCCAAAAGAGGCTCCCAAGAAATATGCATCTAGAAAAGGCCTTTTTGTCTCAAGTAGAACTGGTGTTCTGACCCATGCCCAAAATGTGAAAAATCTTATGCCATCTGATGAGTTTTTTAATCTTTCTCTAAATGCTACTTTGCCTAAATACATTCCCTATAACATTTCCCAAGTCTTGATTCAGATCGAGATTTTTGTCCCAATTGTGGAACTACTTAGGATTCCTGAGCACAAGAAGAGGTCTTTTGAGTATTTGGTATTGGAAGAAGATAGGAGTGCCTAAGGTAGAAATATAAATAATGTAAATACTCCTCCTCCAACCATTGCAGACCTAGAAAAACCACTAGCATTAGAGGAGATAGGTGAACCACCTGAAGTTTAATTGTGGACATCTTTAGTTGAGTCTCAGTTAAATGTAGATCCATTTATTACAACAATGATTATTAATGACATTTTGTTACACAATTGTATGTCTTATTCTAGAGCATCATGTAATGTTATGCCTTTAGCAGTCATGAATGAATTCAACATTAAAGTAACAGCAGCCTATGGCATGTGTACTATAATGGATTCTAGAGAGGTACCTATTGTAGGATGTGTAAAAGGTTTGGTGATACAACTTGCATATTATATGGGTAAGAACTTGAAACTTGATGTTTTCATTGTTGATTTCCCTACCAAATGGGGCAAGCAATTATTAGGAAAGTGGGCTGCAAGCGTTGGTGGAAGTGTTCAGATGGATATGTATTTTTCCACCATTCCAATTGAAGGAAGACTTGTAAATCTGTATGGAGAGAAGAAGATGTTGCACCTCATTGAAGATCCCAATAATACTTCTTATGAAGTGTTGTATGCTGATGTAGATGCTCATAACTTTATTGGGTTTTCTAATGGAAAAGAGCATAAGATTGATCAATGTAAATATCTTGAACAAGTAGGTTTAGGTTGGACCTTGTTATTCAATGGAGCTTGTTCCAATTTTGTAAATGGTGATGGCATTGTTCTGATTTCTCCAGGCCAAGAAGAGTTTGTCTTTTCTTTGAAACTTAACTTTGAATGCACTAACAACATTGTTGAATATGAAGCACTATTATTAGGCTTGAGAATTGCATGGAAATAGGGTATAAAGGATATCATTGTCAAAGGGGATTCAGAATTGATTGTCAAGAAAATTAGAAAACAGTATGCTACCAAAAATCAGAGAATGAAACAACATAAGCATGCAGTCTAGGATTTGATTGAAATTTTTTACTCTTTTAATATTGTGAACCATGATAGAAAGTTTAATGTTTTTGCAGACAAGTTAGCAGTGCTAGGATCCAGATTTGGGAATTTTATAGTGTCTCCATTTTGTGACTATGACGTTGAAATATTAACAAGGCCATCTGTCCCTCATAACATTAAAAAGTGGAAAGTGTTTGATGATGTTGCCCAGATGAAATGATTTCTGTAGAACTAAGCTAAGTTTTTTGACCAAAATATAGATTGGGAACCAATGATGTGTGTTGCTAAAGGAAAGGAAACATTATTTGGCAAATACATCATCCAACTGAAGACAAACATGATTCCCAGAGGTTTGGTGGCACTTGAGTCGAACTTTGATAATGTTTATTACATTATTAAAAGGAGTATTTCATTTTCAAGAGATGTAGAAGAGCACAACCTTGGCATAAAGGAAAAACTACAAAAAATATGGTTAGGAAGCAATCTCCGCAAGGAAGAGAAGCAGTCCTATGTTCAATTACTGAAGAAATATCAAGACTTCATAGCTTGGTATTACTCTAAGTTGAAGGAATATAGGGAATATTTGTTCCAATATGAGATTCCTCTTGAATCTAATGCCAAAAATTTTAGGCAAAAACAGAGGCGCATCAATCCACTCCTTTGTTTGAAGATGCAAGAAAAACTTAAGAAGTTGAGGGATGGAGGGATCATTGAAAGATAATTACCCTCTGCCAAACATGGAGAATATGCTACAATTAGTAACTGGTTCTAAATTGTTATCCACTCTAAATGTTTTCTCTGGCTATAATTTAGTTATTATGAAGGAGTCATAAAGAATAAAGACTTCCTTTACTACTCCTTGGGGAACTTATGTCTATGTGAGGATGCCTTTTGGCTTAATGAATGCTAGAGAAACTTTCCAAATAGAAATGGATGTAGCATTTTCTGGTTATATTAATGACTTCATTGTTGTTTATCAAGATTATGTAACTATGTTTTCAAGAAATAGAAATGATTACTTGCAACACTTGGAGAAAATGCTGATAAGGTATAGAGCATATGACATATCATTGAATCCCAAGAAGTACCACTTTGGAGTGCAAAAGGTGAAGATTCTTGGTCAAATTATATCAAGGGAAGGGGTCATGATTGATTCTAAGAGAGTGGAAGCCATCAACAAGGTTCCAATTCCAAGAACTAAGAAGGGAATACAATCCTTCTTTGGAAAAATAAACTTTATCAGAAGATTTGTGTCTAACTTTGTTGAGCTAACCATCCCCATTACTAGTATTCTGAAGAAGGACCAAGTTCTCAAATGGGAATAAGCTTTCACTAGAATCAAGGAAGCACTAACCCATGCCCCTGTTTTGGCAGCTCCAAATTACAAAAATACTTTTCAAGTGTTTTTTTTTGCTTCAAAAACACCATTGCATTTGTATTATTGTAGAAGGATGATGAAGGGGCTGAGAGATCAATTGCCTTTTTAGTAAGTCATTGCAAGGATCTGAGTTGAAGTAAACCATCATGGAGAAGAAAGCATTTTCCTTGGTGAAAGCAACAAAGGTTTTCATAACCTAGATTTTTACCTATAAAGTTTTTGCTTATGTTCCCCACACCATGGTGAAAGACATCTTACCAAAGATGGAGGTCTCAAGAAAAAGATGCAGATGGGTGAACAAGTTACAGGAGTATGACATGGATATCAAAACCATGAAATTGGTAAGAGGTTTGGGCCTAGATAAGCTTATGGATGAGAGAAAACTTCAAAATATTGAGGTGAATGAAGTATAAGGAGAAAGGATGGATGTCCTTGAAAATTTAATAAGCTCTAAATGGTACAAGGATATAATATTTTATCTCAGACATTTATGCTACCCTAAATATTTGAGTAAAAATTAAAGAAAAACTCTTAAGTTAGCCTCTCAAAAATATGTCATTACTGATTTTGGGTTAGCTTGGAAGAACCCCGACGGAGTGCTCTTGAGATGTATTACGGAAGATGAGGCCCCAAAAATAATTTTTGATCTCCATAGAGGAGTCTATGGGGGACATTTTGCTGGAAGAGTTACAACACATAAAATATTAAGGGATGGTTATTGGTTGCCAGCTCTCTTCAAGGATACAACTCTATTGGTTAGGAAATTTTATAGTTGCCAGCATTTTTCTGGAAGAATGAAAGCTTCAAGTTACCTTCCTTTGCAGCCTATGTCAATTGAAACCCCATTTAGACAATGAGGAATCGATTTTACTGGGGAGATTTTTTATCCTTCTAGTGTTGGTCTTAAATAGATTCTTGTAGCCACTGATAATTTCACAAAGTGGGTGGAAGCAATCCCCACCAAGATGACAACACACCAAGTTATCATGGACTTCATGCTAAATAAAATCATATGCAGATTTGGAGTGCCAACAAAAATTGTTGTTGATAATTCCATGAGTTTCATAGCCAAACCCTGAGTCGGAGCTGATGTTGGTGCTCAAATTAATGTCACCCCATTTGTCCTTGAAGTACTCCAATTTGTGGGCTCTGTCGTTTTCTCTATCTCCCCATATTGATGCTCGAAGACTCTATCCTCCATTTGATTGCCATGATCATTCCCTTCCTTGCTCAAGGATCACTTAAAAAATTCCAGAATTGTTTTTGTTCCTCTATCCATCTGAAAGATTATGTAACTTGGGTGTAAAACTCAGGTTTTTTCTTTCCTTTCATTTTCCATAGTAACATTTTGTTGTCCCTGTCATTTGTGTCCCAAATGTCTATGGAAAAATGATTGGATGTGGCTTGGAGGATCACATTTGGGCCTTATATAATTTCCAAACTCTCTGTTTGTGAAGAACAATTCATTTCCGGGCTCAAATGGTGATTTTGCTACATTTTACATTTTGATGGGTGTATTTTTCCTAGTCAAATTAATATCTCAACATCAGTGGGAACATGGCCCTTTATAGTTGGATGCGGGTTTGTGGGGCACTTTAAAAACTATAAGGCTTGCTTCAACCCAAAACTTGTCCACTTGGAGGAATAACGCTCATTTGAAAATTCACGTTTTGGTTTGGCCTTGGAGTTGCACTAGGGAGAGAGTTGGAGATTTCCGCTTCCTTGGCTAGACTTAGAAAAATTTTACATGCAGCTGGTATAGTTTTGGCAGAGCATGGACACGTGGAGGGTTGGCACTCATTTGAGGATCCACCTCAAGGTCCCACCTTAACAATTGCGACAGGGAGATATGTGGAGGCTTCTGTCAGCTCCGCTTTGTACTTAAACTTTTCAAAGCAATTTCTAAAGGTCCGAGACACATGGAGGGACCGCGCCTATTTGGGGACCGACCCCTAGGTTTTACTTTGAATAAGTGGTAGTAGGACACTTGGAGGCTTCCGCTCATTCTGCCCTTTTCTTGGACTTTTCAATGGCCAAAGAAAAATGTCTCGGACCCTAGACACATGGCACCTTCCACTGAACCTTAACCTATTTTAACAAACTCTGTTGGACAGAGAAATGTGTTAATCCTGTACTTATTTGGGGTCTCAGCTTTCAGGGACCATCTCAAAATGTGCCATTAAGACACGTGGAGGCTTATGCTAGCTCCTTTTTACACTAAGACTTTTCAAATGCCAAAAGGCATTTGTCTTGGGCCCAAGGCACGTGGAAGGCCCGCGATTTTTTAGTACTTGCCTTCATGCTTCTCATTTGCAGTTGTGCCAAGGAAACACATGGATGGATATGATATAAAGTGGAAAAAGGGTAGAATCAATGGTTACTATTTATTGTGTCTATTTTTCTACCTTTTTTTCTCTAAGACTCCTGGAGACATGAATACACACTATTTTTCATAGTTATTTGATGAAATTCCTTGTCTTCTTTGTATGTAAAGTGCCATTTAATGGATTTGGAACTTAATTTGTGCGTCTAAGGATTATTAAGGTCAATATTTTGAAGTTGGAATTGCTTAGGCACTTGCAAAAATGGGAATTACCAGAGGAGATGGATGCGAGAAAAAATTTATAGAGGAAAGAGAGGGAAAAAGGATGAAAAAGGTGTTGCCTCGAGAGCGAAAGGATTACCTGTCAGGTCCAACTGTGTAGAGCCTCTAGAAAATGATTAAAAAAGGGATTTCTCACATGACAGAATTGGAATGATTAGAAGGAATCCCAAAAAGTTATGGCGTGACATCTTAGTCATTAGTCAAGGGCCCAAGAAATGTGATCAGTTCACAATTGGTCCACCTGGCAAGTTTTGGATATGAATTTGTTAAACATTGTTTTTAGAAACAAATTGGTAACAAGAAAAGGTCCCTTGAATATTCTTCTCTTTTGGGGGGGAAAATTGACAGAGTAAAATGTATAAATGCAATGAGAATACTCTTGCAAATGGTTGGGGGTTGAATTCTTAAGAGAAAATTTGAGAAAGTCATCTTCCTAAGAGACCAAGCCGAGATAAACTGTTATTTTCTTCTATGTTAGATTTTCTATCATTTCAAGTTGCTTGAAAATGTATAGCCATTGACGAGCACTGAGATTTCTCTAGAAGCTTTCCCCTGCTGATGAATCTAAGTAATTTTGAAATTAATTTGTGTCAATCTTAGAGCAATTAGTGTTTGCTTTGTTTCAGAATGTCTGCAAGTAGTTTTATTCATTCCTATTGCAATCTTAATTTGAAATATTTGTGAAATCACACATTATATTGTCCCTGTGAAAGTTTAGTGGTATTTGTAATTTCATTTTCAAGAAGATCCTTTATCTTGTGATGAGATAAATAAATTTAAAATGAATTCATTATCATTTGTTGATAAAGATTGTCTGTAAGTCTTTGGGTGTACCTTAGGCGTGATTGATCAGAGATTTTTGTGTTTAATTGAGTCTTCTAATTTGATCCTTCTACTAGAATCTCAAGGATTGTGTGAAAACATGCTGATCTGGGCCTCCATTGAAGCACACCTTCTAGTTGAAGGAACGTCTTAACTGTTTCGAAGATTTTTGTTGTTGAGTTGTCCATTGTTGTGAAGTTTCTCATAGATCAGGTATAATAAAATTTATCCTTCTTCATCTCCCACCAAAATCATTTAAAAACCATGAATCCATCCTGAAATACCCTTATTTTCCCTGTATATCAACAAAGGTATAAAATATATTTACCAAAACATGCAGAACAATCAAGATTTCTTAATGTATTTAGTAACATTAGCCTTGTGTTGAAAGCATCTCCATCGTTTAGAAGTGACAACTCTTAAGAGTTAAATTATGGAGTATTGACCATATTTTCCCAAGGTTTTCTTTACAAAATTTTTCCAAAAGAAGAATATCTCCATCTCCTTCATCAAATAGAGGTTACACTAAGGGTCCTCTCACCCTAGTGGAAGAGGCACGGCCTAAAGTAGTGAGGACAGGTTAAATCCTCTTGAAGGTGTTATCCATCTCTCCACAAATCTCAGTGACAAAGGTCAAGTTAGATCTCATCCCCGGATACAAAATGACACATTCTATTATCTATTTGTCTCTAAGATCCATGTGCAATCTGTGTTGCTTCTCGGCTTGAAAAGGAGAATGAATTTCGATACCAATAGGTGCAATAAATACTTACAACTTGCCTTCCCAAAATACATAATAATGCCTAATTTTGTCTTCCCAACCCATAGGCATAGTTGGTGTAATAGTTTAAGAGGTGGGGGACAAGTTTAACTTGTTCTCCAAGCCTCCAAAATCATCCCCTAAGGAAAAATCCATATTTCAAAATGGAGGTGGAGTATTTCACACTCAAAGTTATTTACACAACACTTACAACACATAAACCAAGAGCCAATAACTCTAATAAATGTATTATTTTGACCCATTTTAATTTCTTTAACAAAATGGTTACTCACTAATCTAGACATAAATAAAATAAATAATAAAGGGGAAAATACATCACTAAAAATCACATACTAAAATTAAACAAAAGAAACTAAATAAAAGATTACACATAACACCTTGGTCACATTTGAAGGTGATTGCCCCCATGGGAACCCCGAACAACAATACAAACATATAAAAATAACAAATACATGTTGTCATGGTGACCCTTTTTGAATTCATCAATAATTCCAATGTGGTTGGTCTCCAATCCCCCGATGTTTGTTGTGACATGTTTACCTGCAAACACATAACACCTCCTTTGACCTCATGGCCCTGTAAAAACATCCAAAATAAATATTAAATATAAATTCAAAGTCATCTATATATAAATCAAAACATCATCAAGAAAGTAACGACATCATTTACAACTTCATCACTAACCATATGATCATAAAATTAGTTCATCTTTCTAGGTCTACTCAATATGACAAAATATCACATGTCAGAATATATATATATATATATATATATAACCATGTCCATCAGCATAATACCATGCATATAAAATGTCTCCAATACCACATGCACCATATATGAATCAAAAATCAACAACAGTCCATGATATCTAACATCTAACATCTTTCCAAATCAAAAGGTCTACATCCCCCTCCCCTTAGACTCGAATTCCTCATGGAAGTCACTAGAACATGTGTGGAAATTAAATGCGTAACAAGGTAACATCCTCCCATGTAGCCACAGTCTCATCATATCTTTCCCACTACACCCAAACCTGGTTTATCTATTTACCTTAAAGGTCCAGGGTCCTGCGATCTATAATGTTAACGGGCTACACCTTCACTTGCTGTTGATGGTGCACCTGCAATGAGGCCATATATAACACATGAGAAGGGTCTGAAATATATTTCCTAAGTACTGAAACATGTAGCACATCATGGATGCGAGAGAAGCTAGGTGGCAACCCTAGATGGTAGGCCAAAGGATTGATACACTCCAATATCTCAAAGGGGCTCACAAATATAGGAGCTAACTTATAACCTTTTCCATAACAAATGGGGATCTTATGTGGCTTGACATGAAGGAAAACCTTCATGCCCACCTCAAAACTACGGTCAGTCCTATGATGATATGCATACTTCTTCATTCTATCTTGTGCATCCTGCAGTCTCTGTCTGATCTTAACCACCTGCTACTCCATGTTCTGTAATAAATATGGCCCAAGAGAAACCCTATCCTCTAACCTATCCAAACTAAGAGGTGTCCTACACTCTCTACCATACAGTTCCTGGAAAGGAGCTATGCCTATCGAACTATGAAAACTATTATTGTAGGAAAAATCCACCAACTACAAATACTCCTCCCATCTCAACTGGTGCTCCATAACATATATCCTAAGCATGTCCTCTAAGATCTGATTCACTCACTTGGTCTATCCATCTGTCTTAGGGTGATACGCCATGCTGAAATTGATCTTCGTCCTGAGGGAATGCTGCATGGTAGTCCAAAAGTGGGAATTATACGTAGGATCATGGTCACAAATGATCTTTTGTAGAATCCCGTGCAATATGAAAATCACATCCAAATATACCCATGCCACTACACTATTTGTATAGGTGATCTTCACCAGAGAAAAATGAGCCAATTTCATCAATTTATTTACCGTGACCATGATAGCATCATGGTGGTATCTTGACGTCGGTAGGCCAATAATGAAATCCATGGAAATGGTATCCTATTTCCTTTCCAGTATACCATGTGGAAAGAGAAGGCCAGCTTGATGCTGATGCTTGGCTTTCACTTTCTGACACTCTAAACAGTGTGACATAAATTGATCCACGTCTCTATGAATTCCCCTCCAATGATACAACTGTCTCAAGGTGGCATGCATATTCTTCACCCCAGGATAGGCTTAATAGGGTGCACAATGTGCCTCCGTCAGAATATCCTACCTAAAGCCTCGATATCTATGAACATAAATCTAGTCTATGTTCCTGAGAAGGCCATCTACCTCCAATGAAAAGCCATCAAATTTCCTCTCAAGGCGTCTCTGAGACTCCATCCCAAGTCTAGCTGTAATGTAGAAACTGTCGTGAGGAAGCTGCTGTGGAATCTTGCTCCACAAATATGTGCTCACTACAATGGCCATAACCACAGTCTCCTGCTGCTGAGAGCATCTGCAACCACATTCTCCTTCCCCTTCACATGCTCTATCTCAATGTCATATTCACAAAGCAACTCCATCCAACTCCATTGACAAGTGTTGAGATTGGGATGTGTGAAGAGGTGGCGAAGACTCAAGTGATCAGTGCTGAGTGTGAATCTCCAGCCAAGAAGGAAGTGTCTCCATTGAACCAAGGCATGAAAATTTTCCGTAAGCTCAAGATCATGAGTTGGATAATTGATCTCTTAATCCTTGAGTTTACAAGACTCTAAGGCAACTACTATTCCCTCCTACATCAAAACACCTCCAACTCGTACCAAAGAAGCATTTGTGCATCTGAAAAACTCACCCTGTAGATCTAGCACTATAAGGATAGGTGCTGTCATGAGGCATTATTTTAGTTTCTTGAAGGCCTAGTCACATTTTTTTGACCAAACAAACTTCTTCCTTTTTCACTAAAGGGAAGTGATGGGGTGCATAACCCGAGAGAAGTCCTGAATAAATCTCTAGTAATATCCTGCCAAACCCATGAAGCTACGCACCTCTTTCACACTAGTGGGTGTTAGTTAATCCATAATAGCTTGAATCTTAGAAGCATCAACTATGATACCTTCCCCAAAAATGATGTGTCCCAAATATTCCACCTCTTTCTGAAAGAACACACACTTCTCCATGTTCCCGTAAATAAGTTGCTCATGAAGACATTGAAGAACTTGATGAAGGTGCCCCTCATGCTCCTCACGTGTACATGAGTAAATAAAAATATGATTAAGGAAGATGGGCACGAAACGATCAAAGAATTTCCTGAACACCCCATTCATCAAGATAATAAACACTGCGGGGGAATTCGTCAAACCAAAAGGCACCAAGGTGAACTCGTAGTGGCCATATCTCATACAGAAGGCGGTCTTATGAATATCTTCTTCAATAATCCTCAATAGATGATAACCTGAATTAAGGTCTATCTTAGAGAAAATTGTGCTCCCCTTCATCTGATCAAACAAATCATCAATGTGTGGAAGGAGATAATGATTTTTTATCGTTACTTTGTTTAGCTAGCGGTAATCAATACACAACCATAGAGATTTGTCCTTCTTTACAAATATCATCAGTGTACCCCAAGGGGATATACTAGAAAGTTTTAGGGCTTTCTCCAAAAGGCCCTCTAGCTACAACTTGAGGTCACAGAGCTCAGGGGTGGTCATTCGATAGGGTGCGCATGAGATAGGCTCTACTCCTCGAACTAGATCGATGTGAAAAATTATCTCATGTGGGGGTGGTAACCTTGGTAGCTCCCCTAGAAAGACATGAGAAAACTATCTCAAGATGGGATGGTCATCAAGTGATGTCTAGTAGACTCATCCTCTACTCTATCACTAACTATGCCACCATACATCTGAAAACCCCGTCACACACACCACTTAAGATTTATGGTGGAGAGGGTGCAAATGGAAATGGGTTTGCTAACACCTACTATCAGTGAATTAACTCCTAGATCATCCTCAAATGATATAATCTTATGGTAACAATCCACTCTAGCTCTATGTGCATATAACCATTCCATGCCCAAGATGACTCCATACAAACCCAACAGAAGGATACGAAGATCCGAGGTAGTGGTGAAGGGTCCCAAATCCACTACACACTCCTTAAATAAGTATTCTACAAAGATATTTACTACAGAAGCCATCTCGATGTCCCAACTAAGACCCTACCTAACTACCATAATCTTGCATCACTCTACCAAATATGGTGTAATAAAAGAATCAGAAGAACCAGAATCAAATATAATGGAACTAGGAACATTACGAATCCTACATGTCATCTCAATCATGGCACTTTGGTGCTCATGGTGGTGGTTCTCGACCACTACATAGATCTGATGGTTGCGCCCAATGTCACCAATGGTAGGCTCGGAGATCTGCATCTTATGCTTGTTACTAGGGTTTTATGGGAACTCTCTCTAAAAACTTCCAACAACACCACAAACATAACAACTTCCCAGTCCTCTCCCATGAGTAGCAGCTCTAGCTGGTACTCTAGAGGTCTATGCTGTGGATCTCGATGATCTGGCTATAGACTACCAAGGTCTCTTTTCACGAGCTCCTGCTGACTGAGATCTCAGTGCACCCTATGTCCTAATGGGACCCCTATGAGGAGGCCCCATACTCTCCCCCCTCTATGCATCGAATCTCTATGGAGGACTATATGGTGGGCGGGTATGCTGTTACTCCTACTTCAGCCTAAAAGATGATTGTGATGAACCCGATCCACCACGAGGATGAGGGGGTGACCCCCTCGACTTGTTGTCTTGCTTCTACTGGATGTGGCTTCGTACCCTTTTTCTGGCCTGTTGTGTCTTTCCCCGAGTCTCCTTTGCTATATAGGCCTTCTTAATGGCTTCAGCTAATGTCTGCGGACAATGGATATACGCCACACATCCAATGTATAGATTTAGGCCCCTAATGAACCTATGAATCCGTACCTGCTCATCCTGCATGTAGTCGACATACTAGAGTAGGTCCAGAAGTCAACTCTCATACTCATCTACAATCAAAGATGCCTGTCGGAGATCATGAAAATTATCTATTCTCTATTGAATCAACCTCCATGATAAGTACCTACTCCTAAACCACTCCTCAAAGAGCTCCTAGGTAACCGTCTCTAAATCAATGTGGAGCTTCATCTCCTTATTCCTCCACCAGATACCATCTCCATCCCTCAGAAGATGGATCACAACATGATATTTCATGTTAGTAGTAAAAGGGCAGAGCTTGAAGAACCCACTCAAGCTCACTAACTAGTCTCTTCCTAAAGCCCACCTGTATCCCCAAAATAGTGAGATGGTCGTAGCTTCAGGATCTCCTTAATATGTTCTACAGCTATCATTTGGTGACCCCTAGGCCTCTCTGCAATCTCATCTCTAAGCATAGGGCTCTGAGAACTATCCCTGTGTCCAGAAATCGGGTCTCCATGTCCACTCTATGGTGACTCTACTCTGACAGACTCCACAAATGAGTTCTCTCCTCTATGTTTGTTATTTTGAGGATATGCATGAGGCTCAATGGATGGCTGCCTATCATGTCTGGCTGATCGTCCTCCTACTGACCCTCTGCGTAAAGTGGCATTATCATCCTTGAGTGTCTATAAAATCTCGGGTAGGATGGCTACTAAAACATGATCTGGTGGTGGAAATTCTAGATCTATTTGAAAGGACCCCTCATCTTGTCTACACCTCTTGCATTGACCAAAGTGAAAGTTAGTTCATTATCCTAGGTTTTATTCAGTTTTCCATGTTTACTAAATTATGCAATTTTCAAACAAATATGTTTTCTAGATTTAAAAGTGTGATAGGTTTAATATTGTACTAGGTTTATTGTTCATGTCTCAAGTTTTCTAGTGCACCCAAGTGTCCAAGATTTGAACCCACAGATTTGATACCAAGTGTAACACCCACTCAAACGACCACTCGATACCCAAGAACAACCTAGGTTTAGATAGAAAAATTAAGGAATTTTTTTTTTTTGAAAAGTATGTCCACTACCAGGCTTCAAGAAACAATTGTTACAATAAAGATTCAAAGTAAATTATAATTTAATAAATGAATTTTTCCCGTTGTAAAAAATATTAGATCCACATTACAAAATTAATGAGTATAATTAATCCAAATATAGCTAAATTTCTCTTATGTGTTAACTTAATAAATAACTAAATTAACACTATAGTTAAATATTCCTTAATTAATTTTAGAGGGTCAAAGGGGCCAAAGCAATTAAATTCCCAAGGTTTTTAATTTCACTAGGTATAAACAATATCCAAGCTTCTTATTTACATGGGATACAAATTAATTATCTTATCCCCTAACGTGACCCCTTAAAAAGGTCAACCCATGCTTTAGAGTTACACATCAAGTTAAAAAGGGGGTAATTTCCCACTTACCCACTCTCATGCTCATCTTTGCACTTCAACCTGATTTTTCACATATTTAATGCACTTAAGGTTTCCTGAAAACATTCCCACTTCATGTAAAATTTCTTCCCCTTTCCAATGATATAAATAATTCCTCCTAACTCCTCATATTTCTTAAGTTATAGGCCGACGGGACTGGGGAGGAAATTTTTCCCAAGGCGGGTCTGCGGGACTAGGGAAGAATTTTTTCCCAAGGCAGGCCTGCAAGCCCAAGGATGAATTTTTCCCCAAGTAATGTTTCAAGCGGGCGGACCTTAGGAGACATTTGGTGCTTTGTGATTTTAGCTAAAAAGTGCAATTTTCATTTGTGTGCCCGCGAGCCAATGACGAGGCTTTGCGCCAAGGGAAGCAAATTTTCCCCAAGCTGAAAGGGACATGTGGCACATTTTTAAGCCAATTCGGGAAGGCGGGTAACCAAAGGAACTTAGGATTCTTTGCATTTTTGTTGAAAAACCCAAAAAAATTAAAATGAGCAGCTCCTCTGCTGACACCTAGAGGCGCCACGTGTCATGCCCAAAATTTCAACCGGGGAGGCAAACTCTTGGGGAAAAATTAGAAATGTTGGATTTTGTGTTAAAAAATCGTGAAGGTTAAAAATAACCCGTGCCTCCACCGACACCTAGTGACACCACATGTCAGTCCAACAGTCACCTACATGAAGGCAGCCGATAGGGTGACTTAGGAATTTTTGCCAATTTTTTTTAAAAAAGTGATAAGGGTCTAAAACCATCCGCGCCTCCACAGATTTCTAAAAAATCCATGTGTTAGACCCACAATGATAGGTGGGGAAGCATATCAGTGGGGAGACTTAATATTTTGAACCAAATTTTCAAAAACAGAAAGTTGAAAGTGCGGGCCTGCGAACTTGCGGAAGTATTTCGTTTTTGCTAAAGAAAAAATAAATCGGGGTTGTAGAGCCATGGAAGAACTTGTGACTTTTTTAATTTTTGCAAAAATTTCCCTAATTAATTTTCGGGCCCGTGAATCCGATTTACAAAAATTTCCCTCTTTTTTTTTGAAACCAAACAAAGTAAAAGCTTCAGAAGGCCATAACTTTTGACTGTAAGCTCAGATTTGGCCAAATGAGGACTTTTTGGAAAGGGCTCAAACTCCTCTTTGCACAAGAAGAACTAAATATTATTCTCAATAAAATTATATGAGTGATATTTAAGAAATGTCTTTACTGCCATTAAAATGTCAACTAAACTTTTTCAACTGCCAGAATTGGTCTAATTTGATATTATTTCTTCTTCAAACCACAAAATAGGCATGGATAACATACTTGAATGGATTGAAAGGATTAACTAATTAATGGTTGAGATTACAATACGAATTTCATTTCTTTTCTGTGAAACTGCATTATTATGCCTCTTGCATGATTACTGGAGTTCTGAATAAATTACTAGGGCAGTGCAATTGTTTCATGATGTTCTTTGTTAATCCTTAGTTCATTTTAAAGTTTCATTTTGACTTTCATTATTACAGGGTACTCTATATGTTTTTTTTATATTGATTTGTAGGTTTGAAAAAATCTAACAGAAATCTTAGCATTTCAAACTAGAAATTTATCTATTTCATTTGTCATACTTTAAACATTTAAGCTCAATCCATTCCAATTTTACAATGTTTAACTTTCCTTTAATTAATGCATGGAGAGAAAGAATGTGGTTCTATTTTCAAAACATTTGTTTCAAGTAATATAGAGGAAGGTAATATTTCCTAACACAGAATTTTTGAGCCTTCAAACAGAGAGTTTGGAAAACTAATTCAATCAACAGATTTCCAAGAAGGAGAAACTCCATTTTGTATAAAGTAAATCAAATTCTATTTATCTGAAATAATTTCCTTTACAACTTCCTCTCTTCTCACCAAAAGATAACTTACAAATAAATCTTTCTGATTCCCTTTTCACATACAAATACAACTTTCATATCCAAAAACAAAGTAGCTTTTCACTGAAAATATTATTATAATGCCATCCACTTAAAGTGGGAAATTTTAGAATAAGAAAACGAAGGAGAATTTCAAAATTTGTCTTTATACACAGCTCCAAGAACAACAACAAGAGAGATCCGCATGCTTCAAATTGGTCACAAAAAATAGAGGGAGATGCAACACTCTCCACCCAACCAAGCATTCCAATGAAGAGGAGAATCCATCCTCCTTATTGGCCCCCGAGCCCCACCCAAATTACAATATGAAATGGATTCAAGTCATGACAATAAGACAAGCTTCCACCACACAAAACACATTTCATAATCATATCACAGTCCAAATAAAATGCAGTTATAGTCACAAGAAAGATAGTAACATCATATACAAGGCCTCATCACACAAAGGCCAAGAGAGAAAGATTTATGTAGAAAAATTCTTATACCTCCCAATGGGGAATGGGTTACCACCTTAAAAACCTGCCAAAATATTCATCTCAAACCCCTACATACTCTTATGCCTCCCCATTTTCTTATACCTCCCCCAAAACTAAGAAATGCAAGATATTTCTTGTCCAAGGTGGAACACCCAACCTAGACTCCCACCACAAATAAATCTTATGCCTTCTCACAAACAATCCCCATAGTCTTCTCCTACACCACACCTAAGCAATCTACCCAACCAACCAACAAACAAACCAAACATTAAAAAACATTCACATAAGCACAATACAGAAGACACCATTTTTCAAGAGTCAAGCTCCTACCTCTCCATGATAGAGCATTATCCACAAGTTTAATACCAAGCTTCTTCAAATCCAAATAGTCCCAAAGCAACAACAAATCTAGAAGCATTCAAAATACTCTCATACTATCCAATTGCAAGAGCACCAGACCAATATGAAGTAACCCTCTTAAGTAATCTCCAAAACAACAACATAATTCAAATAAATAGAAAAGGGAGAGATGAGGATGAGGTGGCTCCATGTAGGATGCCACATCACTCATCCTCAACTCCACCTGAGAAGTCAAATTCAAAGTCCAAACCACAATTTAAAAGGTGGGTGAATAAATGACCTTTTACTTACACACACAATCCAAGTCCACACCCTAAGGACCAAAATTAATTTTATGCAAGAAGGTGTAATTAACATTTACAACTTGCCTTCCCAAACTACATAATAAGGCCTAATTTTAACTCCCCAACTCATAGGTAGGGTTGGTGTAACAATTTAGGAGGTGTGGGACAAGTTTAAATTGTCCTACAAGCCTCCAAAATCAGCCCCTAAAGACAGATCCGAATTTCGAAAGGGAGATGGAGTGTTTTAGACTCAATGTTACTTACACAACACTTACAACACATAAACTGAGAGTCAAAAACTCTAATAAATGCATTCTTTTGACCCATTTTAATTTATTTAACAACATGATTACTCACTAATCTAAACACAAATAAAATAAATAATAAAGGGGAAAATACATCACTAAAAATCACATACTAAAATTAAACAAAAGAGACTAAATAAAAGAATACACATAACCCCTTGGTCACATTCGAAGGTGATTCCCCCCATGAGAACCCCTAACAACAATACAAACATACACAAAAAAAAAAACATGTTGCCATGGTGACCCTTGTTGAATTCATCTAGAATTCCAATGTGGTTGGTCTCTAATCCCCCCATGTTTGTTGTGACATGTTTACCTATAAACAAATAACACCTCCTTCAGCCTCGTGGCCGAATCAAAACATCCAAAATAAATATACACTATAACTTCAAATTCATCTATATGTAAATAAAAACATCATCAAACAACTAACGACATCATTTACAATTTCATCAATAACCATATGATCATCAAATTAGCTCAAATTTTTAGGTCTACTCAATATGAAAAAATATCACATGTCTGAAAACACACACACACACACACACACACACACACACACACACAACCATGTCAATGAGTATAATACCATGAGTATACAATGCATCCAATACCACATGCACCATATATGAATAAAAAATCAATAACAGTCCATGATCTCTAACATCTAACATCATGCCAAATCAAAAGGTACAATAATTTCCATAAGTATAGTCGACAGTGCCGTAATCAATATCAAAAGGTGTCGAAGGGAAGTGGGCACTATGCACCATGATTTAACTCTCATGAGTTGTCACTTCTAAAGAATGGAGATATTTTCTAAAAAAATTTCAGGTTACTAAAGACAATTAAACCTTCTTGCTTCTATATATTTTGGCAGTAAAATTTGTTCATTTGTGGATACACAACACAAATAGAGGTACTTCATGTTGGATTCATGGTTATTTGAAATTTTTTATGGGGAATTAAGAAAGATGAAAGTGATTTCACTAGATCTTTGAGAACCTTTACAACAATTTGAAAATTAATAGAAAGAATGATTCAGAATAGCCAAAATTTTCCTTCAACCAGAACGTGTGCATCAGTGGAGGCCCAGATCTGCACAGTTTCACACAATCTTTAAGAATTCAACACAAAGGCTGCAGTTAAATACTCAATTAAAAATTAAAGATCCTTGGTCCATCATGCCTAAGATACACTCATAGACTTATGAACAATATTTATCAAGAAAATGATAGTAAATTGATTTTAAATTTTTATTTCACTACAGGATGAAGGGTCTTCTCATAGTGAAATTGAAAAATCCACTATACTATCACACGGATGAAATCTTGTGTGATTCAAAGGGATTGTAATATAATATTGCAACAAGAACATCAAAACCATTTGAAAACATTCTGAAATAAAAGTAGACACAATTTTACCCAAGATCAACACAGATTAATTCAAGATCTATTAGATTTATCAGCAAGGGAAAGTTTCTTAAAAAATCTTAGAGCTTTTCAATGGTTGTATGCTTGCAACCATATTGACATGATCAAATCTAAAACACAAGAGATTAATAAGTTTCTCAGAAGGTATCTCAGGAAGATGGTATTTCTCAAATTTTCTCGTAAAAATTAAGCCCTGACCATTTGCAAGAGTATTCTCATTGCATTTATACATTTCACTTTCTCACTTCTCCCAAATTTCTCCCCCAAAAATAAGAATATTCTAGGAATCCTTTGCATGCTACAAGTTTGTTCCTAAAATTTATATTTAACAAATTTACACCAAAAAGATGCCAGGTGGATAAATCATGAACTAATCATGTTTCTCATACCCTTAACCATGACTGGAATGTCATTCCATAACTTTTTGATAGTCCTTCTAATGATTTTTTTATTCTGTCATGTGAGAAATCCCCTTTTTAATCATTTTCAGGTGGCTCCATATAGCTGGATTTGACAAGCGATCCTTTTCACCCTCGAGAATACACCTTTAAAAATAAGTGCCCTCGCATGGATGCCTGCATTCATGTGCTGTGATTACAAGTCGTCCAAGTGAAAAAAGGAGTCAGTGAAAGCCTCCACCTATTTCCTTGGCGCGACTACTAAGGTGAAGTCTAGAGGCAAGTTCCCAAATGAGTGTGGGAATTCCACATGTTAAGGAACCTAGAGAATTGCATCGGTTGTTGAAAATTATGAGTATGAGAAAGCCTAGCAGAAGTGTCTGTGTTTTTGTTCGGTGTAACTTAAAAGATGAAGTTTAGAGGCGGTACCTCAAACGAGCATAGGCTCTCCATGTGCCCTAGGATAAATAAAGTTACCTTGGCCTTTGAAAAAGTCTTAATATAAAGAGGATCTAGTGGAAGCCTCCACATGTCTCTTCAGTGCACGTTTGATATGGTGCTCAAAATCAGAGACCCTAAACAAGAACAGGCTCACCACATGTCTTAGCCCAACAAAGTTGTTGAAAGAGTTTAAGGACTAGTGGAAGGTGCCACGTCCCTAGGGTTCAAGAAAGTCTACATGACCATTGAAAATTATAAGTATGGGTAGATCCAATGGAAACCTCCATGTGTCCCTTCGGTGATCTTTTAAAAGTAAAGTTCAGGGGCAGGTCCCCAAACAGGCATGGGCCCTCCACATGTCCCAGGCCTTAGAAAGTTTCTTGAGAAATCTAAGTATAGAGAGGAGCCAACGGAAGCCTCCACATTTCTCCTTGGTGCAACTGTAAAGGTAGCACCCAGAGGTAGATCCTCAAATGAGCACATGCCGTCCACATGTCTATGGTCTAATAAAGCTACACCTAGTGCTTGAAAAAAAGACTATATATGGGCAAGGCCAGCAAAAACCTCCATGTGTCTCCTTGGCACACCTCCAAAGGTCAAACCAAGAGCTATATCCTAAAATGAGTGTAGACCCTCCATGTGGAAAATATTTGAGTTGAAGTGGGCCAAAATATTGAAAATGGTCCAGCGAGCCTCCTCTTCGCTTCCAATTTTTGATGTGGGCCCCGTCGGAGTCACAAGTCACTTTTATACTTTTACATCATTTTAACACAAAGCTTAAAAAATCCAAAGTGTTCTGCTTCCCAACTTTGACTTTTCAAATGTTGAATCAAACATCTGACATCACTCTGTCCACTGCAGGGTTACAGATTAATTTATAACTTTTTTCCTTTTTCACAAAACGGCAAACATCTTCAAAATGTTTCGACGATCCTCCTCTCCACCTTTTTCTTGAAAAATGGCCACGTTTCCACCTTGGGGATCAAAGTAATAATTTTTCCCTGTCGTTTCATGTTTGTTGAATAACTAATTAGATACTATTAGGGCCGTGGGGCCAATTTGGTATTTTTTACAAATGTGAAAAAAGTGACCAGTTTCACCAAAAAATACTCATCGGGCCGCGTCCAATCAGAAAGGACCATGTTTACATGGATGTTGGTACAAAAATTGACTGAGAAAACATGACTGTGGAAAAATAGAAGGATGGTGAAACCCCGAATTCATGCCCAAATTACAAATTCTTTCTCATGGACAAAGAAATGGAAAACAATATTTGGACTCAATATGATCCTCAAACAAAGGAAAGGACTGACCATGGCAACCAAATGAAGGAAAAATCTTATTAGTGATGCAAGTAACTCATGAATTGAAAAATGAATTAGATCGTGAGTTTCCTCAAGAACAACTACAAAAGGATCAAATTTTACAGGAAAACTTCTAAGTATTTTTTCAATAATCCTTATGTCCTCAATAGTTTCACCATGAGATTTGATTTTATCAACTAAACCAACTACAAAAGTAAAGAATGATTCTACGGAATCTAAATATTTCATTGAAATATTTTCAAAATCTCTACGAAGTATCTGTAGCTTGGTGGTTTTTACTTTCTCTTTACCTTGATACATAACTTGGAGAGTTTCCCTCGCAATTTTTTCTTTTCTGGTTATTTTCACTCTCAGTAGGATGCTTTCATGCATGGCTTGATGAATGAAGAAAAGAGATTTTTGTCTTTCTTTCTTAAATCCTTCAAAGTGTCTTTCTCTGCTTGTGAGGGTTTGTTATATGATGTTGTATCTGTGGGATGTGTGTTCCCATTCTCTACAATTTTGCATACATCCTGGGATCTGAATAATGCCTTCATGGTTAATAACCAATATCCGTAACTATTTTCTATAAATTAGGGTGTCTGCAGACCGTATATAGAAGACATAACTTGTTGTCAATTAGAAACCTGCTAAAAAACTCCACGCTCTGATACCAATTTGTAGAAATTAGGCACATAAAATAACAACTATCAGAAATAAAATAAATAATTGCAAATAAAAAAAATTATTACAAACTCAATCAGCACTTTTGTGCATATATTTCTTCTTCCTTGCCAGAGCTTCTGCTCAATACCAACTCTCTGAATGTGTTATATGAAAACACTTACAATTGCCTCTAATAAATAGAAGGCTTTCAGCTAACAATAAAACACACCACTCTCCTAAAATTAACACATGCTTTTTTGCAATACAAAAAATTTGATTTATTTGCTTTATTAGTTTTTTCTAAAACTAGGAACGTCTTTTTAAAAATAACCTATGCATGAAAAGTGACTTGCTTTTTTATGTTTTAAAAACTTTTCCAAAAACTAAAGCGGGAATAATATTAAAGTTTTTTCTAACACGAAGACCACAAGCTTAAGGGAAGTGATGTGTTCGTTAAAAGAAGAGGCCCATGACATAAACAAGAGCATCAATACTGCGAAGTATTGCCGTAGTTTAAATTATCATGTATGGTTTTAAATGTGAAAATCGAAATGATATGATAGGAGATGTGGTGGTTGTATTTGGAGAAACATGAATAGTTGACAAGTGACAACAAATGTTAGTTGATGTAAGAATTCAAAATATATATAGAATGGAGGAATTTTCATAAATGTATTTTGCATATGTATGTATTTGAATGTTTGATGTAAAATCTATTTATCCGGGACATTTTGTTCCATCTTATTTACTTTTCTATGGTAGTTTTTTATTAGTTTGTTAAAAAAAAAAACCCGTAATAATCCAAGCCTAGAGGCTGGGGAAAACGAAGTAGGAAGGCTCAGTAAAGACTTTCGATTTCATTGGAGTGGGAATTGTAGTTTCATTGGGAAATGAAAAGAAAAGCTATCAAATTTGAAGGAAACGAGGCAGATGCATATATATAATGTGTATACACACAAGGGGCAGTGGGGCCAAAATGCAACGGTTCGACTCGAGCACTTTCTAGTTTGTATTGTATATTCATTGATATGAACGTTGTCTATACTGTGTGATAGACACATCGGTGAGGCTAAACAGTGGAGTTAGCAGAGCAATAGTCGAGGATCGGATTTGATGTTGGTGGGTAAAATGCATGTTTGAATTGTGGTTCTTTCCCGTAATGACGACTGAGTAAGCGGGTATTCTATTTTTTAGGTAGTGAGTTGTGGTGTTGGGTTTTAAATTTTGAAAATCAGGCTTTGTATTCGAAAGATCTGGGAGTGGAAGTGTTGAATTAGGTTAGGGTAGTCGGGTTGTTAAATTTCGGGGAAGCTGTGGTTTTGGATTTGTTGGTGATGATATAAAGAGTAAGTGGATCAGATGTGCATTCGTATGGTGATTTAGATAGGCAGATAGAGCAGTTGCTAGAACGTAAGCCTCTGACAATATTTTAGGCGAGGCCATTTACATCATTAGCGTGGGATTGGGCAACAACGATTTTATTGAGAATTATTATGTGAATCCATACCGCAGATTGTAGTAGAACGTTTCTCAATTCCAAAATCATCTCATACAAATCAGCGGCAACCTCGTTCAGGTAAGTTCAACACCTTAAAACTCTGCGCACAGTTTTTTTTCAAGCAACACTCATGTTCTCTTTAAAAATGACAAATTCGCCATTAATACATATGTATATGATTTGCAGGAGATATAAAGTTTTGGAGCACGGAGAATAGTCGTTGCTGGGCTTCCCCCATTGAGGTTCCTGCCCTTAGAAGGAACATTGAGAATTTTGAGGAGACGAGGAGGATGTGTGGATGAGCTCAATAAACATGTAGTACAATTCAATATAAAACTGCAGACATTGATTGCATCCCTAAAATCGAAACTTGCAGGCCTTAGAATAGTTTATGCCGACATATAGGGTTAGCTGATCGATATGGAGAAAAATCCTAATAAATACGGTAACCTAAATATCATAGAATTATTATTACAAAATGTCTCTGAAGCTGCGCAGAAACTGTATCATTGTTTGTTGTTCCTGACTTGCGGATTTAATATCTAAAAGGAAAGAATGCTGCGGGAGTGATTTATTGGAATTCGGAATTGGGATATGCGTGCAACAGAAGGACGCCATTCACATGCTCGGATGCATCCAAGTTAAATATGAAATATAAGGTTTTAAACTTCAATACAATTAAATTTGACTCTACTGGTGAGGTGGTACTGGTGACTGTCAAATGAGAAACATGTTGCAAAAACTTTCACATTCAAACAGGTATTTAACACATCCAACTTCCAATTTCATATATTCGTCACTGAAATATCCTAGGTTAAAGGTACTATCTGTAATGAAGTTTGATTAATACTTTTTGGATGACATTTTTGGACGGTCTTTTGAATTCACTTGCATAAACAATGTCCCAAATTAATAAGTCTTCTTATCAAGGTTTCTACATTACCGCAATGAAAGGCTAAGAACAACGCAAAGATATGGATACTCTAAGGTGTTCATGAAGTAAGTAAGATCATTTTAATATGTCTTCTAGAGATCAACTATTAAATAGAGTTACTCTATTGTAGAAGTTTTATCTTTATCGCATTTTCTTTAGTTTCTACTCATGGTAAAAGAGGAGGACCAATTCAACACCACCTTCTATTAATGAGAAAGGACAAAGTAAATTTAGTTCAAGAAAAAATTATCTACCCCATCAAGAATTCAATAATCTAACTTAGGTTGTCATTCTGGTGTCATTAAAGGGAAAATGGAGATATATGTCTTTGTGAAGATTTAATAAACATCACTACTAAAAGTAGGATTATTTGTTTACATGGTTATTCACAAAATATTAGTTTTGTAGATGAAATGTGAATGATCAACATTATATAATTTTTTGTATAAAGATAATAGAAAAAATTTAAAATAAAAAAATATTGAAAATTTCCGTTATCCATAGATGTTTTAGAAGGTGAAATTCATATATGTTTTCAGAAGGTAAAATCAATAGAATTCATTGAAATTTGTTTTTTTATACGAATTTTTGGTTTTAGTTCTGTATTTTTTATTTTTCATTTTCAAATATTTCTTTCTTTCGCAGGTTAAAAATAAAAGTAAGATACAAATATCGAAAACTAATTCACAGATACGAAAGTAATTTCTTTTTATAAAAGTGTTATTTAAAAAATAGTGTTAGAAGTCATTATCTATTAAAATACACATTCTTTAATATTTCCTACCATAAGTAAATTTTCTTAATCTTACTCAAATGTAGGCGTTGGTTGTGTTTTTTTTTTACAATTTGACAATATTTAATATGCTACAAAATTTTAACATTTACAATAATTGTGAAAACACATTATATTATGTTTATGTTGTGTTTAGTATATTATATTATTCAACAACAAAAAAAAAACATTTGAAAAACATAAACTATGAGGTATAAGGTTTACTCTACAAAATTAATGTATTTCATGGAAAATATTTTGCTTAGGTATATTTCATTTTCCATTTAAAGTTTCAATATTTTACCAACATGAGTTAATTGTTACCATTTTAAGAGTGGGTATTTTTAATGATAAAATAAATGGTACCAAGGAAACAAAAATGATTTAAACTCAATGACGGTTTAAATCCTATTATTACAACTAGTTTTGATACCTTAATATCTAAGTTAAAATAATTCTTCCTTGATCTCCTCAACATGGAAAAATTATTAGAGTTTATTTAATTCTCTAATTAAATGTTTATGCAATATTATTAATAAACTAGACGTAGTTTTATGTTTGGTAAAATTATTGTTATTTATATTTAATGATATACAAAAAAAATTATGAAAAATTTAAGTACAAATATTATTAATTTTATACTTATAAACAAAAAAGGATAAATTTAATATTATATCTAAATAATAATTAGTTTTTTTATTTATTTAGATAAAAAATTACAATTTTCTTTTTTGTTTTATTTAAAAAAATATGGGGTCTCACATAATAGAATTATGCATCCTTAAATTTTCCACAATTTTATTTTGAATTGAGAGTTCAAAATTGTGAATCTAAATTTGTGGACTTCACCTATGATTTTGTTGTGGAAGCAAAAAATGTCACAAAACATGTGAAAATTCCACAATATCAATATTGTCGTAGTTTCACATTTTTCTAGTTCCACAATATCTAAAAACATGAAACCACGGCAATATTGATATTGTGGAATTTCCACATGTTTTGTCACATTTTTTGTTTCCACAACAAAATCGTGGGTGGAGTCCACAAATTTGGATTCACAATTTTGAACTCACTATTCGCAAAATAATTGTGAAAAATATGTGGATACACACCCCAAAGTCTTGTATTGCATGAAAATGGTTTTAGTTAAGGTCTTTATATGATGTCTTGTATGGATAATATGTTGCATAGTGTAGATTGATCTAAGAAGTTTATTCCTCTTGAAAATTTGCCAAGTTTTAAAATGGTCATTGTCAAATAAGAGTACCAACTCAAGATCATCTTCACTACCAAGTGAGAGATGTACGAATACAAAATAACTCCCTTCATAATGTAGACACAAAATCATTCACTTGGTTACATTTCTAGGTCCTAAACATATACTAGCATTCATATGATTCATAAGAAAGAAAACTAGTAATTGACGATTGTCTTTAGCCTCTTGTCTTTGTTTCTTGCTTTCTATTTGGTCTTTCACACCATAGTCCGCAGTAGGTATTTTACTTATTTACCTTTTATGGATCTAGGAACTAGTGCCAAGCAAGGACAGAAGTGCCAATGTGCACCTATCCCCTCTAGACACCCCCAACCCATATCCACCTCACACCCTTATTTTTGGTCTCTTTTATCTTTTGCGAACCTTTTTCAATTACAAAATTCAAACAAGGGAAACATATAAATACATAGTCATGTGTTAAAAATTAAGGACCAAACACTAAGCATATACTATAATCACCTAATATTACATCCAAAGAAAACTAAAGCACTCTAAAGAATCCATCTAACATCAACTAAAGGTACAAAAGACTACATTTTCTACATACACAACATTGTAACGGGAAGTTTCTTTATTCCATCTACACATTTATCTACATTTCTACATATAGCTACGACTGGCTATCAAGTGAAGTTACACAAGGGAATCCTTGGGGACGATTCTTACACCCACTCACCAGAACTACATGGAGTCTAAAATATAGTACAATGTTTGTTCGTAACTTCACTCTCGGGGTGACCATCGTGGTCAGTCCAAATCCCCATATTGCATATTTATTTTTTATATTTGATATGCTATTGTAGGAATTTGTAGGTGATATCTATTTTTTAGGTTACAGGTACCATGAGTGATCAAAGAAAGAAACATGGGAAATCAACACAGACTATTAACGACACTTGAGTGACACATTGAAAATTAGGTTCTTGCCATTTTCGTAGTCATAGAAGGCCAGAAGAGGTTTTCAGCGCCTTGGCGTCCCTTTCTAGTCTTGGGTGCCCATCTCCAACATTATTCCAATGGTCCTGAATTTATATGAAGCATTAATGACACTATTCATTTCCAATTCAGCAGTTCTCCCAGTCAAAAACACTCATAGAGCAAGCATAAATCATTTCAATCATTCGTTCTACATCTCTTACTTAGGGTGTCATACGTGCTTAATGTTTGTGTCACAATGTGCTTAGAAATTGTATATAATTATTTACATCAGTTACTTATCAATTAACCTTTTACAAAAAAATAATTGTTAAATTATTTGGTTAATCCATCATATGAATCCCACCTTCTCTCTAGTTTTTTTTTCTTATACTTGTCACTAATAGTGGTCATTTTGGTTCTTTTGAGTACATGTTCCTTTATCTATTCGTAACTTCCATAGAACAATGGCTGAATATGATAACCCATTTTACAAATCCCCAAATGTTCCTCTAAAATTCATTGAAACCTCTAATAACGAGCAGTCATATGATGAGGACAATAATGTTGATCAAGAAAAATTAGACAAGCTCACTAATTGTTGTTAAGATTTTTGTTCCAATCCCTTGCATAATCCACATATTCTTAGTTATTTTCTTACCACCCAAAACTCTCAAGATGTTGCTTTTGTACCTCTTGTAAGTTCTTATTCGAGTGCAATGGCCTCCATTTAATCTCTCAACATTCCTACTTCCATTCCTATATCTACCGCTCCCCTCATCGATATCAATGCTTCTAATGAAAAATTCATTTCCTCCTTTGAAACTCAAGATATCCAAGCTGAAATCTATAAAATTTAGTTAGCTACTTTGCATGCCTCTCCATCTCTTGATTCACCTTTAATCGTCCACACTCCTTTTGGACACACCATTTTTACATATTCACTTCCTCTAAAATTAATCACCCCTTGGTTTCCTATTTTCAATTGCCATGGGGACCCTCAAGAGCATCGCCAATATTTTTATGTGGCATGTCTAGATTAGGTGGGTAATCATATGTTACGTGTTAAACTATTTCCTCACAGTCTTCACGATTATGACATGTGTTGGTTTTATGATCTCCTTGTTTATTCAGTAACTTATTTCATTCATTTACCTGATGTTTTTCTTTCTCATTTTTCAATCAATAATGACCTTAAGTTATTTTATGCTACACTTTCTCAAATTAAACAATGATCTAACAAACATCTAGTAGACTATGTATTATTTTATAAAAACAATCTAGCAAAGATGACTAATGTATTGGATGATACAGAACTATAAGTTCTACTTTTTCAAATCCTCTTACCACCATTACTGGAGGGTGTCATCTTTGAGACATCTCCTTAATTTGATCAATTATTCCATACTCTCAAAATGTGTAAAGTCAAAATCCTCTTTATAGGAGAACTTAAATATCAAGATTATTCTTCTTCATCATCTTCTATTAGGTTTCAATCTAATTCAACATTCAAACCTTATCCTAATTGTAATCAAGTAAAAACAACTTTCAATGTCATATTTCCTACTGAAAAGCTTCAATGGAAACATCGAAAGTGTACTTTCATAAAATTACCATATGTACCTCAATTTGTGTTGCCTAAATTCTTTGAAAGCAAAATAATCACTCATCCATCACCTCTCAATCTTGATCCATCTCACCCAAGTGGACTTAATTATGATGAAACTACTAAATGTGACTATGATCAATGCATACAACATTCTACTGATCGCTTATTCAAGATCGGGAACCTCATTCAAGATCTAATTAACAATAATTCACTAGATCTCCATGTTCCATCTACTTCTTATTCCAAAGCATTCAATGATAAACAAAAATCCCAAAGTGTTCAATGAACCTTTTCCTAAGCATGACATAAAAGCTTCAAATTCTTCTTCCAATCATACATATCTTGATGTTCCCCCTCCTTCATTAGGCCCCTTTACTTTCTTGTCACTGTTGATGATGCAGCACTATAACCTATTTCATTTTGTGATCATGATTATCATGCAACATTATTTTTTGTTTCACTACACATCAATGCTTCTATTGGTTCATAAATCGTTAATAATATTATGATCTATCTAGAGGCTCATATCAATGTGTGCTTTATTGCACTTCTTATTATTATAAAATGTCCAATTTATGATATCTCATTTCTTGTTTATAATTAGTTTGGGTACATTAGACTCCCTATTATAATGATATCTCATTTCTTGTTTATAATTAGTTTGGGTACATTAGACTCCCTATTATAGTTGGGCCTCTTACCATGCTTGTGGCATTCATTGTGTGTGAAATATTCAATAAAAAGTTTTGACTTGTTCTTAGGTCTCCATTGGTTTTGTGTCACTCAATATTTTCCATCCATGAATCATATGTGTCTCAAGTTCATACAAAATAAACAAGTTTTCATTATTAAAGTTATTCCACCATGAACACCATTTCCTCTACCTGCTCTTGATGAAATTCTTCCATTAGCTTCAACTTCTTGATCTCCTATACCTCTCAAAATTAAGACATATTCTACACCTATTTCTCATATTTATAAACATCCTACTTTGTGAAACTGTCGTTCTCATAGGTCCACTAGTCTGCCATGTCAACATAAGTCCCCTACTTGCAAAGAATCTCCACATATGTGTTTTCTACCTCCTTCACTTCATAGTTCTTATTCATATAATCGCTCATCACCTCCTTCAACTCATAGGTCTACTTCATATAGGTGTTCACCAATTCATTTACTACATAGGATTCCTTCACATATACATCATCCTTCTCATACACCACTTATCTTAGAGCAATTTCGTATGCCTTTATCTCCTCAGAGATTAGGTGGAGGAACCTTTCCCTTCAGTCTCATTGGATAGCTTATTTTCATCACATAATTGAGTAGGATCACACTTGATCTCCCCCTTCAATAATTACCAATTATTTCTATTCTCTACATATACACATTATGCTCTTTGCTTTGCATCTAGTATCTCTTTCACATACTAATACACACCTTGTATCCTCCTCACGCTATAATGCACTATAGTTTCATGTTTCATAATCGATTGTTGGGGATCTAAATTTACAATTAATATTACCATCATTTACTATTTAAACTCTATTCTTTATGATCTATCTATCTAGAACACACTATTAAACCATTTTCCTATGAAAAAATCTAGTTCAACGGTTCATACTCCACTGCTAAGGGTATAAAGCTTAAATTAACCTTGCCACATTCACTCTTCATTCTCTATGCTTTATCATATCTCTTTATAGTACACAATTTCAAATTGTTTCCTGATAACCTATTCTATATCCACAGTTAATACTTGACTGCTATGAGTATAAATCTATAATAAACCTCACCTAATTCATTCTTCATGCTCTATGCTTAATCATCTCTCTTTCTAGTACACAATTTCAAACAATTTCCCGATGACACTCTCTTGTTCTATGGTTCATTCTTCATTGTTGATGTGTTTTTTATAAATGAATATCATCTCATAATCATTTATACCCCCTGGGGGGCATGCCGATTCTATGAAATTCACATTGCATACCATTCCATTACATTCATACACAACATATTTCATATCTTTATTGTACTTACTCTTGCGTGTTTATACTTAACATGAAAAAAAATTATTACTATGCTATACTTTTTTTAATTATTAGATTAGGTAAAAGATAGGGATCGGCTCCCAGAAGCCATACAACAAAATATGTAATGTGAAAAAAACCAATGCAGAGTAATAAAAGGAACATGAGCGCAAAAGGAGATAAACGAACTTAGCTCGAAAAGGGACAAAAACACAAAAAACTAAAAACAGTCCATAGACGGTCAGTAGTTCCGCCTGGAATTTCTAGAATGCACTAAGTTCCATTTTCAAAAGGATCACCTCCACCCCCAAATGTTTCCTTTAGATACTCATTATAATTCTGACCCTCCCAAAAGGAAAGGACCTTTAGGGAATCCAAATCGATTTTGGATTTAGTCATTCGAATCTTTGTTTTTAACTCATTTTTATCTCCAGAAAAACTTCTAATATTCCCCCTTGGGTATCCATCGCTGGTCATTTAGGATCAATAGGAAAAGGAAAGGATCCCAAAAAAATCTTTTGATTCAGCTGGGCCATGATTTTTCTATTGTATAACTTCCATCTCATTTCCTCAAAAGAACCCACCATTTCAAGTAATTTTTTGATTGCTTACTATGCTATACTAATACTTAGTATGTCAATAACATTTCTATATATACATGCATGATACTTTGTTCTCTAATTGTGAATGCAAAGTTCTTATAGGTCCTTACAAGCTATAATGATGCTTATCACTATATCTCTTAACAATCCCACCAAGGCTCCTAGGCACATCTACTTTCTCACACATTACAAGTGTTATTGTTTTATTATTTACTACTTCTAATTCCTAGAACACTACTTCCTATTAGTAGATATAGACTTTGACATACTTTTTATCTTTCTAACATGCTAACTGGTGATTAATGTGTAACATATTCCTTACCAGAACTATATGCCACCATGGTTGTCTATTACATCTTGTTTGATATTGTATTATATTTTTTGTGGGCTATGCCCTATGTCTTGATTGATAATTCCATATATTCTTTTGGACGCTTCAACCTTGATTGTCTTTTGAATTGTGAGCGATGTCCCATGTTTGAAACTCTTTTTTCAAGGTCTATCTTGTATGCACATTTACTTGTTACATTGTTTTTATATGAAATGCTTGCTAGATTTCTCTACTAACACATGTATCTAGCCATTTTATCGACATGTTTAATAGTTTCTACCATGCACATTCCCTCTCCCTAAAAGGATATAATTTAGAACAACATCAGGTCCTCTCTTTGGGTTGCATAATCCTATCAACATCACATGCACCAAAAACGAGGGGGGCATACATTGGGTGAATAAATCACCTAATAAAGCCACTCACATCTATAGTTTAGTTGAATACAATAGATAATCAACACAGAAAGACAATCACATAATGAACCAAAAATTTACTTGGGACCTCACCACATCATAGACACCAGAACCTAGATTCATATGTCTTCCCCTGGGCACCAATGTCCTAGGCGAACAAAAATTCAGTTTCTCATATCAGCACAGTTCACATAATCCTTTAGATAAAGTTTACAGTATAAGGTATAGTCCTGCAAAAAACAAAATATAATTTTACTCCTACATATACTTCAATTGGTAAAATTTGAAAAAAAATAGGGATGATAGGGAAAAGGAAGGAATACACCATCTGCATTGGTGTATATCAAGAAGAGTCATGGAATGAGAGAAACACTAGACCTCTCTCACCAACAATTTCTTGTTTGCGTGAGATCACCTAAAAAAATTCCAACTGACATGAGATCGCCATAAAAAATCACATTTGGTATGAGATATCCTAAAAAACTAGCTCTTGGCATGATATCTCCCAAAAAAACCCTATACACATAATTTTCATGATACTTTTTTATCCTTTTACACTGTTTTATATCAGGGGCACACTTCCCTTTTTACATACTTTCACACTTTTACATGCTTATATAGGGTTTACTCAAAATTTTCATATTCATGACTTTGATTACATTCTTTCTCTTATTTTTGTAGGTTTGTACTCACAGTAAAGATAAATAACAAGAAAAACAACAAGTTCAAGAAAGTACAATGCATACACTTCACCCCTAGGATAAATTTCTCTTCCTACTTACAACACAACATTTTTTCATCATTCTAGGCTTCACTTGTCCACTCAGCATGCTCTTCACCACATGCTATACATGGTTATTAGGTACAAAAATATTATCTACTTTATGTTATTGAGTATTCACTCAACAACATAAAGTGGAGGAAAATGTAGACATAAAACCCTACACTTCGGTACATTTCTAAGTCCTAGACATATACTACCATTTATATGATTCATAAGTAATTAAACTACTTATTGACCATAGTATTTATCCTTTTTTATATTTTTCTTGTTTTCTATTTAATCTTTCACACACTACAACCTATTCCGTATTTCACTCATTTATATTTTATGGCTCTAGACATTAGTGGCCATCTTGGAAAGGAAAACCCAAGCGCCCTTGTCCTCTCTGGACAACCACCATCCTTTTCCACCTTACTCACTTCTGTTAGATATATTTTTATCTTTTGGGTACCTTTTTAACTTAGAAGTCAATATTCCTATTGTAAATTGCGAAATTAAAACAATTAAATCATACAAATGTATAGTTATGTATACAAAATCAAAGACCAAGTTCTAAGCATATACTATCATCACGTAAGCTTGCATATAAATGAACCTAAAGCTCTCTAAACCATCCATATAGAATCCAATCAAGGGAAAAGGAAAAAAAAATTATGCATACACGACATAGGAAGGGGAATTTTCTTTATTCCATCCACACATCTATCTATATTAATACATCTAACTACAACTCCTTATCAAGTGCACTTGCAGGAGGGCATCCTAGGGCATGATTCTTACACAAACTCACCAAAACTACATGGAGTTTGAGATGTAGTATAACACTGGGTCATAAGTTCAATATCGAGGTGACCACCAAGTGAGTGCAACAAGTTGGGGGACCAAAAATGTGGACATCAAATCCTGAATTTTACATTAAAACCAAAAAAAACATCAAATTTACTCTTATGTTGACTTGAACTATGCCAAAAAATAAAAAATATGTCAAAAAAGGGTGCCATTGCATAAGGGAGACTATCAGCTTTGTAGAAATATTTATTTTAAAGAGAATAGAATATGATAAATATAATTTTTTAATTTTTTACTAATAGTAGGTCACTACAACAAACAAGTTCTTTTTACCATAATTAATCTACAAAATTTCAACAATATAAGATAACTATAGAATATTTGTATTATCTGTACAATAATGTCATAAATTATTTTTTATATTATGTAAATGTTCCACAATTTAAATATATTTGTAAAAAACTCACATTTCTAAACATCCGTTATAGAAAAACCACATTTATTTTTTCAAAAATATAATTTAGATAATATCTACCACATTTAAATTATTTTTGAAATAAATTAATGAATTATAATAACAATATGTGGGGATTCCACATTAAATAGTTCATGAATGTTATACAAAAAAATTGTAGATATGCCACATAACTCAGTATTTATATAAAGCATTTGTGGAAATGCCATATAACTCAAGTTTTAGAGTTTTAATACAATTTATTTTTGTAAATTCAATATTTATAAAAATATATATTTATTATTTTCCAAAATCCTTTAAAGTGTTGTGTCATTACATGTTTGAGTGTCTGCATGTGATGAATTAACATCTTCACCAACTCCATCATGTCACTTGTTGACATAAATTTGTTGTTAGGAATAAATCAAAAATTAGGGTTAGGATCCCTTGGTATTGCTCTCCACTTTAAAGGCACAAGTTCATTGCTTTGATTCTTTTTTACCCATAATGTATTGAGTTGGGTATTTGCAGGATAATTTGATCATTAATGGTGATCACCTTATGTAAGAGAATCTTCAATAGAGCATGAAGTTGAAAAAATAATAAAATAATAACTAATAAATAAATAAAAATTATTATAAACTATGTGGATGCTCCACAATTTAATTCTATTTATAAAAATGTAGAAAATATATATCTTAGATTTTCGGTATCTGTTCTCATATTTGAGAGGAAGTATACACTAGATTTACAAATATCATTAAGCATATAAATAAATTAGTGATCACCTTTAGCCTAAGAAATTATGATTAAGGGGAATCCATACCATCAAATTCATTCGATGTGTGATTCTTGCCTCAACCATTTTGACTCTTCGTGGCGAGTATTTCCTATCCTTGCACTCATCAAGATATAATCCCTGATTGGCTCATGTAAAGCCTATCAACATCACCAGTAGAGCAAGGGCCTTTGATATTATCTACTATTTTATTAATATTAACATCTATAATTTTTCAATAGGTATTAATAATCTTGTTAATGTTAAATTATATTATATATCAAAAAATTTAAATGTATTCCTCAAATCTAAATTTTAAATGCTATGTATTAATATTTTATTTTGTAAAAAATAGTGAAATAAGTATACAACACAATTCAAATATGACTTTAACCATTTTCCAAATATCTTTTTTTTAAAATAATCACATTATTATAATTTTATAGTTTTAAAGAACAACAATCTATTCAAAACGTTTTCCAGAAGTTTATAAAAAATAATAAATTATACAAAAATAAATGGCTGATAAAGATCAAAGGAAAAAAAGGAAAATATTAATAGCAAATTGAAAAATTATATGGTAGTTTTATTTTTATGTAAACACGACAAGTGGATCTTGGCCTCTAAAGTTATGCAAGCTTAATATTTTAAATTATGTCGACTAAGCCAAAAGTGGATCATAATAGTTTGTTATGATTTACTCAAAAACAATATTACCATAAATATCGTAAACCTCTTAAATCTAGGAGATCATGAATCCTTATTTTAAGGATTTCTCTTTGGCTATAATAGTTTTTTGTCAATTATCATTCTATTAAAATACGCAATGAAAAATCCACTTCCTAAAAATTGGTTTGTTATTGCTTTTATAGCACTATACAAATTTGATGCGATTGGTTCCTCATTTCAAAAAATGTTGATGCAAAATTTTGTATTATTGAAGATTTATTTATTGTTCATTATGTCATTTTGTAAGATAGTTTGTGCAGATCTTCAGTTCCAGTATTAGATTGTGCTACTGGCCATTTTTGAGAATATTTCACATCCACATATTTGTTACATATTAATAAATTATTATTCAACTCTAGTTGCTAGGTTACGCATGGCATAATCAAATATTTCCCCAAAGAATTATACACAAGTAAAATCCAAGTAGAATTTCTGTAATGCCTGCTGGGCATCGGCTTCTTCTTTTTGCTGACTATCCTCCACTGCCGCCTGCCTCCTCCCAACCACCGCGTTTTCTTTGTTGTCCTTGCGTGAGGGAGACGGGAGTGGGTGGAGTCACATTTTTTCTTCGCCAAAATCTCTTCTGGGATCCTCCTTCAGTGCGTACAGGTGGGTGTGGGTCTCGAAAATCATGCAGTGGAGGCAGTATCCATGGAACGTTGAACTAAAATCCTCCTAGGAAAGTGCTGTGAGGAAATTACCAGGAAACCTCCTTCCCACTTGTTCAAATGCCACGTATTTTATTATCCTCTCTTTGAGACTCAGTCTTTCATATCTTTGCTGTGTGTCTTGCAGTGCACGCATTCATTCCTCTGTCTGTCCTCTGCATCCGACGCCTCCGAAGCATCAGAAGGCTTCTACAATAGTGTCCAAGCATTGTCCAGCCAGATATCGGTGTACACTGGACAAAAGAGGGGACGACCATAACTGTGTTGAATGCCATTGGAAATGTTCACTAGGTTGCAGTGGTTTCTTGTTGGTGGCTGTAGTTATACAGTGGATGGACACAGTGAAAAGTAACAAAGAAAAAGTGTGTCGACCCTCTGAAGATCATGATGAAGCTGGCGAAGATGATCATGATTTCCAAGGGTCTTCCTCGTTTGGAGAGAGAAACTGAGTTGTACACGACCATTAAAGAATGTATCCAGTTAATCTTCCAAGGTGCAATCTCATGTTGTTCTCGGAAGGCAAGAAAACAGTTTCGGAGCATGCGCTTGGTGTGGTTCTCCAGTCACACGAGGAACAGAAAGAAAAAAAAAAGGAGGCCAGGAAGTGGCGTTACTGTCTGTGGCGGCTGACAGGGACAAGGAGCTCGATGGTTGTAGTATGTAACTCACCACACCTCAATCTTTTCCTTTCGAGCCACGGTTTAGTTGAGGGTTTCCGCAGATCAGTAAGGAGACAGATTCTTGAAATAGTGCATGATATCTGAACCTGAAGTAACATGTACAGATCGAACACATGAAGATGAGTGCCTCATCCTTGCTAGTGATGGTCTATGGGATGTTCTGTCAAATGTTTCTGCTTGTGAAGTTGCTAGAAAATGTCTTGGGAGATGAAGGTAGCAGGATATTCTTCAGATCCAGCATGCACTGAGTTTGTATCTCTAAAAATTAGTTTTGTGACAGTGTGAGTGTTACCAGCAGACCTGATGAAATTTATTTACAGAGATTCTCTATTGAGACCTTTCTTGCTGTTCGATGTAACTCATGGGAGAGAATCCCATAGGCATGGATCTGTTTCATATCAGAATATTCATGAAGCACATTTTGCTTTGCAATTATTTGAGCATCTTCAACAAGTCACTATGTTGGTAGGCATAAAGGGTGCTGTTGGAATTATCAGACCTTACAAGCTACAGTTGCAATGTTTGCACCGAGAGTTTGATGCTGTCTACATATATCAAAAGAGGAAGGAAAGATTGGTTGTTGTATCTGAGGAAAAAACTACTGGTGTTCACAGGCTGTACTAGATGCAAGTTATTGGATCGCTGCCCTTCCCTACTATTAATGACAATGATTCTGTTACCAAGAGCAAGTTTGAAAGCTTGTACGGATGCAGGCACTCTCTACTAGATGGTCTAATGAGAGCCACTGATGTGATGATTTCTAGCAAGGTTGTTGTTGTCTATGGAAATGGAGATATTTCTTCTGTTTCGTTTCCTTCACACAATTTTTACCTCCGTTGAGTTATTCCACTTCAGCTACTCCACCAACTACGGCCTCTGTCTTCTCATAAATTGGTTTTCTGTCCAGTTTGTAGGTAGCTTGTTCACCCTAATGAGGCTGTGCAAACTCGATGCACACATCTTTACTGCAAGCCTTGCCTAGCTTATGTGTTGAGTACTACTAGGGCCTGCCCTTATGATGGGTATTTGGTTACTGATACAGATTCGAAGGCATTACAAGAGGTAAATCTGGTACTGGCTGATGCTATAGGCTGTGTGACAGTTCATTGCCTGTACCCCCCCCAAAGCAACTGCATGGAAGCAATCTAGTGTTTGGACAGCCACCTATTGCATCCTTCTGGTCGTGCCTTCAAAAGGAAATCCTGGTGTGGTATATTGCAAGAAAAGACCAGTGAAGCAGAGGATAAAGTGAAGGGCGTGTGGCTGTAGCAGTCCTTGCTGGATGCGTTAAAACAGGCAAGATAGACTAACCATATACATAATATGCTAGTATCTAATAACCTCTTGAAATGATACTTTTTCTTTCTAGAAATTGGTTTAAATCTGTGATTTTGTGGATTTGCGTTCAGTACATGGTTAACAATTTGTTACTTCTGGATTTTCCTCTGTTGGTTGTTCTTGTTGTCATGATCAAACCCATTTATATTTATAAAACAAATAAAGGTTTCCAGTGTATGCTTTGATTGATCATATGAAATATATATATATATATATATATATATATATATATATATATATATATATATATATATATATATAATTTTAAAGTTACTTCCTTCTGCAAAAATGTCGCTGTTTCTTTGGTGAACCTAGGTATGTAATAGCCCCTGGAACGTTGCAGCATTGACTAGTATTGGTTTCCTGTTATGTGGTTGCCCTAGAGGAAAACATGCAGTTAGATTATTATTATTATTTTTATGATAAGCGTGGTTATGCACTTCGTGTATTGTGCAAATTATTAGGGCCTTTGGAAATTAGAAGTTCAATATATATGCTTATTAAGGAGGAATTTTTGGACCGAAATTATGTCCTGGGTTGATAGAAGGGAATAAATTATTGATAGAACCCCATTTGATTCTACTCTTCTATGAGTAAAATTTGATAAAATTAATGACCATTATGGTGTTAAGATATTGTATGTTGATGATTCCTTGTGTGATCGATTTAATTATGTATAGACATAATGTCTTGATGGAGTAAGGTAATATCTTTCATGGTTCGTGAAAGTTAAGTTTTTAATCAACTGCTTAAGGTAACATGAAGTTCCTTAATTTAGTCAAACTTGTTTTGTACTTCCTTCTTGATGAGTGACCTTTCATTGCAAATTTAGAATGATTGTGATGGAAGGTCATGAATATATTTTGTTGTCAAAAGGGAAAAGAAGCTATGAAATAGTTTGTTTTTGTGTCGAACGTAATAATTGTTTTTACATCGTTATAGAAGTTCGTTATTGGAGGATATCTATCTTCAATGGTATATTATGTGTTTAATCACTGCATAGGTTACCATAAAATTAGTGATGAGATGTAAATTAAGGAGAGTTGAGAGACCTTTTCCTTTGTATACATCGTTTATGATATTAGAAAGTGAGTTGACATCGGAAAATTTCAACCAAGTCTAGATTCATGGCTATGTTCGTCTAGAACGGGAGGGTTATAAATCTAAAGTATTACGAAAATTGAAAGGATGTGTTTAGAATACTAGATTTCCTACTCAACTTGGGTATTAATGAGGCTTGTCGCTATTCCGACCCTGGTTATGTTTAGTAGGTAGGCTGTTAGGCAATTCCTATTCCAGACATTCTTACCATCCTTTCCTCTCATCGTTATTAGCTATGAAGTCACTTATTACCTAGGATATAATGGTTGTGGGTTTGAATATAAGTTTTTCATCCTTTAAACCTTTTTGATTACATGATGGAACTTTGTTTTACCCTCGTTGTTCTTTTCTAGCCTATTAGGCCTATGGCCCTACAGAACGATTCCAAAACTATATTCTTTTTGGCAGCTAAGATCGGGTCTGGTTTTAATCTTTTGACTTCTCCTTGAGAATGTGGATTGATGGGTTACACCTTAGATTTCAATCGCGTAATCTATGGGATCACATAATTGAAATCCTAATACTCTCAACTCTTGTGTCTAATCATTTAAATTTCATAGTCTTGCGTATTTGGTTGTCAAACTTTTGTAGTTTTTGAGGTATTCTTCATAACTAAAACTTATGGACTTCTTCTTGTTGATATGTTGAAAATTATATCTTGTTTCAAAAGGTTGTTAGAGGTTAGAACTTTGATCCATTTCCTAAAATAGAATGTTTCCTTTCATGGTATTGTTAGCTAGTAGCTTATTGTTGCTATGTATAGTCTTATCTTGCTCAGTTCTCGCGAACTGACTCAGGTTATTAATTGTTGCAGATAGCTTACGTGGTTAGATGATGGAAAGACTTGTAGATTTTGCATCAATCTTGGTTATGATGTTCCTTTGTATGAATGTGTATTATGTTATAAAAATTTGGAAAGGGCCTTTGAACATTTTAGAAGAAGGGTCAGTGCCTAGTAAATGTATTGTAGAGTATTGTTGTTGTAACTGTTGAAACTTTGGCTTGTTTGGTTATCATGTGAAAGATGAAATTTGATTTCCGCTTGGTTATGGGATATTCTAGTGAATTTTAATCCTTAGAATAGTAGCGGGGCATGTCCCATGTTATTACTTTCTTGCTCCCTAGTCATGGTTCAATAGAGATGGTATGTCCCTTTGATTTGTGCATCATGTTGGAATGAATTGATATAACCTTGTTTTGTTTCCGCAAACGAGTACTATTAAACTTTTCTCTTGAGTTAAAATGTTGAGTTGTAAATCCTCCTAAGGCTTAGTAGCAATGAGTTTGTAAGCACTATGAAGTGAGTTGGATAGTCCTTATTAAAATTAAACTAATAAACATTATCCTTTTATGGTGAAACCTTAAATGATCTCATGGTGAAATCAATGGTTAGATTTTAGAAGATGATAGGATTTAATAAGTAGGAGGGAAATTGATTTTTTAAACTTTAAATCTCTCTCTATTGTTTGAAATGTTCTCCTTTGTCAAACTTAATGAAGTAAAGTCTAGATGGAACATTTAACCAATCTTGATAAACTCTTAACCTCAATAAAAGACTGATAGTAAACAATGTGACCCTGAAGATAAATTCTGTTGTCCTGTTCCGTTAACCTTTGCCTTGATTCATGGTGATATTTCTTAAGCAAGGTCAAAATTTGATTCTTAAACAAGAAGGTTATTGTTATGAACCCTAAGCGATACTTCCCCCAATCGGAGCTTATGCCTTCACCTGTGCAATAGAGTTGTGGAACATGTATTAGTGGCTTGAGTAAGATTAATTAACCTTGTAAGAAATGGAAAATGTTCTAAAATCAAATGAACAAGAAAGATTTGGACATAAAATTGATGATCCTAGTTTAGAAAGCTTGGCCTTAAGCTATTCAGTCAATAGTTGAAAAGAAAGAAGTTCTCCCTTGCGAAAAGAATTGTGTGAATCATTACATGAAATTTTACAAGCACGTAAGTTAAGAAATTAGAGACACTTTAGTAAACAAGAAAATTTAATAAGAATTTCTTCGTGGGATGCCCCCAAATGTAAGTGTGTCATGTGGTTGGACTTCCATGTTGTCTTGTAAAAAGGAGAAGTAAATTGTCCTTGATAGGTGTGAACATTTCCGTGCTGACCTTGTGGTCTCCCCCTTAACAAGTGGTTCCTAGTGTTGGTTGTAACCTTGTGACGACATGTTGTGTCGTGTTGAGTCAAAGCAAGTCAAAAAAAAAAAAAAAGTTATCCTGTATTTCACCGTGTTGTATTTGTGTGTGTTGGTATTTTTGGTGTGTTACAATTTGATAGTGAAAATTCATAAAATTACTTTATTCAATTTATCTATTGTATGTCCCGGATGGATGGATTTAATTAAATTGGAGAGGACCTAAGCTATTTTGGTAGTGCATAAGTAAGATGTTACATGAAACTCATTTCTTCAATTCGAAGAATGACATTTGGGAATATTTTGAAATTTTTACTAATGTTAACAATCTCAAATTGGTTGTTTGTCAGATTTTCGATGTTTTTGAAGACATTCATACAACTATTATTAAGTGTAACTTAATTATGTCTAGTTTATCTATAACGCTCTTAATCATTTGAGAGGGAGGATACCTTACACACTTTGGTTTCATACATGTCTATTTTCAAGTAAATTGGGTCTCATTGCAACTATACATTTCATCCATTGATTTAAGTTATGCATTTTTGTATTTGAATATTATTTAATGTTTTTTCTATTTAATTTTTTTATTTATTATTATATTAATATTTAATCTGATTTTTTTGTATTTCATTTTATCAAACTCAAATATTTATCTCAGGTTTATATAATAATATAAAGTTAATTTATTTTTTCTTTAAATAAAACTTAGAAAGTAAATATTAATGCAACTTAGTTAAATTTGTATAGAAATTAATAAGAACATTAGAATAAATTTAGTATTCAATTTAAAATTGA
Source organism: Taxus chinensis (assembly GCA_019776745.2). Lineage (NCBI taxonomy): Eukaryota > Viridiplantae > Streptophyta > Pinopsida > Cupressales > Taxaceae > Taxus > Taxus chinensis. The sequence continues at coordinate 264,039,656 of CM034148.1, forward strand.
TAAATATTTAATTAAATTAAATATATGTAGATAGCAATAATTATTAAATATGAGTTGAAATATAGATAAGTCAAAAAAAAATTATCTAAAGAAAAGTAAAATTCCAAATCATATACATTTTTTTATAGAAGTTCCACAAATTATTATTGTGGTACTGAAATTGTAGCTTCCACCTATAAATTTTATGAGGTAATCATTCTTGTAGAAAAAAATGTAGATATTGCCACGTATATTATATTAATGCCAAATAAAAATGCCTAACATATAGATAATCCATAATGTTGACGATTTGAAGAAATAGTGGAATAGTTACAATCACAAAAACTGTCGACAATTTACAAATTATAAAAATTGTGGATAATCTACAATAATAAAGATTGTAGACTAGCTACAAATTTTATAGAGTGTGGAGCATCAACATTCTAATAAATTGTGGATGAGCAACAATGATATATGAAACTATGGATTGACTACAACTTGAAAGCCATATTTTTAATTTTTAAAATTCTTTATAGCCATAAAAATAATGTAGAAAAATTGTGGAAAAAAAGGCTTGTTTTTTTGTAGTGGGTCTTTAAGACACTTTTTCTTGTGAATTTTCATGTTTACATTTAAGATTGCATCTTTTTTTTTCACTTGTCACAATTTGATAAAAATTATACCATCCCAACCATGGTGAAATTCTATACATATTAAAAAAAAATGTATTTGATTTCGATATTTTTTAAGAAGTTATGGCAAGCAAATGGAAAGTGCTCCATTTTCTTTATGTTTGGATACCACTTTTATGAAAAAAATCATTAAAAAAAATAATGCTGAAAAAAATCAAAAAATAAAATCTATCCCATGGTAGATAGCAACATATAACGTTTCGGCAAAGAATTAAAAAAAATCAATTTTTGGTCATCTAAATCACTTGAAAAAGGACTAAAATCTTATAGGATTTTTCAAAAAAAAAAAAACCAAGTCATTGAATTTTGAATGTTTAGTATAGCTAAACTTGTCTGTTTTAAAAATAAATTAGTACTTTTGGAACAAGATTCTAGATGCTATGATTCATATTTATATATTTTTTTCAAATATTGAGAGCACACATTTCTAAGTGTAACACCCAAAAATTTACCCACATGAAACCCAAGACAATTAAGGTTGTAATAGAGAAATTACAGAATATTTTCTTTTTATGCAAAAACTGATTCACAACACTAGATTAAATTCGAGGTCAACACTCTATTGTTTTAAAATTATATTTAATTAATATTGTTAATTTCAAAATGGGGCCCACAATCCCCTTACTTCATTCTTAAATAATTTAATAACATTTATAAATACCATTTAATAATTTAATTATTTTTAGAGCAAGGGTAAATTTTCTCTACCCTAGAATTTATTATGATTAAAATTTAACCCTGATTATTAGAATCAAATTAATTCCATAAGTAATGAGGTCTAATTATAAAATAGTATAGTTTATTCCACCAAAACAAGGGTCAAGGTTTTGATTTTTAAAAAAGTCTCAAATAAAACATTTGGGATAGGAAATTAATTACACCCCCTACACCACTTGAGTGGACCCAATTAAACCTACTTGTGTATTTTAAATTTGTAAAATTACCTCACCGAGTTCTCTCCTACTTTTTGTAGGGATGAATCTCATCCATTATATGGATTCATTTCGATCCCTTGGATTTAGGTCTCCAACTATCCCTAACCAAGATTATGAAATACTATTTTTCAAATCATTTGACTTATTGTTTCTTTTCTTATTTTTGTAGATTGGAGGAGAAAGAAGGTGGAAGCCATGAGAGGTAAGTTCAAGCTCATGGAAGAATAAACATTCTTCCTTTCTTATCAAAGTTTTATTCACACCCTCTCCTAGGGTTTGTGTACATTTTATTATTGTTTCCATTATTCTCTTTGGTATTTTCCCAATTGGGCCTACGACATTTTTCCTTATTTGATGAAATAGAAGGAATAATGTATATGTACACAAGAATATTAGGATATATATGTATATGTATATGTATACATATGTATGTATAAAAGTATTAAATAAAAGTATATACGTGTATATATATAAATATAGTTGTGTGTGTGTGTGTGTGTGTGTGTGTATAAACAAAATTAAAATCCACTGGCCGCGGGTGAAGGGACTACATAGTCCATAAGAAATGGGAGGGCTGACTGTGTTTTAAGGTTGCAGTGGCTTGTTTAAATACAAAGCATTGTTTATTTTGTGATTTGAGGGAGGGTCGTCAACCCCACACCCCATCCCATTTATTAATGGGGTGGGGGGTGGGGTCGGTGACCCCCTTCCCCAACACTTTTAAAACTTAAACCAAATAGTGGCCTCAGATTTGACCAATACCTTCAGATGACTTTTTAAAAAAAAAAATTATAAAATTTCAATTTATATTATACCCATGTAAGAATAGTGCAATTAATTTATGTTTTCCTCCATTAAAACACAAAATAGAACCAAAAATAAGCCGCTAAAATCATAGGCCATGTGGGTGGGTGACTTTAAGAGGTGTGGGACAAGCTTATCTTGTCCCAAAAGTCTTCTAAATAGCCTAAAAGGTCAAAATATGAATTCACAAGGAAGATCGAGTACACACTACCCCAAAGAAAAATTAAATTCATTCCAAACCAACACACATTAAGGCTACCAAATCACATTCATTCCTCCCCTCTTTTTGACATCCTAATTAGCATTAGTTAAATAATTTTAAACTAATTTAAGAGGGGTGTTGAAAATTTTTAATAAAATTGAGTTTGTAACGCCCACTATAATCTCCCACTTGAGACCCATGAACAACTAGGTTTCGTTACAAAATCAAGGAATAATTTTTTTTAAGGTGTTAACAACCAAAGTCTCAAGGACAATTAAATTCAACTGATAAATTTTCCCATTATAATAATTACTAATTCCAAATTATAAAGCAAGAAGTGTAATAAGTCCAAACCTAAGTCAAATATCCTTAAGGATTAATTTAATCACTGATTACATTGACATTTTAGCTAAATATTCCTTGATTAAAATTTTAGGGTTAAGGGACCCAAAATAATTAAATACCCAAGGTATTTAATTGCACAAGATCTAAGACAAGAGAAAAAAAATTAAATACCCTAGGTTTTTAATTCTATAAGGTTTCAACAACTAACAAGGTTTAACAGTCAGAGGGAGAATTACACATTTAACTAACAGGGTAAATTCTTACTTACCCACTCGCAAAACTCAGTTAAGGATTCAATTTAATTTTCCTTTCACATTGAATGCTCTCAAAAATTCCCTAAAACATTATCATTGGATAGGAAATTTCCTCACCTTTCCAATGATATAATGAAGTCCTCCTAAATCTTTTTGTTCAAGTTATTGGCCAACGAGGTTTGGGAGGAAAATTTTCCCAAAGGCAGGCTTGCGGAAGAAATTTTTCCCTTAGCACTCTTTGGTGAAAAGCGTATTTCACCTCCATGTGCCCACGAGGCCATTACAAGGCTTCATGCCTAAAAGGAAAATTTTGAACTAGGGTTTGCTAAGGACACGTGTAAAAAATCTATGCCTAACCAGGAAGGCGCGTCGCCAGAGGTAAAATTGAAATTTTCCCTTATTATCTATTTTTTGAAAGTGTGAAAGGGTTGAAAATTACCCGCTCCTCTACCGATGCTTAGTGACACCATGTGTCAGTCCCAATTTCCAAGTAGGGAAGCAAACTGGTGGGGAAAACTTAGATAATTTGATTTTTTCCCGAAACACATTAAAGGTTAAGAATCTCATGCGCCTCCACTAACACCCAATGATGCCACATGTCAATCAATCATTGGTTGCATACCAGCGGGTCGGTGGGGAAACTTAAAAATTTTAGCTACAATTTTTATTTCAAATCGTTAAGGTTGAAAATGATCCACTCCTCCGTCGATGCCTTGTGAAGCTATGTAGTGACACCCAATTGGCAGAGGGCCGGCAGGGATGTAGAGGAAACTTGAAATTTTTTACAAATTTAGTTTTGAAAGCGCTTATGGTTAAAATTTGATCCAAGCCTCTGCCAATACCCAACAAAGCCATGTGTTGATCAATGATTGGCTCCGGGCTGGTGAGGCCACGGAAAAAAAATTGCCAAAGTAAATTTTTTAAATTAATTTATTTTTAGATAAAATGAAGGCTTGTGGATTAGCGGTGAGGTAGGAAACTTCGTGAATTTGAACATTTTGGGAAAAAAATCAAAAAAATGAAATTTTTAGCCCACTGGTCTACCCAAGAATATTTTATTCATTCAAAATTTAATAGTTAGATTATTTTGAGCCTGAAAAGAAGTAAAAAAATTTAGAAGGCCATAACATTTGATTGGGAACTCAGTTTTTGGAAAATAAGGACTTTGTGGAAATATCTCGATGTCCTCTTACACAAAAACCTGAGAAATTTGATTTTGATAAATTTTAAAGGGTGTCAGTTTTGAGAAAACATCTTTCTGTCACTTAAAAAGTGAACTGGTATTGAACTTACTAATTTTGTTCAAATTTTTCGGTAATTATTTTTCAATTTGCCAAACTAGAATGGAGGATTTTACTTGGAAGATTTTAGGATAGATTTCAATGTTAAGTTTACTTGATTGATTTGTATTCAAAATTTATCAATTTTATACAACAAGAAGTCTGCAATTTTGCCTTTGCCCGATTTGAAAGATTCTATAAAAAATTTCGTAAGTATTTTGGTATGTTTGGGTTTTTTTTTACCGTACAAATAAAATTTGATATTTCTTTTTTTCTTTTTAATGTTGCAGGGTCAATGTCTGCATTTTTGATAAAACATTTTCTAATTTTTAAAACATCTAACAGAGATCTAATTTGAAAGGATCTATTTTCCATTTATCATCTTTTAAGTATTAGAAATTATTCCAGATCCAATCTAACTCATTAAAATCATTCAAATCAACATATTCAAATACCAAATTACAATTCTGATTTTCAAAACTTTCATTTCTAAAGAATAGAGCATTATGACATTTCTTTATATGTATTCACTTTTTCATCTTTCCGAAAGAGATTTCAAATTACATTAAAAAATTAGATTTCCAATGAAATCAATATCATTTGAACAAATTAACCACTTATATTTATATAGATCAAATATAACTTTATAATAACAACTCTTTCTCATTACATTCCTTTTTACAAACATAATACAAAGTGAATTTATTTCACATTCAAAAGGGATTTTATTTCAAAAACATAGTACCTCTTCTGCACAAAATGTGTATTAAATTGTAATCAACATCAAGTGGGGAAATGATTTACAGAATTAGTTTCGCAAGAGACTGTCAGAACTTTGTCTTCTTCCTCAATTACAATATACAAAATACAATTTCTTCCACATTTATTCAAAAATAGAGAACACAGTATATCTCTTTCACAATTCAATTTACAACTTTCATACCCTATGTAGACCATCTTTCCATCACAGATAATGTACAAGTTCATCCACTTCAAAGTGGGAAGGGTTATAATAAGTAATAATCTCAACAAGGACTGTCAAAATTTTCTTTTTCCTCTGCTCTAGAACAGCAACATTAATATCCTCAATTTTTCTTTATTTCAATTTAATCACATTAGAATAGGGCGAAAGGCAACGCTCTCCATCCAACCAAGACATTCAATGAAAATGAGAATCCATTCTTCTTCATTAGCCCACAATCCCAAACCATATTACAATAAAAGATGTGATCCTACTCATGGAAACAATAGGCTTCCACAAACACATAAGAAACATTTTCACAATAAAAAACATAGTCCAAAACAAAATGTAGTTTAAAACTACATTAAAGCATGAAAAACATTATTCAGGATTCATCAAGAAAGCCAAAGGAGAAAGAATCTATGGGGGGAGTTTCTTATGCCTCCCAAGGGGGAAATGGTTATAACCACCTTAGAAAAAACTGCCAAAATATATATCATTTCAAATCCCTAACATGCCCTTATGAAAAACCCAAGTACCCCTTATTCCTCACATTTCTTTATGTGTCCACAACCTCTTATGGCACCATATAATGAGTAAAGAAATGCAAGCTATTTGTTTGTAAGGTGGAACCCAAATCCCAATTCCCTCCAACCTTATACCTCCCTAAAACACACATGTGCCTCCCACAAAATAAACCCCATAGTCTTTTCCAACACCATTCCTAGGCCATCTACCCAACAGTCACAAAACATGTCGAAACATTCTTATATTAACACATACATTCATAAAAGAAGAGCATTTCAAGAGCCAAGTTACTACCTCTCCATGATGGAGTTTTTCCAAGTTCAAAAATACCAAGCTTTATCCCAATGCAAGTATTCCAAATCAGCCACGCACAAGCATGCAACAATCTTCCAAAAACTTCTTCAAAGTAAGAGCTCCCCAAAAAACAAGGAATTCACCCAAAAAAAAAATCTCCAAAATGAAGTAACCCCAAAACAAGGCAAGGAATTTGAATTTAATAGAAGAGGGAATAGAAGAGAATGAGGTGGGTCCATGTAGGATGTCACATCACACATCCTCAATTCCAACCCCCAAAGTCAAGTTTGTTCTCCAATGCATAATAAATAGGTAGGTGAATAAAATGACAGGTTACTTACACACTCAAATCTAACCCACACCCAAAGGACTGAAATTAAATCATGTAAGAAAAGTGTAATTAAAACCTACAATTTTCATTCTCAAAAAGCATTATAAAAGTCTAATCTTAAATCTCCAACCATAGTTATGGTTGGTAATTAAATTTAAGAGGTATGGGATAATTTTAACTTGTCCCACAAGCCTCCAAGGAAAATTTCAAATTTTCAAGAAGGTGGAGTGTTTCACACTCAAAATTTAACTTACACATCACTTACACATCTCTTACAACACTTTAATTCAAGGCCAACAACTCTATTAATTACTTTCTTATGAAATATTTTAATTAATTAACTTAACAACATGATTACTCACAAAATTACACACCATTTAATGAATAATGAAAGGGTAAAAGAACCATAATATTAACACATGCAAATATAAACAAAGGTACCAAATGCAAGAAATACATAAAACCCCTTAGTCACATTTAAAGGTGATCCCCCCAATGGGAATCCCTAACACACGCAAACACGCACAAATGAATACTAGTTGTCATGGTGACCTTGTTGAATTCATCAAGAATTCCAATGTGGTTGGTCTTCAATCCCCCCATGTTCGTTGTGATATTTTTAACCTGCACAATACAAATACCCCTTTGACCTCGTGGTCATATTAGAACATCCAAATGAATATAATATAATTTCAAAATCATCAATATATATATGAATCACAACAAAATCTAGACAATCAACCATATCACTTATAATTTCATCAACAACTATATAATCATCAATTTTAAATTCAATTTTCTCAGTGTACTCAATATATCCAAATATCACATGTCCTAAGAACATCCATAAATATATACATAAGCATGTCCAACAGCATGTCAACATCTATATAAAATGTATCTAACAATCATCATGCATCATATATGAATTAGAGTCAACAATAATCCATGATCTCACATCTAACACCATACTAAATCAAAAATATAATAATGTCCATAATATAGTCAGCAGTATCATGATCAACAAATTAAGTGTCAAAGGGAAGTGGGAACTACATATTCCACATACTAATAAAAATAAAATAACTCGCAGTTAAATAAAATAAACAAGAAAAAATTACAAGCATTCCCAAGGTCACATTTGAGGTCACCCCCAAATGGGAACCTCCCAAAAAACTACAACAACATACAACTACATGTGTTGCCATTGTGACCAGTTGCCAATAATCCATATTTTTTCACATTTGGTCTCCTATCCCCCTTTAGTTTATTGTGTTGCGATCACCTGAAAATGTCAAGACAATACCTTTTTGGCCTTGTGGCCATATTAATGACATAAAAATAGTAAAAACACATGTATATACATATCATCAATTATCACAACCAACCATCTCTAAAAAGCAATTCACAACTGTTCATAATTTCAATTATTTCAATTTGATCAATTATTAACTAGCAATAAGATCATGAAATCAACTAAATCATCTAGAAAACATATAACTATCGAATTAAATGTAGCAATCCAATATAAGCTCAAGATCATCAAATTTTGATATATCCCAAACATGCATATAATCCATCCTGTAATTCATGTCATAAGTCTAAACATCCATCTTGTCTATGAATTAGGTAATAAAAATAACAATGTTCATCTTTCAATATCTAAAATGTGATAGAAATGTCCATAGATTTAATCTAACATAAGAAAAATAATAATCATATAAATGTTGAAGAGGAGTGGGCACTACATCCCCCTTCCCTTAGACTTGAATTACTCCTAGAAGATACTGGAACAAATGTGGGAATTTTTCTCTTAGAGGCGTGGCATCCTCCTACATAGTTGTTCTCTCATTGTAATGATCCCATTGAACACAAACCTAATCAATCTCTATGCCTCAAAGGCCCAGGGTCCTACACTTTAAAATATGGATGGGCTCCACCATCACTTTCCGTTGATCCTACATCTGTAATGAGGTGGAATATAAAACATAAGAAGGTTCTACAATGTAAATCCTAAGTACAGAAACATGAAATACACCATGGATGTGAGAAAATCTAGGTGGAAATTCTAGACAATATGCTAAAGCACTGATATGCTAAAATATCTCAAAGGGACCCAAAAATCTAGGAGCAAGCTTAGAGCCTTTTTCGTAAAGGATAGAGCTCTTAAGAGGCCCAACACAAAGAAACACATTCGTACCCACATCAAAATTATGATTTATCTATCTTGAGCCTCTTGTAATCTGTGTCAGATAAAAATAACCTTCCGCTCCATATTCTGTAGTAAAGGTGGCCATTAAGAATCCTGTCCTCCAATCTATCCCAACTCAATGGTGTCCTACACTCCCTACTATATAGTTCCTAGAAAGGATCCATGCTAATCAAACTCTGAAAACTATTATTGTAGATGAATTCTACCAAATACAAGTACTCATCCCACCTCGACTGATGATCCATGACATACATCGAAAGCATGTCCTCCATGATATGATTCACCATCTCTATTTTTCCATCTATCTCAGAGAGATAAGTTATATTGAAGTTGATCTTCATCCCGAGAGCATACTACCAAGTAGTCCAAAAGTGATAAGTGTACAAGGGATCGCAGTTGTAAATGATCTTTCTACAAAATCTCATGCAATATAACAATCTCATCAAGGTATACTCATGTAATTACACTAGTTGTGTAGGTGGTCTTCACTGGAGAAAAGTGAGTAACTTTCTTCAATTTATCAACTGTGAACATAATGGTGTCATTGTGATATCTCAACCTCACTAACCCAACTATGAAATCCATAGAAATGGTGTCCCATTTCCACTCCGGTATGGTGTGAGTAAAGAGAAGGCCAGCTGGGTGTTGATACTCGGCCTTCACTTTTTGACTCTCTAAACAATGCAACACAAACTAATCTACTTCTCTCTATAGACATCTCCAATGGTATAGCTATCTCAAGGTGGTGTGCATCTTCTTGATTCCAAGATGGGTTGAATAAGGTTAAAGATTATCCTCTACCAAAATATCCTGTCTCAATCCTCCATTTGTAGGAACATATATTTGACCTCTTTGTATTAGAATACCATTTGAATCTAATGAAAATCCATAAAACTTCCCCTCAATGGGTCTCTAAGACTCAATCTCTAATCTAGCTACAAGGTAAAATATATCTTGAGGAAGCTGATGCAATATCTTGCTCTACAAATGTATACCCACTAAAGTAACCATAAAAAAATTTCTTAGCCTACTCAAGGAATCTACAACAACGTTCTCCTTCCCCTTTACATGCTCGATCTCCATGTCATACTCACAAATCATCTCCATCCAACACCGCTGACGAGCATTGAGATTGGGCTGCGTGAAGAGGTGGTGAAGTATCAAGTTATTAGCCCTCACTATAAATCTCTGGCTAAGAAGGAAATGTCTCCACAAAACCAAGGAATGAACAATTACTACAAGCTCAACTTCACGACTTTGGTAATTTAGCTTATAATCCTTAAGTTTATGAGACTAAAAAAAACAACTCAGCCCTCCTACATCATCACACCTCCTAATCCTACCAAAGAAGCATCTGTGCAAACGAAGAACTCACCTTGAGGTTCTGGAACTGTAATAATAGGGTTTTTTGTAAGGCATTCCGTCAATTTTTTGAAGGCCTTCTCACATCTATCTGACCATAAGAACTTCTTTCCTTTCTACTGAAGGGAAGTAATGGGGTGTGCAACTCAAGAAAAGTCCTGAATAAATCTCCTGTAGTACCCTTTCAAACCCATGAAAGTGCACACCTTTGTCACACTAGTGGGTGCAAGACAATCCGTAATTGCTTGAATATTAGAAGGATCAACTTTGATACCTTCCCTAGAAATGATGTCACTCAAATAGTACACCTCTAGCTATAAGAATCCACACTTCTCCAGTTTCCCATAAAGTTGTTGCTCATGAAGACACTCTAGAACCATACGAAGGTGCTCCTCATGCATACATGAGTATATCAGAATTTTATCAAGAAATAAGAGTGTGAAGTGATTCGAAATAGTCCTAAACAACCCATTCATGAAGCTTGTAAACACTGCAGAGGAATTCATTAAACGAAAAGGCAAAACTTTGAACTCATAGTGCCCATATCTTGTGTGAAAATTTGACTGGTGGATATCTACATCTCAAATCCTCAGTTGATGGTATGTAGCCATGGGTGTGCATATCTAGCCTTATTCCTACAATCTTGAATTTATCTAGAGCATTAATGACACTGTTAATTTATATTCCATTTTTTTCCTAGTCCTCAACACTCCCAAATCAAGAAAAAATTAGGTAAGTCTTTCTTTCTAAATCTCTTTCTTAGGGTTTCATACTTGATTATTTTCTTATGTTATATTGTTCTTATAAATTGTATATCACTTTTTACATTTGTTTCTCTGCATGTAGTGTATTATAATTTTTTTTTATTAAATCACACAATACCTAATTTAGGAGATGAATTTAGGATGCTAGTATAAATAGTATTTAGAGGTATCATTAATGATATCATTTTAGATTACCTAGATGATATGAGATTTTTTTTAATAAGTGAGTGGATCATGTAGACCATTTAGAGATGATGTTGCAAATATGCAGAGAGTGGGATTTATCTCAACCTCAAAAATATATCTTTGGTTTTATTGACATAAATCTTCTAGAATATACAGTATAGAAATATGTTCTTATAATTGATCCTAATAGAGTATCTATGAACCTTTCTCTATATATTTAACCTCATAGGGAATAACTATAGTATTTCTTAGGAAAAATTAATTTATTGACGAAGTTGACTATAGAATTTTTAGGAATTATCAATCCAATCAAATGTATGCTAAATAAGGATGCATACTTCAAGTGGTTTCTAGAAGGAAATACGAGTTTTGATCTCATCAAGTAGATCATTTCTCAAAATTAATTTTTAGTCAACCAAAACAATGAGAAGGATTTCATCGTAGTTTCTTTTGACATTATGTAAAATTGATTTTATCATTAACATGTGATACAATTTATTTTATCATTAACAAATGATACCTTTCAAAGAAGTTATACATGTTCAATAACCCTCATATTTGAGAGATCAATTTACTTGTATGTTGTGAATATTAATAAATATTTATGGGAACATATAAATGATGTAAATGTGAAGATATAAATATTGATCTATGGTTAGATCATTTTTAATAGAAAAAACTTCACATTATTGAAGTACACTTTCATCAAAACCATAAAAAGAATGAGTCTTTCTTTAAATTTGGTAGTGAGAGAATATTTATGTAGAAGAGGAATACCATGAGATGATTATGATGTTTAGCATAAGTAAATAATATTTTAATTTTTTAGTTTTATAAATATATATGATTAAGTCCCATTCCTTCAAAACAAATTTTGAATTTTTTTAATAAAATTAAGGATTCTCATAATAAGTTCCAAAAATTCTAAGACCTCGTGTTGGTATAATTGATAACTTTTTAATTAGAATATATGGCATCATTTGTATAGAATGGATAACACACATCATGTAAAAAAAAATGAACAAGTAATAATAGAGTGTTCAATGATATCAAGGATGTTAGGTTCTCAAATAGATGACATCTACCTTATACTTTTATGATGAGTGATGGAATTGATTTGGATAGGATATTCATTTTTAATGTTTCATTATTTTGGTAGGGTAAGCATAAATAGTATTATATGTACTATGATTAGAGTGATATAGGGCATAAATGATGACAACCACCTATTTAATGTATTGTATTTCAGCCAAATTCTCCATAGGTTAAAGATTAAGATTGAATCTCATTTCAATGATGAATATATAAGAGGTTTATTTATGCTTCTCATTATTATCTCAAGGATTTATTTAACCTTAGAATTGTTAGAAAATATTTTTAATATATTTTGAGATGCTCATTAGTCCTGGCGATGAAATAATGAAGACCACAATCTTTTACACACTATCCTAAATTTCAATATAATCATTAGATACCTATATTTGATATATATAAAGTGTTTTTTTAGAATATTTTTCACTTTTTATTTGTGGTTATAGTAGATAATGAATCAATTTTTTGAAGAAGGAGAACATGTGGATTTACTATCCAAAGGTATGAAATTTTTGGATGGACTAGTATATCCATCAAAACCTACACTCCATTGAAGATAAATAAGTTCTAGGTCATTCGTTATAACAATAAGAATTATATGAAATGTTAGAGTGATAATTTTGTACACAATTGATGATTTTGATACTATATAAGACATTGAAAATAAGGAATAAATTATCCCCTGGGAAATGAAAGAGATGATTAATCATGTCATTTCATAACTACAACATGTGAGGGTTGAAGACATGTAAAACATCATGAGCAGTTACTCATAGGATACATTTTATATGGATGATAGATTGAATTCTAATAATGATAGTCATGATATCACAACTCCTAAAGATATAGTTGAATTTTTTATGACCTATGTTGTATTAAAATATAAGTGTGTTGTGAAAGATGGGAAAATATCCAAAAGGTATATATCTCTGGTACAAGAATAACATGTTATTTCTAGAGAAATTTTGGGACCCATATGATTTGGTTTTTTTTGGAAAAGATTAAAAAAACATGTGGTGATTACTATCTAAGGCTACAACCAAATAAAACAGTTTCTTAAATGATCAAAAATTTGGCATATCTCAAAACAAGGACTAAAATACATGTTAATGAAAATTATGAATTTTAGGAATCAACCTCTATACAAAACATTGACTACAATTTGAATTTTAAAGGGGTTGTTGTGAAGTTGATACATTTTTTTTAAAAGGAGCACAAATTTTTTGTAGATGTGACAATTAAAATTTTCTATGAAGGATACATGGTCTAGTATAAATTTTTTCATGGAAATACATTAGGGGTTCATCTTGATAAAATAATAAGGCCTATTTTTTAGGGTTATTATATATCTAAAGGATATCTCATCTGATGGCCTACTAGCTAGTTGGCCCATATAGATGGTTTGGTTATGGAATTACGGATAAAATAAATTCCAAAATATGTGCTAGTAAAAATGTAGAATACATTGGAACATCCACAATGTCAAGTGGTATATGAAATTTAATTTTATTCCTCGAAATGAAATAGTTATGAAAAGATGATACAAATATCCTACAACCCCCTCAGAAACCTAAAGGTAAATAATAATCCATATTACACTGAAGAAAAGAGAAAATTGAAAAAAGAAAAAGACATCAATTATTATTTGAAGTTTAGAAGAAAATTTTGTGCAAGGAAGGATATAATATTTCTAATATATCTCTTAGTTATCTCAATCACAGTTGGAATACTACTCTAGCGATGAATGAAAATGGCGTTAAAATAATTTTAATTTAATGCATTCCAAAAACTCTATTAGTTTTGATGGAGGCCAAATCTAATGGAAAACTATAGATAAATTGAAATGTTGTAATACATGGTACAAATGTCATGGGATCCCAAACATAACCTATAACGGTTATAGAAAATAGAGAATGGATGGTGAGAAGTGGGTAGTAAATGGTAGTATAGGAAAACAAAAACTAATACTAAACAATTTCAAAACACTTTATTTGATGTATAAAATGGTGGAGATAAGTTATGGTATATCACCACCTATGTCTCGATCAGTGGGACAAGATGGAACTAAAGTAACAATGTTACTTCTACCTGCATGTTATAGTTATGCTTACATCCTAGAAAAGTGTGATGAGGGCCTTTCATTATTGAAACTTACTCCAATATTAAATTCAACCCTCTTCAAAAGATGGGAATAAAATTTCTCTCATGTTTCTATTGCTAATAACAACTTCTTCACTTAAAGTGATGAGTGCACAAAGACTAAGAAAAAACGTGCAACCACCTCATGTCTAGAAACACTAGCACTGGTAGATCAATGACAATAATGGCACAATGAATACATTCAAAATTTTCATGTAAATTACTATTCCCATCAAATGCAATAAGAGGAACAACATAATATCTTATTAAATATTGTAAATGAAAAAATGGACAAGATGATAATTGGCGTACCAAAAAAGCTTAGAAAATAAAAGTTAATAATAAGAAATGTTATTAACCTCCCCATCACTTTGACTGGTATGTTTGGACATGGACACAACATGAGGGGTTTGTGACAGTACGACCTACCTTTAATTGAGTGTGGATAAAACTTCACAATAATATGATTTGATCTTTCTTTTGGGAAGATAAAAGAAATGCTAACCAATTTGTATGGTTATTTATTATAAAGCAATGGTACATCATAAGAAAATTTACATGTAATTTTGAAAACTAATTCGTATTAGAAATACAAGGATTACGATCAGAATAATGTGTAGTCTCATACAAATAATATTATAAGACTATGTAAACATTCATTTAGAAAATAACCACCAATTCTCTATTTCCAAATATATACTTCTTAGACTGACAAAAAAAAATCATACCTTTTTTGCACTTTCATCCATATTGACAGCCAAAATGCTTTTCAACATAGTGTACCTAAGATTCCTTCCATTGGGTCACACACATGAGGATATATATGGGACGTTTGGGTGAATATCACCATCACTGTATAAATTTGAAATATTCTCTTTGCCACAAATCATAAACATTTAAAAAACATGCCAAGAGGGTTCCAACACATTTACTCCATACCTTGTTCAAGAATTCAATGACTTCAGGGAATTTGAGGAACCACACCTATTAAAAAGAAAATTAAAAGATAGTGGGTGTTATCAAAAAATATATATTTAAGTGTCACATCATCAACAACATTCCTATGACGAAGATCAAAGCATCAATCATGGAGGCTTTATGGCTTCCGCTAATTGAAATCTAGAAAAAATATTGTGGGAAACAATAGTTTCTTGAACAAAATCCTCCATTATAACCTTTCAAATAACTAAAATAGATGGAAGAACAGAAGAGAGTTATACATGCATACTGTACACATTGGAAAAATAGTTCCACATATTGAAGAGAAACATTATGGCTTCTAAAGATAACTGTTGTAAATATCTCCCCCTGGGTAGATATAGACAAACAGAAGAATATGGAAATCAAAGAAACTCAGAGCCTGATTTTTATTGCATCACCAACAACTGAAGGCGCAGGTAAGAGGCACACGACAGAACGTGTCGACATGAAAATGGATGCGCCCTTGGTGTAGGTAAGAGGCGCACGAAAGAAGGTGTCGACATGAAAATGGATGCACCCTTGGCGTAGGTAAGAGGCACACAATAGAAGGTGTCGACACGAAAATGGATGCGCCCTTGGTGCAAGCAAGAGGTGCACGACAGAAGGTGTCGACACGAAAATGGATACACCCTTAGCACACGTAAAGGGCGCATGACATAGAATGTAGACATGACAAAGTTCGTTCCTTGGCACACATAAAGGTATGTCGACATGAATATGGATGCGCCTATGGCGCACCTTAAGGAGGCGCAACATTCTGAGCACTGACAAGAAGCAGACCCTGACCCAGATATTCTGACGGCCATAACTTTTCACAGGGAGTTCAGATTCACGCAAGGTTAGACGTTTTGGAAAGCTTACAAAGTCCTCTATCTAACAATGACTGGATATCTTTAATTGGGTGGGAACAAGTTCTTAAAAATGCAAAATACAGTTCGACACTTTTTAAGTTTGCTAGGGTTCTCACCTACCACCATAATGAGATAAATTAAATGCAACCTGGAGGTGCTTGGGGTAGATTTGGATTTACTCTCTCTTCCCTCTCTCATTATTCCTATAAATTGTAAGGAGGGGCTTCTTTCTAAAGGTTGGACATTCTTGTTTTTCCCCTCCCTTCTTCTCTTTGGCAGGTCAATTTGTGGAGTTCAAACCTCCCATTAAAAATTGTAATGCAACTTTGCCTCTTGGAATTTTGTAGTGTGTTGTATCAATTATTGGAGCAAATAATGCATCTCTGTGGATGATTCCCAACCCTCCCTGTGTTCATTTGCATCCTCTTGATCTTTCACTACAAATTCGGTTATCTGTGCATGATCTTGCATTGCATTTTTATGGTTTGTGTTTATTGGCAAGACAGGTGTTCTTCATTCCTCGGTGCATCACCTTTGTAGTTTAGGTTTTATTTTATGTATCTTCTTACCCTGTCTCCTTGGAAATTTAGTTTAGGTTTTGAGTAAACCCTCTGCATTTTTACATGTGCATCTGAATAGAGGAATAGGAACCGGCCTTCATCCGGAGAGCTTTTCCGTTTTTGCAAGGTCCCACACTTGGGAAAAGCTCATTGTTATGACTGAGAGTCTCAACACATCAAGTTGCAGACATTCAGGGGTGCTTTGATTCACCATCAACAGTTTTTGGCACGCCTAGTGGGACCAAGAGGTCATTCCACAGGTTTTTAAGGAATTTTCAAGAAATTTGGACTTAAAAAATTACAGGTTTTACAATTTCAGATTTTTCACCTTCCAGGATGAACTTTGAAATTAATTTTCAAGGGCTTAAATTGCTCAAAACAAGTCAAAACTTCACCAGTTGATAGATCAGGGGATATTCTTCAAAAGGGTATTCTTAGATTTTTGATATTTTGACTTTCAAAATTTCATGGTTTTTGGTATTTCAGATTTTAGGATTTCGGAAGTCTGGCATTTTTTGGGTTTTCGGGACTGTCATTCCAAATCAAATTCCAAACCCTAAAATCTTAAAAATACAGGTCTTTCAAAAAATTGAAGTTTAAATATTGTCAGGTTTGGTGTGTAACTTGGTAGAATCCAGCATTTTTAGGCTCATTATCTAACACATCTGGCGACCTCGTAGGGGTAGAATTCAGTGGCATAGAAGCACACATTTCCCAGGTACATGAGAAGAATTCGAACCAGGTCTGATACTCGAGAAGAGGGTTTATTTTTCCACTTACAACTATCACCAGGTAGAGGAAGGAGAGCAAGAAGACCACAAAGATCACCATCTCCACCTAACCGGATTTTTTCTACACCTCCATTTGGTAGACCTTTTCTCGCATCAACAAGGGTTCTTAGGCCAATCAAAATGGCACAACCACTGAATCCCTTTGCCAATTTCACTGGCAGCAGTCCACTTGCCCTCAATGGATAGAATCCAGTTCCAATTGCAACATTGAAGAACATTCCATTTTTCACTGGAGAAAACCATACCACTCCTGGTGATCATGTCAAAGACATTACTAATGTTTTTGCAATCCATGAGATAAATGAAATGGATGTTGCTATCAAATTGCTGACATCTTCATTCAAAGGGAGGGTATTGCAATGGTTTAGGAGCCTTAGAGATGGTACTATCCAAAATTGGAATTAGGAATGCATAGTTCTCCATGAGCAGTTTGGAGAAAAGGGAGAAAATTTGTCTCTGCTAGAACAATTGACAACTATCAAGAGAGCTCCCAACGAGTAGCTGACTGACTTCAAATTCAGATTTCAAAGGTCTTGGGATAGGATTTCAGTGGCCGTTACGCCAACAGCTAAAGGTGCTTTTCTATACTATCTTAAGGCTTTGAATTCTGATATTTCTATGTTAATTCAATCTATGGGAGGCACAACCTTACATGTTGCTTATTGCATTACCATTTGGGCTGAAAACTGTATTATTCAAGCTGGTAAGCTGGCTCCTAGGCCTCCCATGCCCTTGTATCCAAACTTAGAAAATCCAAGCACTAGTCAAGCACCCACTTTGGCTCCTATTCCCACTCCTAGAAATCAAAGTTCAAATGAAACTTTTACTTCATCCTCTAGTGCTTCAAATGAACTCCAGGAGGTTATGAAACAATTGTAGAACCTTGGAAATGAGCTGGTGACTATCAAAAGACAGCAAGCTCAAACAATTAGACCATATCAGCCTCAAGCACAGTACTAGGCTAGGCCCCCATACCAACAAAATAGGTCACCAGCTCAGGTTGCAAATCAAAATCAAAGCCAAGTAAGGCCTCCCACTAATAGACCATTTCAGCCCTATAACCCCAATGTTGCACCTGCTTCTAAAGCATTAGTGCCAGTCCAAAACAACATAGCTCAAGAGTATGATTGGTGTTTCCCATGCAATGAACCTCACAACCAATGTATGTGCTTTAATGGTGCTTTGAACCAAGCCTTGATGGTGACAAATACTGGCGTTGAGGGTGAAGTGAGTCAAGAAACAAATCAGCAACAAGGGACATCTCAGCAAAACACAGCTACAAATGATACCACACTTGCGAATTGGCAAGCTGAGGATTTTTGTGGCATGAATCAAACAATTTCTCATAGTGTAGCAGCTAACACAAGATCAAAGAAGAGGAATATTGGTGAAGGGCAGTCATTGGCTCCAAGTGATCTACAACCTTCCATCACTCCACAAGTTGTCAGTAAGCAAAATGCAGCTCCAAACACTCAAGGACAGCCCAAACCACCTTCTAAACCAATTCACATGCCAGCTATTGCTGCTCATGCACAAGAAAAGAATGCACAGACTAAAGGACAACAAATAGATGTTTCATCCCCATTTGGCATCATTGATCAAATGAAGAAGACAAATGTGAATATATCAATGTGGGAATCTTTATCCATCCCAGGCCAAAGAGATCTTCTACAAGCTGCCATGAAGAATTTGTCAACTTCGAACTAGAAGGTCCATATGCGAGAGAATGTCCTCACAAATTCTGCTCATCCTGAAGGGAATCATGGAGGACAACAAGGTAAATATTTGAAGCCCCCTCCATTCTATGTTTCATTAATCATTAAGGATAAACTAGTACACAATTGCATGATTGATTCTGGGGCAAGTAGTTATGTCATGCCTAAGCAAATAGCTGATCAGCTGGGTC
This sequence comes from Taxus chinensis, assembly GCA_019776745.2. NCBI lineage: Eukaryota > Viridiplantae > Streptophyta > Pinopsida > Cupressales > Taxaceae > Taxus > Taxus chinensis. The sequence goes on from CM034148.1 coordinate 264,059,105, forward strand.
TCCAATATGAAGTAATATCAAAGGGGGTAGTGCAATTAAATGGGACAACAGTAGAAATGGTGGGAGTGATTAAAAGTTTGAATCTTACCTTGCATGCATGCCCCAATGTTACCATTTTGCAAGATGTGTCAGTGATAGATTTGCCACCACTATTTGCCCTATGCTTATCATGGGATTTCACAGCTAGAATTGGAGGCTACTTATCTGCTGATTGGTCACACATGTTGTTTAGAACAAGATATGGTACTAAGATCATAATCAGATCTGAACCAATTGTAAACTTTCATATTGAGCCTCATACTCCAAGCCAAATCAATGCCAACTGTTCAGCATTTGATCAAGAAGATTATCAAAGCACACATGAAGCTAACACCAAATTTGTAAGCATCCTAAATTTAACTCTTGACGAATGGGCAAGCAAGGTACATGCTTTTGATCCCTACAAAGAAGTATCAGAATCTGAGCTAGGAGTCTATTGCATACATGAAGAAAACCAGCCTATTCCTAGCATCACCAAACAAAACCATAAGGATGAAAATGAGGTATGGAAATTATATTTCGATGGATCATGGAGTAGGCAAGGTGTAGGAGGAGGAGCTATGCTTGTTTCACCTCAAGGCATCAAATATTATTCAGCTTTTTGTTTCCAGTTTTCTTGTTCAAACAACACAGTTGAATATGAGGCCTTGATTCATGGACTTCATTGGGCTAGGAAAAAGGGCATAAAGAACTTGCATGTATTCAGGGATAGCGAGCTGATCGTCAATCAAGTCAGGGGACAACATGCTACAAAGAATGAACTGCTAAAGAACTACAAGAAAAAGGTATGGGACCTCATTGAGGATTTCAAAGCTTTCAACATCTTGTCCATACCTAGGAAGAAAAATGAAGCCGCGGATAGGCTCACAACTGTTAGAGCAATGTTTGATGTGGTTGACAACATCAAAAGGGAAAAAACACAGCCACATATCCATGTGATTGTGAGGCCATTAGTTCCAGATAATAACACAAGCTGGCAGGTGTTTGAGAACAATCAACAGATCATCAGTTTCTTACAAGAAGAGGCTGAATTCTTAGCTAGGAATCAGGACATATTAGAGCAGAAGTATGGGGATTAAGTAGTGTAGTTGTGGAAAAACAAGCTTCCCAAGGGTTTAGTAACATTGGAGTCTATCTTCAACCCTAACGACCAGTTCCGTAAGGAAAAGGCTAACATACAGGTCAAGAGAGAAGATTCAGAGCCAATTCTGGTTGGGGAAGGAAAAACACTTCAAATTGGCAAAGTGGCCACTAAGCAGGAGAAATTAGATTTCATACAACTTTACTAAGAATTTCCAGATGCCTTTTCTTGGAGCTATGAAGACTTGAGAGGTTTCAATCCGAAGTTGGCACAACATACCATAGAATTGGATCCAGATGCTAAACCCATCAGGAAGAAGCAGAGACCAGTCAACCCTCACATTGGGCCTCTAATGAAGAAAGAGCTAAACAAGTTAATAGATGCAAGCATTATATTCCCAATCAAGCACTCAAGATGGGTTGCAAAATTGGTTCCGGTCAGGAAGAAGAGCAGAGAAATTAGGCTGTGTGTAGAATTTCGAGACCTCAACAGGGCATCTCTTAAAGACCATTACCCACTTCCTTCAATGGAACAAATATTGCAAGTGGTATCCGGTTCGGAGAGATTCTCTCTCTTAGATGGCTACTCAGGGTATAATCAGGTAATGGTGAAGGAAGATGACTAGTTCAAGATGGCTTTCACCACCAAATGGGGCACATATGCCTATAAGAAGATGCCATTTGGCCTATCAAATGTTGGAGCCACTTTCCAAAGGGGAATGGATATGTCATTCAATGGGTTGATCAATAAAATAGTTCTAATTTATCTTGATGACATCACTGTATTCTCCAAAAATGCAGTGGATCACCTCTTTCATCTGAGGCATGTATTTCAGAGGTGTAGAAGATTTGGGGTATCATTGAATCCCAAAAAATGCATATTCCTTGCTCACGAAGGAAAACTTCTAGGACATATTGTTTCAAAGGAGGTATTGATGATTGACCTAGAAAGAGTTGAAGCAATTTGAGCGTTGCCATTGCCAAGTCATAAGAAGGCTCTTGAAAACTTCTTAGGAAGGATCAATTTTGTTCGCAGGTTTGTTCCAAACTTTTCTGCTCTTGTAAAGCCAATAACACTGATGTTGAAGAAGAGCATGGAATTTAAGTGGACATCTGAAGGCAAGGCAAGTTTTAAGGAAATAAAAGAGGCTATATCTCAAGCTCCAACTCTCATCAATCTAGACTTCTCCAAGGATTTCATGCTATATGCCTTTGGTGGTGGAGACACAATTTCTATAATCCTGGCACAACAAAACAAAGAAGGATTAGAACAACCAGTTGCTTTCTTCATTCAAGGCTTGGAGGAATACAAAACTACGTACTCTTTCATTGAAAAGCATGTCCTTGCAGTGATCAAGAGTTTAAATAAATTCAAGCACCTAGTCTCAAACAACAAGATCCAATTATTGGTCTCTCATGCGGGAGTCAAGGACTTCCTTCTAAACAAGGATCTGAATGAGAAACATGTAAGATGGATAACTCGTGTCATGGAATATGACATCGAGATCAAGGTCACCAAACTAGTATGTGGGAAGGGACTATGCGAACAACTAGCCTTGAGTCAACAAGTTGAAGCAGGTGATGAAAAAGAGACTGTCTTGGTATTACAGGGTGGTCAAGAACAGGAAAATGATGATGTTCCTACTCCTTGTTAGACTCAGAGTATGATAAAATTCCTACAGATAGGCCTATGCCCTCCAGAAATGAGCAAAGCAAAGAGGAGATACTTAAGATTACAAGCCATTCAATATGTGCTTGTTGATAATGTTTTGTTTAAAAAGGACATCAATGGAGTTTTATTGAGGTGCATTGTGACGGGTCAAATTGAGAGGGTGTTACAAGATTTTCATGATGGATATTTCGGAGGACATTTCGCCCCACAAGTAACAACTCTCAAGATAATGAAGGCAGGATATTATTGGCCGACAGTGTTCAGTGACTGCTATACATGGATAAGAAAGTGCAAGAAATGTGCACTCTTCACAGGAAAAGAAAGACTAGCAGCGCTTCCATTGCACCCAATTTTGGTTGACCAACCATTTATGTAATGGGAATTGGACTTCATTGGGGTCATAAATCCTAACTCAAGCCAAGGCCACAAGTGGATTCTCATGGCAATGGACTATTTCACCAAGTGGACCGAAGCAGTAGTGCTCAAAGAAGAAAATGAGTCTAACATACTAGACTTTTATGAAGGAATACTGACCAAGTTCGGTGTGCCAGCCACTATCATATCAGACAATGCATTAGCATTCATAGGCTCCAATATTACAAAATGGGCTCTCAAGAATGGAATCTATTTGAGCACCTCTTCAAATTATTACCCGCAGGGTAATGGACAGGCATAGTCCACGAACAAGAATTTGCTAAGGATCATCAGAAGGACTCTGGATGAAAACCAAAGGACATGGCATACCAAGCTGAGATCAACATTGTGGGCTGACAGAATAACACCAAAGAGGTCTATTGGTAATTCTCCATACAAACTGGTCTATGGGAAAGAGGTAGTATTTCCTATATCATTAGAATTGCCAGCATTGGATCTCATGAAGCAGTTGGAATTGTGTGAGTTCAAACCAATGGAGGCCAGGTATGCAAAGTTGATGGAATTGGAGGAAATCAGAGAGCATGTAGTTTAGACGATTGAGAAGGATCATGCCTTAGTAAAAATATGGTTTGATAAGAAAGCAAGAGCAAGGACCTTCCAGGAAGGGGACCTAGTCCTGAAATGGGATGCAGATCAGGAAAAACCAGGAAAGCATTCCAAGTTTGATGCCATTTGGAGTGGCCCTTATATGGTCACAGAATGCAAAAGTAGTAATGCCTTCCAATTGTCTACATTGGATGGAGAAGAACTCCTGATTCTAGTTAACGGAATCTATCTTAAACATTGCTACTAAAAGGAAAAGGTTTACCCTTGTAAATATTAGCCTAGATTTAAAATTCCTCTAAGTGTGTATGCACATTGTCTTGTTGTAGTTAAGTTTCAATTTCCCTAAGTGCTCCGGCACAGGTTTTGTTGCTCTCAGGTTAATTTCTACAGTTCAGAATGCTCTCGAAGAAGGAGTTGCTATACCGGGCTCAAGATCAGAGATCAAGTTGGTTTCAGGTTATTACTTATGACTCCATGCCCAATGGATTGCTAAAAGGCCACTGATCTTCTACCTAGCAGGCAGGTGATCCCGTTGAGTCACCAAATTGTTGTAAATATCTCCCCTCGGGTAGATATAGACAAACAAAAGAATATGAAAATAAAAGAAACTCAGAGCCTAATTTTTATTGTATCACGAACAATTAAAGGCGCAAGTAAGAGGCACATGACAGAAGGTGTCGACACGAAAATGGATGTGCCCTTGGCGCAGGTAAGAGGCGCATGACAGAAGGTGTCGACATGGAAATGGATGCGCCCTTGACGTAAGTAAGAGGCGCATGACAGAAGGTGTTGACACAAAAATGGATGCGCCCTTGGCGCACAATAGAAGGTGTTGACATGAAAATGGATGCGCCCTTGGTGCAAGTAAGAGGCGCACGACAGAAGGTGTCGACATGAAAATGGATGCGCCCTTGGCGCAAGTAAGAGGTGCACGACGGAAGGCTTCGACACGAAAAATTGATGCACCCTTGGTGTAGGTAAGAGGTGCATGACATAAGGTGTTGACATGAAAATGGATGCACCCTTGGCGCAGGTAAGAGGCGCATGACAGAAGGTGTCGACACGAATATGGATGCACCCTTGGCGCAAGTAGGACAGTGTTGACATGGTAGAAGTCGCGCCTTGGCACACGTAAAGGGTGCATGACACAAAATGTAGACATGAAATAATTCATGCCTTGGCACACGTAAGGGTATGTCGACATGAATATGGATGCACCTATGACGCACCTTCAGGAGGCGTAACATTCTGAGTGCTAACAGGAAGCAGACCCTGACCCAGATATTCAAACGGCCTTAACTTTTCACAGGGATCTCGGATTCACGCAAGGTTGGACTTTTTGGAAATCTTACGAAGTCCTCTATCCAAATATGATTGGATATCTTTAATTAGGTGGGAAATATTTCTTTAAAATGCAAAATACAGTTCACCACTTTTTAAGTTTGCTAGGGTTCTCACCTACCACCATAATGAGATAAATTAAATGCAACCTGGAGGTGGTTGGGGTAGATTTGGATTTACTCTCTCTTCCCTCTCTCATTATTCCTATAAATTGTAAGGAGGGGCTTCTTTCTAAAGGTTTGACATTCTTGTTTTTCCCCTCCCTTCTTCTCTTTGGCAGGTGAATTTGTGGAGTTCAAACCTCCCATTAAAAACTGTAATGCAACTTTGCCTTTTGACATTTTTATTGTGTTGCATCAATCGTTGGAGCAAATAATGCATGTCTGTGGATGATTCTCAACCCTCCCTATGTTCATTTACATCCTCTTGATCTTTAACTGCAAATCTAGTTATCTATGGATGATCTTGCATTGCATTATTATGGTTTGTGTTTATTGGCAAGACAGGTGTTCTTCATTCCTCAGTGCATCACCTTTGTAGTTTAGGTTTTATTTTATGCATCTTCTTACCCTGTCTCCTTGGAAAGTTAGTTTAGGTTTTGAGTAAACCCTCTGCATTTTTATGTGTGCATCTGAATAGAGGAATAGGAACCGGCCTTCATCTTGAGAGCTTTTCCATTTTTGCAAGGTCCCACACTTGGGAAAAGCTCCATGTTATGCAATCACACTGAGAGTCTCAACCCATCGAGTTATAGACATTTAAGGGTGCTGTGATTCGCCATCAACAATAACATATTGTAAAAAATTATGCATTCCTTCGAAAATCCCGTTGTCGATTGTACCAAGATAAGGAGAGATTGGTTTTGGCCAAAAACAATCTAGGATAGTGTAATGTATAATCATATAATATAATTCCCACCTCTTGACATGGATAACTAATATAATCAAATTTTCCTTCCAAAAAAGGATATATATGTTGGGTCTATTTTTTATATACCTCAAGATAAATTCAATCTAATAGTAGATGTGGATTATGGGGAGATGATGATATTAAGATATTATGATGAGAATGTACTTTTATGGATGGGTACAGTAGAAAAGGTTCAAATAGAGGATGCTAACAAAAATTCTCAAAAGATAAGGGTATTTTGGTTGGAACCCATAGGAAAAGAAAATACAGATAAAGAAAGTATTAAGAATTCTTAAAAAAAAATCAATGGTCTAAAATATCAAAGGAAATGTTAGATATTGAAACAAATAGCATAATTTTTTCATGGAAACCAAGTAGAATATGGAAAGGAAATCAAAATTAAATACCAAATTGTGGACATGAATCCATTTAGTCATATCTTACACAAATTTAAGAACCGTAACTAAATCATTGTAATTAACATTGGCTAGACTACAAACCCTCAAGACGGATCAAGCCCTATGTAGTTCTAGTTTCATTCAGCCCAAAAGGTATGTATTTTATTTGTAAATACACTATCAAATAAATTTGTTTTACATTAAAATTTAGTTTTTGTTCTTTATGATTAATAGAACTAAAAATCCTAATAAAACCCAAGATCTAAAATTTAATATCTTGTATACAAGTAGTTAGTAATTATTGTATTATTTTGTATTAGGAAATGCCTAGCGACCAATGAGTTTTATTATTATGATTTCTAGTTTACAAATATAATAAATCAATATTAAAAATATTTTGCAAACATGGCCATTCACCACATACCCTGAAACATGATCATGCCTTATGTAACTTAGTGGATGATAGCCTTATGTAATCCCAAAAACGTTTTCCAAATTTATGAATGTTAAATTAATTCAAGTATTTATTAATATAATCAAGTCTAAATATGAAAAAAAGGTTTAGTCTTCATTAATTACCTTCAATCAACAAAATTCTTAATACAAATCAAATTGGTGAGTAAATTCATTGATATATGATGTGAGATAATTGAATTCTTTATTCCATTACAATTTCAATTTAGATATTATTTTTACAATTTTGTATTTAATTTTTTTGTTAATAAGAAGAAGGGGGTTGAGAGGACACGACCCCATGACATAATCCATATTTATATCAAAAGAAAACCAAAAAAGGAGGAAATATACCTCAAACACCGAAATTAACAACAAAAAAAATAGTAACACAACAACAATACCAAGAGAGTCAAAAAAATGCTAAAAATCTAAAATGACAAGAAAAATTAGTTCATGAAGATGATAGTTTCAATTTACTCCTCTAAAATAGTACTGTTCGAGAAGTTTAAGTTTTCATTAAGGTCTTCCTCTCACTTATTTTTACTCCCTTTATCTTTACTCCCCTCCTCCCATTAGATATTGAGGATATTATTCAATGGCTTGAAGTTATCATTAAAGCTTTTAATGTTCAAGATAATTCATTTCACAATGTGATTTATGCTAACCTTAATATATTTTATCTCCTTTTAATTCAAAGAGAAACATTTTCCCATCTTTTCAATCCTTTATTCTAACCCTAAAACCATGTAATCTTTAAACTCTATATTATTCCAATCTCTAAGAGCCACATTTAGCAAATTTTAATCTAGGGAATTGTCCATCTGTACTTGACTAAGATTTCCCACCTTCTTATCTATAGAAACATCCAAACCATTTTTACCAATATTATAGCCATCCTTAGTATCATTGTCATCTTTTTCATCTTTTCCCTTCTCTCTAAGATTCAACATAATCTTTTCTTCTCAAATCGGCTCAAAATTTTAATGCTCTTTGATCAAATGAGCTTCCATAGAAGTAATGAACTCCCTATCTAAATCCATTTAAGAGATTCTTTTATCTTCAAAGAAACAAGAAGCCCACAGTCTCAAAGAAGAAGCTCTCTACTCTTGACGAAAACATGTTTATTTTCCCAACCTATTGATATTTATACTAATATCTTTCAAAAGAATAAATATAAGACCTTGATGTAAAGGAACAACCTAATAATTTATTTTAACCCTAGCTACCATCCTATATAAAGAAGAGAACATAAAGTAAGGGAAGTAGTTCTTGGAGCCATACCTAAAATGGCTAAGCATTGGAAAATGATATGGGAAAATAGAGTTATATTACCCCTCAAGAGTGATGAAATCCATTAACTAGGGGAAAATGGAATGATAGGGGTAAGGGAGAGATTCCATAAGAAAATTAGTAAAATGAGGTTTTAGGTTTTCCTCATTACCCAATAAATTTTCAATTTCAATGGATTTTCTAGTTTTCGGTTATAAAATTTTCCTACCCCAATTAGGGATCCCCATCCCCATTAAGATATAATCCACTATAATAGAGAAGGAAACTCTTTTAAATCCTACTTTTCCATTGTTCCAAACAGAAGCAAAATCAAGAGAATGACCATGATCATGACGATAGAAGATTTGGGAAAACTTTGAACACCTCCACGACTTGTTTCTTAATACCCGCTGTCGACGATGGGTAAATTCTTAGAAAATCACCTCATATATCCTCCCAAAAAATGCTGAAGACAAAAAAAATCCCTTGACATTCCTAATGGACTTTTAATAAACCCACGCACTCGACCAAGATTCTCTTAATCTGAATGACTGAGATTTGTAACACTACTCACATGCCAATTGAAAGCTTCACACAAAAACCCGCTCTTTTAATGATATTATTGACGATATTAGAAATTATTATGATCATTACTTAACATTAAGGACATCTCTTCGACCAAGAACGTCTTAAACACAACCCTCCAATCCCATAACATAATTACTTAGGCCTTTCATCATTAAGAAACACTTTGACAACTAATGTCCAAGCTATATAGCTATTTCCCAATCACCTACATGGATGAAAACTGCATACATGCCTTTGTTGGTAAAAAAAATGAGCTAGTTATGTTAAATTCACTAAAAATGTGTTCAAATTTAGTTTGGAAACTTGTAATACAAAAATTGGAATCTAATAATAGGGAATCAAAAAATAGAAAATTTTGAAATCCTTTAAGTACAATAAAAATAATATTGGAATGCAAAAGTACTACTAATGGAAGCTAGTAATAATAATAATGGAATCCGATAGTAATAAACAAGGAATTTATTATATACAAAATAGGTGATAGATTTACACCAATTTTTTTAAGAATGGAATCTAGATTCACATGCATATGTCAAAATTTCTTCAAATTATTGTTTAATCATGGGGATATATAATTGTCCAAGAATATGATTTTCCATGATAAAATTAGAAATATTGACTTCAAGCATTGTTTTATCATGGGATTCATTAATAAAATATATAGTTTTTTACTATCAAATTAAAGATGTTTAAGGGGACCATACCTCATACAAAGATTAGAGAAAAATATGTAACAATGAAAAAAATTTGCTTTCTGTTGATGCAAAATCACAGCATCCCCCGAATGGCCTCAGATCCGAGTGGGGCATCTGTTGTCACTGCATAACATGGGACCATCTCTCAAGTTGTGGGACTTGCGGACTTTAGATGGACCTTCAGAGAAAGTTGGTTCTTATTCCTAAAATACCTACCACAATCTACTCTAGTGTAGGAAAAACCTATTTATCCTAATCTAACCATTGCAAGGAAATAGGGAGATAGAGAATGCAAGAAAAACAAAGCCTACACTAAAGCGGTGATACACCAGAAAAGGAAAGAGGTGAGATACTTTGCTGAGGGAGGATGAAACAGGAAAAAAGGAGTTGAGGGAGGTCAAACAGAAGTGACAAAGATCTAGATCCTAATCAACAATAAAAAATCCATGAAACACGACATCTTACACCTACAAATGTGAAATACATGCACATAAAATAGATCTTAAAGGGAGAGTAATGTAGCCAAATTCTAAGAAAACTTGATATTCTGCAAATAGTATGAACTTTAAAAGAAATAAATCTTCTTCTTCATCATCCAACAATCAATTACAATGTTTCCTAAATAGGAAAACAACTCCCAACTTGAGTTTCCATGCAAACCCTAACTAAATTTGACTAAATCTACTCTAGGTAGCGAAATTTACTATTTTTAGTAGTTTACTAGAACCTACCATTCTTAGTAAGTTCGCATGCTTATTCATAGGGGCACATAAATTGCCACGCATCTTCTACATTCCTAAATTAGATGAATTGCCAAATTTCTAACTCATAATGCAATTAGTAGAATAAAGTTAACTAATGGCCAAAAATAGGAAAAAACCAAACTACAACTTAAATCCAAAATTTCGGCCACAAGATGGCAGATTTAGGACTCGAAAATGTGCCAAAATTTTTCTCAACCTACAGGGAGGATTTATGTTGCATTCGTCTCATCAAAACATGTGGTAAAAAAAAAGATTCAAATAGACACTCGGAACTCAAGTTATGACCTTGTGAACTTCCTACTAATTTTAGCGCATCATTCTCCCCTGCTTGAAAAAAATGTAGGTCCTGCAAGTTGTCTTCTTCAAAATAATTCCATTTATCTACATCCAACTTCTTAATCTCCCACTTTATGACCCAAGTATTGTCCTATTGTTCCAGTCCTTTCCAATGTACCAAATATTTGTTGTATTTCCCATGTTGCATGTCCATTGTTTTCTTATCTAGAATCTGATCCACTTCTTCTTTCTTCTTTATCAGAACATGTTGCCTCAAATCTACTACTTCATCAATAACATCCCATTTTTCACCATCCCTATGAAAATAATACAAATCTGAAAATAATACTAATCTCCTACTTCAGCTTGTTATAGGTGCCTTTTGGAAACCTTTTCTTCCACAAATATACCATAACCAACTCACCAACTGTAAATACCTTTCTTTTTCTATGCACATATGTTATTTCCTTAAAATTATTAGTATTATTCTGTACCTTCTTCCGCACTTCTTCCTGTAATTGTTGGATATGTTCGGTAAATGCTTTTGCATCATAACTGACTCTGCCATCAACTAGTAGTTGTACCAAATCTAACACCCCATTTGGATTACTCCCATACACAATTTAAAATGGATACTTTCCTGTGGATATATTAATGGAACTATTATATGAAAAATCAGCTTGTGGTAATGTTAAGTCTCATTGTTTCGACTTTTCCCCAACGATGCACCTTAACAGGTTTCCCAAACTTCGATTGACCACCTTTATTTTCCAATGAGTTTGAGGATGATAGGAACTATTGAACTATAGTTGAGTTCCCAATTTATTCCATAAAGTCTGCCAGAAGTGACTTAAGAACCTTGTGTCCCTATCTGAAGTAATTATTTTTGGAACACCATGCAAACAAACAACTTCTCTGGAAAAAAAATATGCTATGCCTGTTGCATCACTTGTTTTCTTGTAGGAAATAAAAATGAACCATCTTATAAAAAATATCAATAAACACAATAATTGAGTCATTACCTCGTTTTTTTTTTTGTAATCCCAAAACAAAATCCATACTCAGATCGATCCACGACCCTTTAGGAACATGCAATGACATATACAACACTAGATTTTGTGCATGGCCTTTCGAGACTTGGAAAATTCAACACCTCTCCACATATCTTACCACATTTCTCTTAAGCTTTGGCCAATAGTATTTCTCTACTACCAAGGCTATCATCTTATCTTTACTAAAATTCTCAGCCAATCCTCCACTACACAACTATTTCACTATATTCTTTCTCATAAACCAAACTGGAATACATAATTGGTATCCCTTAAATAGGTAGTCATCCTATAAAATGTAATCATCCTTGACATATCCTGCATTATCTCAAAATGGATGAATTAACCTTTCAACAATATCCTTGAAATCAGAATCAGTACAATACAAACCCTTTATTGCTTCAAACCCCACTAGCTCATTTTCCATAGTGGTAAAAAAAGTCGCGTGCCTACTCAATACATCTGCAACTTGATTCTATTTTCCTGATTTATGTTTTAGAGAAAAAGTATAACCCTGCAAAAATGATACCCACTTTACATGCCTACTATTTAACTCCTTTTGTGTATTCACATACTTCATGGCTATGTGGTATGTAAATAACACAAACTCCTTACGCACTAAGTAATGCCTCCAATGCCTTAATGCTTGTACAATTGCATAAAATTCCACATCATAAGTAGATTAGTTATTTCTTACCTCATTCAGTTTCTCACTAAAGAAAAATATTTACTTTCCACCTTGACTTAGAACAACACAAATACCAACATGTGAGGTATCACAATCAACCTCAAAAACTTAATCAAAATCTAGCAGTGCCAAAATGGGTGCCTTTATCACCTCCTTCTTAAAGAACTGAAAACTATCCTCAGTTGCCTTTTTCCACAAAAACTCCCTTCCTTTTGTGCAATCTGTTATAGGTGGTACAATACTACTAATATTTTTAATAAACTTTCAATAAAATTTTGCTAGACCAGGAAAGCTTCTTACCTTTGTTATACTCCGTGGAGTAGTCCATTCATAATTGCTTTTATCTTTTCTAAGTCCATCTTTACCCCATTTGCTGAAATAATAAATCCTAAGAATACCAAACTCTCTTGCATAAATGTGCACTTCTTCATATTTACATAGAGTTTCTCTTTCCTTAGCACTTCAAATATCACCCTTAGATTCCTCAAATGTTCTTCTTTAGTTTTATAAAAGATCAAAATATTATAAAATTAAACCACAACAAACTTACCATTATACTCTCGCAGCACAATGTTCATCAGTATCATAAAAGTACTAGGTGCATTGGATAACACAAATGTCATCACCAACCACTCATATAATCCATTTCCTATCTTGAATGTTGTTTTCCAGTCATCTCCTTCTCTGATCTGAATATGATGGTAACCACTTCGAAGATCAATCTTGGAGAAATACCTAGGTATAGGAAGCACATCCATCATATTATCAAGGTGAGGTATTGGGAATCTATACTTGATTGTAATTTTATTGATTGCTTTTCTATCTGTGAAAATTCTCCATGTTCCATTCTTATTTGGTATTAATAAAGTTGGGGTTGCACATGGACTCATGCTCTCCCTTACGAAACTCTTTCTCATGAGCTCTGAAACTTGCCTATTCAACTCTACATGAAATGTTGGGATCATCCTATAAGCCACTTGATTTGGGAGTGAAGACCATGGAATCAAATCAATATGTTGTTGAATATCTCTTTTGGGTGGTAATTTTTTTGGTAGCTCATCGAGAATAACATCAAAAATTTCTTCTATTAATTATGTTTTTTCTACTTGTATTTATGTACTTGTTGGTTCATCCTTATTTGCAACTAGTGCATAAAAAAAACCAGTTTCCTTTACCTCCTTCACAAATTCCTTTCCAGAAAGCATATTTTCAGCCTTTCCCCCTTCCTTAAGAGGTATAAAAACTATTTTTGTGCCATCCTTCCATAAAGTTTAAGTATTCATTCCCCCATCATGAATAAATTTCCTATCAAATTGTCATGGTCTTCCTAGCAACATATGACATGCAACCATAGGAATAACATCACACCAAATCTCATCCTTGTAACTATTCCCTATAGAAAAACTTATTAAACATCTCTTATCAATAATAACTTCATTACCCTTCTTAAACCATGCAATACGGTAAGGGTTAGGATTCTACTCACAATGAAGACCTAATTTCTCGACCATCTCATTTGATACCATGTTCTCACAACTACCACCAACAATAATAACACTACATACCTTTCCTCCTAAAGTGCATATTGTTCTGAAAATATTTGTACGTTGCCATACATCCCCCTTGATTCCCTTTCTTGGGGCAATCATCATTGTCTTGATCATTATATTTTCTCAAACATTTGGTCAAATTTCTAGGTCATGTTCATCTTCTACATGTTCAAATTTAACAATATTTACTCTTGGAGCATTTCCTTGCCTCTTTTTATGTGTATAAGAATGTGGGAATTCAAAATCCCGATGCCCCTCTTCACCATATCTATAACAAACAAATGGTTTTCGTGGAGCCTCCCATCCTCTATCACCAGCATATCCTCTACCCCTAGAAAATCCTCTGCCTCTTTGTTGATTTTGGAAATCTTTTCTCTTATCTTCGTACTTTTCTAATCCACGAGATGATTCTCCCCTACCTTAATTGAAACCAGATCATCCCTGAAAGGGAGATGAGGCCCCCCTATTCATTCCAGGTGATCTCCTAAAACTTTGACAATTTTTTTTTCCCTCATCCTTTAAGGCTAATTGATAGGCATCCTCTATGCTCTTAATCATATGCATACTTATCTCATCTTGAATAGAAAATTTTAATCCATTTACATACCTTACAGTCATTTTTTCCTCATTTTATTTATGCTCTACACGAATGGAAAACCTATAGAACTCATCTGTGTATTCTTGTACTATTTGTAAGTTCTATCTGAGATTCTAAAACTTCCTGTAAAGGGTTTGGGCATAATCCATTGGGAGAAATTTGTATTTCAGCTTCTTTTCCATCTTACTCCACATGCTAATTCTTTCTTTCCCATTTTTTGAATGCTCTTTTTGTAGGTGATCCCACCATAATATAGCATGAACATTCAATTTCATACATGCAAATTTTACCTTCTTTTGTTCTGACATGGCCTTCCACTCAAAAAATTTCCCCATTTTAGTCAACAAGTCTATTAGCTTCTCTAGTTTTAGACCACCACCATACTCTGAAACATCAACTCTTATCGTAACATTATTTCCATCTAATGTTAGAAGCATCCTTTCTTCAAAAGATAATGGTGACGCTTTCATTTCCTCCTCTTTAGAAACTTCTTCTTCATCTGTGGCATCTCCACCTTGATTTCCTCTCCAGGTTATCATTACATCAAGTGCAACAACTTGCCTCTGTAGATCTTGCATATTTCTATTCATCTGAGTAATATTGCCACCAATTCCTCTTCCTCTTCTTGCCATCTATTTTTAAAAAAATACTCAAACCGACTCTGATACCAGATAATGTAGCCAAATTCTAAATAAATGTGATATTTTACAAATAGCATGAACTTCAAAAGAAATAAATCTCATTCTTCATTATCCAATAATCAATTACAATGTTTCCTAAATAGAAAAACAACTTCCAACTTGATTGTCCATGAAAACCCTAACTAACTTTGACTAAATCTACTCTAGGTGGCAAAATTTACTATTTTTAATAGTTTACTAGAACCTGATATTCTTAGTAAGTTCACATGCTTATTCGGGTAGGCACATAAATTGCCATGCATCTTCTAGATTCCTAAATTAGAGTAATTTCCAAATTTCTGACTCATAATGCAACTAATAGACTAAAATTAACCAATGCCCAAAAATAGGAAAAAAATTGAACTACCACTTAAATCCTAATTTTTGGCCTGAAGATGGCAGATTTAGGGCTCAAAAATGTTCCAAAACTTTCCTCAATACGTAGGGTGGGTTACCGTTGTGTTCATCTCATCGAAACATGTGTTTTAACAAAAAACAGACTCAAATGTACACTCAGAGCTCAAGTTTATACCTTGTCAAATTCTTGCTGATTTTGGCACATCAGAGAGGCATGTAGAAACAGTAAAACATGAGAAAGGGTTGAAGAATGCCACAAAATCATTATCTTCTTGCTATAGAAGGTGCACAGACCATTACATTACTTATTAGAGGAGAAAATACACTTGCTAGGCATAGGAGAAGGCTCACAACTCAAATGGAGTCAAGAAACAAATTTTACTCTCTCTTTCCCCAAACCTAGAATGTCTCTCCTTTCTCAAATGAGAAGTGTTTTTAATATATAGAATGTCAAGGTGAGAGAGAAAGAAGAAAAAATTGGATACTGCTCTGAAAAATCAACCACCAAACATTAATGCCCTCTAAATCCTCCTACAATCTGTCAATTCTGGCTTACCATGTCTATTTGGCATGTTGGAGAAGGAAAGATGGCAAATTAGATCAGATCTGGTAGTTGAAGTAATCAGATCACGTATTAATGGCATGAAATAATTTTTCCTGATTTTCTCCCATCAAATCCTACTGAAAATAATATTTTATGCCACCATGGCATACAAGATGTCGAGATCTTTCTAACAGTACCAAATTTGTTTAATTTTGAGCACTGGATCGAAAGTTATGCCCATTAAAATATTTGAATCGAAACCGTACAAAAATGGCAAAAAAAACCATTTTTTCAAAATGAATATGTGGGCTCGAAATTACAACTTGCGCCTTTTGCACAAAAATTATAAAAGTGTAAAAGTTTTCCACAGCCCCAAAAGCCCACAACTTCACATTTTGCATTTGGCAAACAAACCTCCTCAAGCTCGCGGGATCGCACTTGCAAAATGCACTTTTTGAGAAAGTTGCAAACAATCAAAAGTTCCCCCTACGGCCCGCCTCTCCAAATGTAATTTAGACCTGACACGTGGCTTCTCTAGGCATCAGCGGAGGTGCAACTTACGTTTATACTTTTACACTTTTCAAAACAAACGCTAAAATTCTAAAGTTCCTCCAACAACCCACCTTCCTGCTTTGACCTGAAACATGGCCATGTTTCCCTTTGCGAGCATGTTCTGTATTTTTGTATTTTTACTAAGGCCCTCTGTTTAGAGAAGGCTTTATGTTTAACCCATGACATGTGGAGGCTTCCCACTCATGTGGAGACTATAGTGCCCACTTCCCTTTTTCATCCTTTCATACTGATCAGGGCACTGTTGACAATATTATGGGCATTATTATAGTTTTAAGTTAGTATGATGATTAGATGATAGATCATATATTATTGTTGACTTGGATTTATATATAAGGTATGATGATCATTAGAGATACTTTATATATTGATGTTGATATACTGTTCGACATGGTTATATTTGTGGATGTTGTTCGGACATGCGATATTTTGATATATTGAGTAGAAGTAGAAAATCGAATTAATTCATAATCATATAGTTGTTGATAAAATTTTAAATGATATTGTTGGTTACATTGATGTTGTTGTGATTCATTTATATATATATATATATATATATATATATATCATTTTGGAATCATGTTTATATGCATTTTGGATGTTTTGATATGGCCACAAGGTTAAATGAGGTATTTTTGTTTTGCAGGTTAAAATATCACAACAAACATCAGGGGATTAGAGACCAACCAGATTGGAATTATAGAGGAATTCAACAAGGTAACCATGGTAACTTGTAATTATTTGTGTGTGTTTGATAGTTGTTATGGATTCCCATGGGAAGAACCCCCTTCGAATGTGACCAAGGGATTTATGTTTTCTTTTATTTGGTTCCTTTGTTTAATGTTTGCATGTGTTTATTTAGTGGTGCATTGACCCTTTTCATTATTTATTAAATATTGTCTAAATATTGTGAGTAATCCTGTTGTTAAGTTAATTAATTAAATGGGTCATGACAATGTAATTAATAGAGTTGTTGGATCTTTGTTTAAGTGTTGTAAGAGATGTGTAAGTTAATTTTGGAGTGTGGAACACTCCACCTTCTTTGAAATTAGAATCTACCCTTCGAGGCTGATTTTTAAGGCTTTAGGGACAAGTTAGACTTGTCCCACACCTCTTAAATTTATTTACCAATGATCCCTAAGGTTGGAGGGTTAAATTTAGACCTTCTTTATGCATTTTTGTAAGTCAAGTTCAAAGTTGTAATTTCATTTTTCTTGCATGTTCTATTTTCAGCCCTTTGGGATGTCAATTTGATTTGAGTGTGTAAGTAAAATTGTCATATCATAAGGTGTCGGCAGAGGCACAGGTGGTTTTGAACACTTAACCCTTTTTTCAGAAAAATTATAATTTCCTTAAAATCTCCTGACAACCCAGAGCCAATGGCTGGCTAACACATGGCATCATCTGGCTTCGGCAAAGGCATGGGTTATTTTTTAATCTTCGCACTTTTCATCCCAAAAGTATGAATTTGCTAAATATTACCTGGGAGTTGGCGGAGGTGTAGATCATTTTGATCCCTTAATGATTTTCAGTTACAATATCAAAACCTTAAATTTTTCCAGTGAGTCACTTTCCGTTGGGTTCAATGTTTTTGGACATGTGTCCCCTTACGGGCTCATGGGCATGTAAAGGTAAATTACACCTTTGTCCCAAAAGGGAAAAAGCACTAAATGCCTTCCTCGCTCCACTGGACCGCATCTTGGAAACTTTTTCTTCCCCACTCCACCAGCCCACATCTAGAAAAAAATTTCATCCCCACTCCACTGGTATGCTTTTCTCCTCTGAGAAAAATTCCTCTTTGAAGTCTGCAGGCACACTCTTGGAATAATTTTCACCCCAAGAACAACAAACCCATAACTCAAGAAATATGAGGAGTTAGGAGGACTTATTTATATAATCGAAAAGGTGAAGGAATTCCCTATTTAATGGGAATGCTTTTAGGAAGATTTAATTGCATTAATCATGGGAAAAAATCAAATTGAATCCTTAACTAAGTTCTAGGAGTGGGTAAGTAAAAATTTACTCTGATAATTTTAAATATGTATTCCTTCCCCACTATAATTAAACCTTGCTCTTGCCTTGGATCTTGTGAAATTAAATACCTTGGGTATTTAAATTTTTTGGTCCCTTAACGCTAAAATTTTAATTAGGGAATAGTTAGCTAAAATGTTAATGTAATCAGTGACTAAATTAATCCCTAAGGAGATTTGAGCTAGGTGTGGATTTATTACACTTATTGCTTTATAATGTGGAATTAGTAATTGTTATAATGGGAAATTTTATTATTTGAATTTAATTGTGCTTGAGACTTTGGTTTTTAACACTTTAAAAATAAAATTATTCCATAATATTTCTAACTAAACCTAGGTTGTTATTGGTTCTCAAGTGGGTTGTTTTGAGGGCATTACACTTGGTATCAGAGTGAGGTTAAAAAATATTGGACCCTTTGGCACACTAGAAAGATTGAGACATGATCATTTAAACCTAGTGTAATATATAACCTAGCACACTTTTAAATATAGAAAATAACTTTGTGTGGAAATTGCATATTTTAATAACCATGGAAAACTGAATAAAATCTATAATAAAGAACCAACTCCCGCCTTGGTCTGTGTAGGAGGCGTGAACATGGTGAGGGGTATTTTCACATAGACTTAGATTTACCACCATTGGATGATGCTATGACAACCATCTTACCACAAATTTTATAGATACTTTAGGATGTTACTGCCACTCTACGTGGAGGGACCGTAGGAAAAAATTCAGTAGGAAATGATAGGGTGACATCCATTGAGGATCGTGCATCTCCTCAGCATAGAGAGGAGCATAGAGGATATAAATCCCATGAGGAGTCAGTTAGAGCAGAGTCACCACAGAGGGGATAGGGAGACTGAGTCTCAAGAAACATGGATAGGTCTCGAAGCCCTAGGCTTAGAGTTGAGCATGTAGAGAGGCCTAGGGTTCATCAAATCATAGCTAAAAATCACATCAGGGAGATCCTGAAGCTTCAGCCATCCCATTAACATGGTGACATAGGTTACTTTAAAGCAGAGGCCTAGTTAGTGAGCTTGAGCAGTTACTTTAAGCTCTATCCTTGTTCTAGCAACACAAACACTCATGTTACAATCCATCTTCTGAGGGATGCAGATGGTGTCTGGCAGAGGATAGAGGAGTAGAAGCTCTATGTTGATTCTAAGAAAGTTACATGGGATCTCTTTGAGGAATGGTTGAGGATAAGATATTTATCTCAAAGGATCATACAATAGAGGATTAATGAGTTTCATGACCTCCAATAGACATCTCTTACAATGGCTGAGTATGAGAATAGATTTCTAGATCTACTCTTTTTGGATCTACTCCAGTATTTTGATTACATGCAGGATGAGTAGGTGTGGATCCACGGGTTCATCCAGGGCCTGAATCTAGACATTGGAGGTGCGGTGTGGATCCATTGTCCATGGACACTAGATGAGGTCGTTGAGAAGGCCTACATAGCAGAGGAGACTCAAGGACAGATCCAGTAGTCTAGAGATCAAGTACGGATCTGCATACAATAGATGTATGACAAAAAATTGAGGGGGTTGGTACCTCCTCCTCATGGTGGACAAGGTTCAACACAGTCATCTTTTAGACCACGACAGTAGTAGTAGCCCCACCCAACTTCTGGACCTCCACAGAGATTTGATGCACACAGAGGTTGGAGTATGGGGCTTACTCTTAGGGGTCCCATTAGGACTCATGGTGCACCTAGGCCTCATTCATAAGGATCTCACTAGTAGAGAACACAACAGTCTGTAGCCGGGTCATCAAGATCCATACCAAAAACCTCGAGAGTACCAACTGGACCTGCTGCACATAGGAGAGGATCAAGAACATGTTTTATTTTTGGCATTGCTAGACATTTTTGGAGAGACTACCCACAAAACCCTAATAATAATGGTAAGACACAGATCTTAGAGCCTACTTTTGGTGACATGGGGTGCATTCATCTAATTGATGCAGCGGTTGAGAACCGCTCGGCCGAGCATCAGAGTATAGTTATTGAGACTACTGGTAGCATTTGTGGTATTCCTACCTACATTTTGTTTGATTCTGGTTCTCCTAATTCCTTTATTGCACCATATTTAGTAGAGTAATGCAGTTGGTGGCAGTTAGGAAGGGTAATAGTTGGTATGTGGAGATGGATTTGGGAGCCAAGATCTCTGTAGACTCATTAGTTAAGGAGTGTGTAGTGGATATGGGACCTTTCATCACTACCTCAGATCTTTGTATCCTTTCATTCGGCTCGTATGGAGTCATATTGGGTGTGGATTGGTTTTCTTGACACGGAGCTAGGATGGATTGTTATAACAAGACTATATCTTGTGCAGATGATTTAGGAATTGATTCAGTGATCTCAGGGGTCAGGAAACCCGTTTCTATTTACACAATCTCTACTATGCAACTCAAGCGGTGTGTGTAATGGGGTTGTCAGATGTATGTTGTTATAGTTAGTGACAGATCAGAGGATGGGTCTAGTGGACCATCCTTAGATGACCATCCCATTTTGAGATATTTTTTAGATGTATTTCCAAGGGAGCTACTGGGGTTACCACCCCCATGTGATATTGATTTTCATATAGATCTGGTTATGGGAGCAAATCGTATCTGACGAGAACCTTATCGGATGACCACCTCGGAGCTCTGGGATCTCAAGTTATACTTAGAGGGCCTTCTAGAGAAGGGCCTAATTTGTCTTAGTGTATCCCCTTGAGGTGAACTAGTGATTTTTATGAAGAAGAAGGATGGATCCTTGTGATTGTGTATTGATTACCATCATCTGAATAAAGTAACGATCAAGAATCGTTACCCCCTTCCATACATTGATGATTTGTTTGATCAGATGAAGGGGGGCACAGTTTTCTCTAAGGTTGATCTTAATTTTAGGCTATCATCAACTAAGGATTACAGAGGCAGATATTCATAAGACTACCTTTCGAATGAGATATGGGCACTATGTTTTCATTGTGGTGCCTTTTGGTTTGACTAATGCACCCATATTTTTTATGAGTTTGATGAATGGGGTATTTAATAATTTCTTGGATCGTTTCATGCTCATCTTTCTTGATGAAATTTTTATTTAATCACATACATGTGAGGAGCACAAGGGGCACCTTCACTAGGTTCTTAAGAGTCTTCATGAGCAATAGCTTTATGGGAACTTGGAGAACTATGTTTTCTTTCAGACAGAGGTGCATTACTTGGGTCATATCACTTATGGGGAAGGTATTACAATTGATCCTTCTAATATTAGAGCTATTATGGATTGGCCATCACCCACTACTATGACAGAGGTGCACAACTTCATGGGATTAGCAGGATATTACAGGAGATTTTGTTCAAGAATTATCTTGGATTGTGCACCCCATCACTTCCCTTCAATGGAAAGGGAAGAATTTTGTTTGGTCAGGAAGATGTGAGTAGGCCTTCAGAACATAGAAGGAATGTCTCACTACAACACGTATTCTTGTACTGCCGGATCCATATGGTGAGTTCTTTATCTACACAGATGCTTCTTTAGCAGGAATTGGAGGTGTGTTGATGCAGGAGGGTAGAGTAGTGGCTTTTGAGTCTCAACTCAAATATTATGAGCTTAATTATCTAACTCATGAACTTGAGCTTGTGGTAGTTGTGCATGCCTTATTTCGATGGATATACTTCCTTCTTGGTAGGAGATTCACCTTCAATATAGATCACTTGAGTCTTCGCCACCTCTTCATGAAGCCAAATCTCAAAACTCACAAAAGACGTTGGATAGAGATTCTTTATGAGTATGATATGGAGATAGAGCATGTGATGGGGAAGGATAATGTGGTTGTATAAACTCTCAACAAATGGAGACATGTGATTATGGCCACTTCAGTGGGAAAATATTTGTAGAGCAAGATTCTACACTAGCTTCCTCTTGATAGCTTCTACATTGTAGCTAGAGCATAGATCGAGTCCCAGAGACCCCTTAAAGGGAAGTTTGATGGTTTCTAATTAGAGGAAAATGGACTTCTCATACACAGAGGTCAGATTTATGTTCCCAAAGACAAAGGTACATCGTGTACCCTAGTCATCCCATCCTAGGGTGAAGAAGATGCAAGCTACCTTGAGACAGTTTTATCACTATAAAGGACTTCCTAAAGACTTGGCTCAGTTTGTGTCACACTATTTGGAGTGCTTGAAAGTGAAGGCTGAGCATCAACATATATTTTTCCTTATTTTTCCTCATGTTATACTAGAGTGGAAGTGGGACACCATTTCCATGGAATTCATTTTTGGGATTCTGATGTCGAGATACCACCACGACGCCATCATGGTAACGGTGGATAAATTGACAAAAGTGGCTCATTTTTATACAGTGAAGACCACTTATACAACTAGTGTAGTGGTACAGGTATATCTAGATGATATTTTCAAGTTGCACGGGATTTCATGAAAGATTATATGTGACCGTGATCCTTTGTATACTAACCATTTTTGGACTACCATGTAGTATGCCCTCAAGATGAGGATCAATTTTAGCATAGCATATCACCCTAAGAAATATGTACAGACTAAGAAGGTGAACTAGATTTTAGAGGACATGCTCAGGATGTATGTTATGGATCACCATTTGAGATGGGAGGAGTACTTGTACTTGGTGGATTTTTCCTACAATAATATTTTTTTGAGTTCTATAGGAATGGCTCCTTTTCAGGAATTTTACGGCAGAGAGTGTAAGACACCTCTTAGTTGGGATAGGTTAGAGGATAGGGTTTCTATTAGACCAACTTTATTATAGGACATGGAGTAGTAGGTGGTTATGATCAGATAGAGACTGTAGGAGACACAAGATAGGTAGAAAAAGTACACAGATCAACACAGGGTCGACCATAGTTTGGATGTGGGCATTAAGGTTTTCCTTTGTGTTAGGCCACATAAGATCCCTATCCATTATGGAAAAGGTTCTAAGTTAGCTCGTAGATTCGTTGGTCCTTTTGAGATCTTGGAGCATATCGGCCCTTTGGCTTATCGTTTAACATTTCCACCTATCTTGTCTCGCATACCTGATGTGTTTCATGTTTCAGTTCTTAGGAAATATAGTACAGATCCTTCTCATGTGATAGATTGGACCTCATTATAGGTGCAAGATTAGGGGCACGCAATGATGGAGCCAATTCGAATTATAGATCGTAGGACATTAGGCATTCGAGCCAGAGAGATTGAATAGGTCTGAGTGTAGTGGGACATATATGATGAGACTGTGGCTACACAGGAGAATGCTACTTTACTACAAGCTTAGTTCCCACATCTATTCCAGTGACTTCTAGGAGGAAGTTGATTCTAAGGGGAAAGGACTATAGTGCCCACTTCCTTTTGACATATTTTGATACTGATCAAGGAATTGTTGACTATATTATGGGTATTATTATAGTTTTGATTTAGTATGATGATTAGATGATAGATCATGGATTATTGTTGACTTGGATTTATATATGAGGCACGATGATCATTAAAGATACTTTATATATTGATGTTGATATACTGTTCGACATGGTTATATTTATGGATGTTGTTCAGACATGTGATATTTGGATATATTGAGTAGACGTACAAAATAAAGTTAATTGATAATCATATAGTTGTTGAAAAAATTGTAAATGATATTTTTGGTTGCCTTGATGTTTTGGTGAATCATATATATATAGATGATTTTGGAATCACGTTTATATGCATTTTATATTTTTTGGTATGGCCACGAGGATGAAGGAGGTATTTGTGTTTTGTAGGTTAAAAAATCACATAAAACATTAGGGGATTAGAGACCAACCACATTAGAATTCTAGATGAATTTAACAAGGTCACCATGGCAACTTGTAAATATTTGTGTGTGTTTGATAGTTGTTAGGGATTCCCATGGGGGGACCACCTTTGAATGTGACCAAGGGATTTATGTTTTCTTTTATTTGGTTCCTTTGTTTAATGTTTGCATGTGTTTATTTAGTGGTGCATTGACCCCTTTCATTATTTATTAAATGGTGGGTAAATATTGTGAGTAATCATGTTGTTAAGTTAATTAATTAAATTGGTCATGAGAATGTAATTAATAAAGTTGTTGGCTCTTGGTTTAAGTGTTGTAAGATATGTGTAAGAGATGTGTAAGTTAATTTCCATGTGTGGAACACTCCACCTTCTTTGAAATTCAAATTTTTCCTTGGAGGCTGATTTTGATGGCTTATAGGACATGTTAGACTTGTACCACACCTCTTAAATTTATTTACCAACCCCCCATGCCTATGGTTGGAGAGTTAAATTTATACCTTCTTTATGAATTTTTGTAAGTTAAGTTGAATGTTGTAATTATACTTTTATTGCATGATTTATTTTCAGTCCTTTGGGGTGTGGGTTTGATTTGAGTGTGTAAGTAAAACTATCATATTTTTCACCCACCTAATTATTATGAATTAGAGAATGAATTTGAATTGGGTGTTGGCATTGAGGATGTGTGATGTGGTATCCTACAAGGATCCACCTCATCCTCTTCTCTTCCCTCTTCTATAAAATTCAAATTCCTTACCTTGTTTTGGGTTGCTTCACTTTTGCATACTTCATTTTGGGGTGAATTCTTTTGTTGTTGGAGCTCTTGTTTTGGAGAAGTTGAAAGTTGTTGAATGCTTGTGCTCTGTTGATATTTTGGTCTACTTGCATTGGAATAGCTTTTTGTTTGGAGCCTGGAACAACTCCATCATGGAGAGGTAAGAGCCTAGCTCTTGGAAATAGTCTTCTTTCCTTTTTATGAATGTGTGAATGTTTGTTTGTTTGTTTTATTGATGGCTGGTTGTGTAGAATGCCTAGGGATGGTGTAGGATAAGACAATGGGGTATTTTTTTGGAGGCACAAGTCGTTTGGGGAGGTATAAGTGTGGAGGGAGTAAGGATTTGGGTTCCACCTTTCAAAGAAATAGCTTTCAATTCTTTACTTGTTATGGGGTGCCATAAGAGGTTGGGGAGGAAAAAGGAAATGTGAGGAATAAGGGGTACTTGGGGGAGGCATAAGAGCATGTCATGGTTTGAATTTTTATATTTTGGTAGTTTTATCTTAGGTGGTGATATCCAATTATGACTTGGGAGGAATAATAAAAATCCCCCATAGTTTCTTTCTCCTTTGGATTGCTTGATGAAGCCTGAGTCCTGTTGTTGTGTTTCATGTGGTTGCAAACTGCATTCTGTGTTGGACTATGTTTTAAATGTAAAATTCTACTTTTGTGTTTTGGAAGCCTATTGTTTCCATGTGTTGAAACACATCTTCTATTTCATTTTGATTAGGTATCGGGGGCCAATGAAGAGGGTGGATTCTAATTTTAATTGGATGTCTTGGTTGGGTGGAGAGTGTTGCCTTTTCCCTTCTTTTATTGTGATCAAATTGGAGAATGATTGAATTCCTTGTTGTCGTTCTAGAAGCTGAGAAAGAAAACATTTTTGATAGTTCTTTGGTGAGATTGTAAAATTTTCCCACTTCTATGTGGATGAAATTGTACATTATTTGTGATGGATAGGCTACTCTGTTTTAGCTATGAAAATTGTATTTTGATTTTGGTAGAATATATCCTATATTCAGTTATGTGAACAGAAAAGAAAGATATGAATTTTGTATGTAATATTTTGAGGAATGGAAAAGAATTTATAAAGATATCATTTTTGAATTAATAGAATATTGTATTATATTCCTCCAATGGCATTGTTTTATTTAAAATATGATTGTTGAAATTCATTATGAGATCTCCATTTGAAATTCTTGAAATATGTATGAAGAAATGTTATAATATTTTGTTCTTTTGAAATGTATGACTTGGAAATCAGAATTGTATTTTGGATTTTTGATACCTTGATTTGAATCAATTTTAATATGCTATATTGGTTTGGAATGAATCCATATATCAAAATTGATAAATGAAATTAGAACTTATTCAAGATCAAGTATAACATCATTTTATTTTGACTGTAAACTTTACAAATTGTTATCAAAAGTACATAACCATCCTGTAACATTGAAAGGACCAAATGATTTACCAAATTGAACTTGTATGATCAAAATTATCTCAAACAAACTAAAATACTTAAAAAAATTCCATCAAACCTTGCAAATCGGGCTCAGACAAAAAAACTCAGACTTTTTGTTGTATTAAAATTGGTAAATTGAAATTGATCTTTAATCAAAAAACTTAACCCTTGAAATCCATCCCAAATTATTCCAAGTGAAATCCACCATGTCTATTGGCATGTTGAGAAAGAGATAATGTCAGATTGGAACAAAATTTATAAGTTAAAAATACCACGTTTCATCTTAGAAGCCTGCAGAATGTTTTCTCAAAATTCACCCTTCAAATTTTATCAAAATTAAAATTTTATGATTTTTGTGTAAAGAGGACATCCAGACCTTTCCAAAAATTCCTCATTTTCAAAATCCCAAGCTCTCAATAAAAATTTAGGGCCCTCTGAATTTTTTACTTCATTTCGGGCTCAAAAAAATTAACAGACTGTCAAAATTGGAAAAAAATCACTAGCAGACCCACGGGCCTGAACGTTCCTTCTTGTCCTTCGAGAAATGAAACGAAAAAAAAAAAAAATTCTCCTGCCATTATGCTCGCCTGAGCGCTTCGCTTTTGGCAAATTTTCTTTTTATCTAATTCCAAAAAGTTACGTTGGCAATTTTTTCTCCGTGGCCCCGCCTCCTCGAAGCTAATTATTGATCGACACATGGATTTTAGGGCGATGGAGGAGGCACAGATAATTTTTTAGCCTTAGCATGTTCAAATTAAATTTGGAAATTTTTTTAAGTTTCCCCCGTGGTCCCATAGTCCACAGCCAATCAAGTGGTACTATGTGGCACCATTAGGCGTTGGCAGAGGTGCAGGCAGTTTTGAACCCTTAATGTTTTCTAGGAAAAAGTTTAATTTCCTTAAAAACCCCCGCCAACCCACAACCAATGGTTGGCTTACATGTGGCATCATCTTGCTTTGGTGGAGGCATGGGTTATTTTTTAACCTTCGCGCTTTTCATCCCTGACATCTTAATTTGCTAAAGATTCCCGCAAGTCCATTTTCCCCACTCGAATCTCGGCTTGACACGTGGTGCCTTGGGTGTCGGCAGAGGCACGGATCATTTTGATCCCTTAACACTTTTTGGTGAAAATCTCAAAACCTTAAATTCTTCCAGCAACCTACCTTGCCTTGGGTTCAAATTTTTTGGACACGTGTCCCCTTATGGTATCACGGGTTCCCAGAGGTAAATTTCACCTTTGTCCTAAAATGGAAAAATCACTAAATGCAATCTCCACTCAGCCAATTCACTTTTCTCCTCCAGGAGAAATTCCTCTCTGAAGTCCGTAGGTCTGCTCTTGGGAAAAACTTCACCCCAAGATCCATCGACCCATAACTTGAGAAATATGTGGATTTAGGAGGAATTATTTATATCACCGGAAAGGTGAGGAAATTCCCTATCTAATGGGAATGTTTTTAGCAATATTTAATTGTGTTCAATATGGGAAAATCCAAATAGAATCCTTAACCAATTTTTTGGAGTGGGTAAGTAAGAATTTACTCTGATCATTTTAAATATGTATTCCTTCCCCCCTTTAATTAAACCTTGCTCTTGTCTTGGATATTGTGGAATTAAATACCTTGGGTATTTAATTGTTTTGGTCCCTTAACACTAAAGTTTTAATTAGGGAATAGTTAGCTAAAATGTCAATGTAATCAGTGATTAAATTAACCCCTAAGGATATTTAAGCTAGGTGTGGATTTATTACACTTATTGCTTTTGAATGTGGAATTAGTAATTGTTATAATGGGAAAAGTTATTAGTTGAAATTAATTTTCCCTGAGACTTTGGTTGTTAACACTTTTTAAAAATAAAATTATTCCATAATTTTTATAACTAAACCTAGTTTGTTCTTGGTTCTCAAGTGGGTTATTTTTAGTGCTTTACAGAGACTCTATTTGGACATGACCTGCGAATGTGTGTTAATTGGACACATGGAGAGATGGTGCATGTTTGGCACCTACTTTTGGATTCTCCCCCTAAAAGAGCGCTGAAGGGAAATGTGGGGATTTCTGTTGGTTATCCTTTCCTTAGCCAATTCAGTGAATGTTTTGCCTCTTTTGACTTCTATTGGACCCTATATATGTGGAGAGCTTGCACTTGTTTGGGGAACCACCTTTGGCTTCGACCCTTGAAGGTGCACCAATGAAATACGTGGCACCATCCATTTTCCTTAGAATTTTCAACCGTCGATTTAACTTTTTTAGGCTCTGACCACGTGGAGGGTTAACATTCATTTAGGGTCGCCACTTTGGATTTTACCCTTGGAATTGCATAGATGATGCACCTAGAGGCTTCCACCAGCTCTTCTATTCTTAGCCAATTCAATAGCTGGCTCTACCACCTTTTTTATTTTTGTTAGACCCTAGACATGTGGACAGATCGCACTTGTTTGGGGAACCACCTTTGGCTTCAACCCTTGAGGGTGCGCTGATGAGACATGTGGCGCCACCCGCTGGCCTTAGACTTTTTAACAGCTGATTTAAATTTTTGAGGATCTCAGCACATGGAGGGATGCGACTCATTTTGGGTTCCCGCTTTGGGTTCTACCCTTGGAATTACACCCATGAGGCACGTTGAAACTTCCACCGGCTCTTCTATACTTAGTTGATTCAATGGCCGACTCTGCCCCCTTTTTGACTTTTTTTAGACCCTAGACATTGAGAGATCCGGTGCTTATTTGGGGAATTGGCTTTGGCTTCAACCCTCAAAGGTGTGCCAATGAGACATGTGGTGCCATCTACTGGCCTTAGACTTTTCAATGACTGATTTAACTTTTTGAGGCTCTGACCACATGGAGGGATGGTGCTCATTTTGGGTCCCTGCTTTAGATTCAGCCCTTGGAATTGCACCCATGAGGCACGTGGAGGATTTCACTGGCTCTTCTATACTTAGTCGATTCAATGGCTAACTCTTCCCCCTTTTTGACTTCTATTAGACCCTAGACATGGGGAGATCTGGTGCTTGTTTGGGGAACCATCTTTGGCTTTGACCCTCAAATGTGTGTCAATGAGACATGTGGTGCCATCTGCTAGCCTTCTATACTTAGCTGATTCAACGGCTGGATCTGCCCCCTTTTTTACTATTTGCCATGTGGCGAGCCTTCACTTGTTTGGGGTCTCCATTTTGATGTACCTTTTAGAATTACACCGAGCTAACACATGGCACCTTCTGTGAGTCTGTTGTTCGGCCCCAACTTGACTTGTATACCACAAAGTCTGAAAACTTCAAGCCCTTCCTCCAATTTTCTCCTAGTGAGCTCTGATCTCCTTTGACATCGTTGCCCTCCTCTGCTGACCCTACCCCTTCATTATTCGATTTGGAATGTGGGCTCGCATGACTTAACCAACCCTTCCAATTTCTTATGTGCGGGATCATGTTTGACCAATTTTTCCTAGGGGTAAAATTGGGATAACTCTTTGGTGACTCATGGGGACATCTTCCTACTAGATGAAGAGACAAGTAGCCTTGAAAGTGTCTATTGGGCATGGATTCAAGAATGAGAGACTGGTACTAATCTTCTCCCTAAAACCATGAGCCTGACTACTTGCACTCTCAATTTTCATAATCGAAAATATTAAAAATGAGGTTCAGAGAGCAGAAAATTGTCTTAACCTAGGGCCTTCAGTTGCTCTTGAAATGGACTGTCTCAGGAAATTATGGGTCTCTCTGACGTAAATACTGAAGGTCCTGCCACACTTTACCTCTGGAGGAATATGCAAAAAACTTATATAAAAATATTAAATCATGCTTGCCTCAAATAAGACATGTAGAGTGTGCAAACGCACTTGTTATGCTAAAATCAAATCTACTCCTACTCCTACAATAACCCTAATAAATAAAATATAAACAAAGCCTACTACAGGAAGGGAGAAATAGCTTCCCTTTCTCAAAATAGGCAGCCATGTATTTGATGTGGTGTTGAACATGGCTCTTATAATGAGTGAAAACCCGACAAGAGGCTGATCTTCCACCGAAATCATTAAGGTATTAACATTAACAAAAAATATCTCCTCAAGTTGATTGACATTACACTCCTGGAAGTGTTGATGATGACCCTTGGTGCTTTGATACTCATCCTCATGCCTTGGAGTGGGCATGAATGCTTTTGGATTCTCCCTTAGCTATAATGAAGCCAAGTTCCTGATTGGGCATGTTCTGATCTGATGGATGTGCTCATTGCTCTAAAATTTAAGTCTAAGAGTGGATTCTTACTGCGGACCTTCCTGGGTGGATGGTATGTAAGATATGGGATCCTCATACCTATTTCCTTCCTACTCTTGAGAAGAACATGGAATATCATGATCCTCCAACCTTGGTTCTAGAGGGCTGTTGTGAGATGAAGGTTGTTGTGATTGGATGCTCTCCTCCATGTGAGAGGACTCACGTGCTTGGAAGGTGGATGATGGAGGAGGAAATGATGTGATATCCTTGGACTCCTTTCCATCAAGTCAATCCTCCATGTCAGACAAATAATCTACCTTCTCGTTGTCCTACTGTACGCGCACAACCTCCTCCATGATTTCCTTCTGCTCTATGATTTTCTCACCATGGTTCCCCTCTTCCTCAAACATGAAATTTGAAAGCTCAAACTATTCTTCAACATCAGATCTTGAAGGGGATGAAGTGGGAGGAAGAATTGAAGGTTCTTCTATGTATTTCTCTGCACTTTAAGCCTATAGAACCATATGATTCTCCTCTATCATGGGTTCATCAATAAAATCATGCCCTTTAAATGAAAGTGAAAAATATTCAATAATGATTTCTTCATGAAGTGGCCTCAACTTTGATTTGATCTCCTCCAGCTGCTCCTCTTCAATGGGACTTGGATCTGGTTATTCTTCCCTCGCTTGTGTTGTCGCTAGAGCTTCCACCAGTTATGGCTTGAACTCACCCTCCTCCATGGGATTAACCAATAAGAATATATTTTCAATCTTGAATCTAAGAGCCAACCTCACCAAGCTTCAAATCATCTCTTCTTTGGTTGGCTCTTCTTGTTGTTTCTCTCCTTGAATAGTTTTTTGAGTCTCTCTCTGACATGGACTTGGGAGAGTAGGAGGAGTGGTGGGTGGGATCTCCATTATTTTTTGCTTTATCTGTGGTGGAGGTGAAGGCGCTGCTTTTGGCTCTTATGAAGGGGAATTGGATTAGAAAGGAAAGAGGAAAGAGGAAATGAGATGAGATGGAAGATTAGAAGATGGAGAAGGGAATTTAGCACTAGGGGCAATGGATGGGAAGCTTGGAAATTGAATCCCAGGTTGAGATGGTTTTGTGTGGGGAATAGAGAGGAAATTACTAGATGATGGTGCATGACTTACCCATTGAAAAGGCTCCCTAACACCAAGTTCATAGGCCTCTATCTCCTCATTCCACTACATAGGATGAGGTAGTATCTCAACCAAGAAATCAAACTTCTCTTGCAGGATGAAATGTCTTGGCATAGGGCCAACCCATGGACAAGGTGCCCTATAAAAAATTTTGAATGCTTTCATTTAAGATGTGGCCCTTGATTGTACCATGTGTGCCTCCATTTTTCAATCTTCTCCTGTAGATAAGAAATTTTCATGTAATTGTTACCATTATATGCGTCCCCTTGTTCTTGATAAGCTCCATAGCCAAACTGGATTTGAAACTGCTCATATGGGTAAGCATAATGGTTCTGAATCTGACCATAATTTTGATATGGAGGAGTTGTGAAATACATTGGAGGTGGAATGCACTGCTATTGCTGCAAGTGTGAGTTCCAAGTTGGGAATGAAGTCATGATTACAAAACTTCATGGGATGGAAGAAGATGGAATATGTGGAAAGACAAATGGACAAAAATGGATGGGATAAGGTCAACAACTCAGAGGATGGGTTGTTGACTAGATAGAGTCACTTGATGTGCTTGATAGTGCCTCCACAGGTTGGATCTCTATAATAACACATCAAACCTACTAAGATGAAGATGTAAAGCTCTTCAGTCTGTCCCACTAAGCATGCAAAAAATGTTGATGGGTCACACAATGGGTTAGGATTTGTTGTTTGATAATGAGACACCTTGGAAATATGAGAAAAATATAACCTCAACGTCCCACCGAGCATGCCAAAAAGGTTGATGAAAAATCACAGCACCCACTGAATGGCCTCAGGCCCAAGTGGGGCATCCGGTCTAATTGCATAATGTGGGACCATCTCCCAAGCTGTGGGACTTGTGGAATTGAGATGGAGCTCTAGAGAAATGTGGTTCTTGTTCCTAAACTACCTAACACAATCTACTCTAGTGCAGGAAAAACCCATCTATCCTAATCCAACCATTCCAAGGAAATAGGGAGAGAGAGAATGCTAGAAAAATAGAGCATACACTAAAGTGGTGATATAACAGAAAAGGAAAGAGGTGAGATACTCTGCTGAGGGAGGATGAAACATGGAAAAATGAGATGAGGGAGGTTAGACAGAAGTGACGTAGACCCATATCCTAATCCACCAGCAAATATCCATGAAACCTGACATCTTACACCTGTAAACGTGAAATACAAGCACAAAAAATAGATTTGAAAGGGAGAGGCATTAAGAAACAATAAAACATGAGAAAGTGTTAAAGAACACCAAAAAATCATGAGTTTATTTCTCTAGAAGGTGCATAGACTATTACATTTCTACTCAGAGGCACAAATATGCTTTCCAGGCATAGGAGAAGGCTTACATATCAGATGGAGTTGAGAAACAAATTTTACAGAGTTTCCCCACACCGAGAATGTCTATGTTTTCTCAAATGAAAAGTGTTTTCAATATATATAAGGTCGAGGTGAGAGAAAAATAAGAAAAAATCAGATTATTCTCTAAAATGTCAACCACAAACCATCAATTCCCTAAAATCCACCTATAATCTGTCAATTCTGGTTCCCCATGTCTGTTTAGCATGTTGGAGAAAGAAATATAGCAAATCAGATCAGATCTAGGTAGTTGAAGCAATTGGATCCTGTATTAATGTCTTGAAAGACATTTTCTAGATTTTAACCCATCAAAGCCTACTAAAAATAATATTTTATGCTTCCATGGTGTAGATCATGTCAATATCTTTCCAACGGTACTAAATTTTCTTAAATTCGAGCACTGGATCGAAAGTTATGCCCATTAGAATATTTGAATCAAATCCGTACAAAAATGGCGAAAAAAATCAAGTTTTACAAAATGGATCCATGGGCCTGAAATAAGAACTTGCACCTTTTGCACAAAAATTACAAAATTTCAAAATTTCTCCACAACCCCGTAATTCTGCAACTTCACATTTTGCATTTGGTGAACAAACCTCCCTACGCTTTTTGATAAAGTTGGGAAAAACACAAAGTTCCCCCATAACTCGCCTCCCTGCATGTAATTTAGGTTTGACACGTGGCTTCTCTAGGCATCATTGGAGGTGTGTCTTACTTTTATAATTTTACGCTTTTGAAAACAAATATAAAATTCCAAAGTTCCTCTGACGATCTACCTTCCCTGTTTGACCTGAAACATGGCCAAGTGTCCCTTTCTAGGCCTATCCTGTATTTTTGTGTTTTGACTAAGTCCCTCTATTTGGCGAAGGTTTTATGTCTGACCAAGGACACGTGGAGGCTTCCTGATCATTTGGAGACTCTATTTGGACCTAACCTTCAGAGGTGCATTGATTGAACATGTGGAGAGATGGTGCATGTTTGAGACATGCTTTTGGATTCACACCCTGAAAGAGCTCTGAAGGAACATGTGGGGCTTTCTACTAGTTCTCCTTTCCTTAGCCAATTAAATGACGGTTCTACCCCTTTTGGATTCTGTTGGAACCTAGACACATGGAGATCTGGTGCTTGTTTGGGGAACAACCTTTGGCTTCGACCCTTGAAGGTGCATTGATGAGACACGCACGACGTTGTCTGTTGGCCTTAGAATTTTCAACGGATGATTTAACTTTTTGAGGCTCTTACCATGTGGAGGTGTTGTCACTCATTTAGGGTCCCTGATTTGGATTCTTCCCTTGGAATTACATTAATGAGGCACATGGAGGCTTCCATCATCTTTTCTATACTTAGTTGATTCAACAGTCGTCTTTGCCCCCTTGTTAACATCTGTTGGACCCTAGGCATGTGGAGAATTGGTGCTTATTTACGGAACTACCTTTCTTTAACCCTTGAAGGTGCTTTAATGAGACATTGTTAGTGCAGAATCACAACACTGCCAAATGAGTTTATAGATCTACTTTTCTAAGGCAGAATCATTTGGTGTGATCCACATAACATTGAATCTTCCTCAAAGTGCGGGACTCTATATAATAGGAAGAATCTTTAGAATAAAAGTTGGTTCATATTCCTCTGTTTAGGTGCATACATAGAAAACTTGTAGAGGGTTTGTTCTTAAACCTAATCTAAAATTTACCTAAGAGGTAGGAATAAAATAAAATACAGAAGTCAAAACAAAGCTACACTATGAGGTGATGCAACAAAGGAAAAGAATGAACACATATTTTGTCGATAGACACAAACAAATAAAATGTATACAATAAATGAGCACAGATGGCCAAATCTGTAATGGGAAGAACAAATTGAAGAAAAATAAAACAAGAAAGGATCTAAGATTGATCAAAAACATGTTTTATTGCTCAGTGGATTGATACAGTTCATTGCAATGTGGCAAAAAGGTAGAAACATATTAAAATTTTTATGGAAGGCAAGAACCCCACAAATCCCTTTGTTATAAGGAGAAATAAGCCTGCCAAACAAAGAGTTTCCAACCATTTACAATAATTCCTTCCCCCACATTTATAGATTCAATCAGAGAGAAGAAAGAGAGAGAGAGAAACAAGAAAACAAGGTTGAAGCTCAACTAATGTTTTTAATGTTTCTGATGAAATCTGCCCCTAGATCTGTCTTTACTACATCAATCCTTAGTTCGGTGCCTTGAAGGAAGGGGAAATGGAAAAATAGATCAAATATGATCTACTTTTTGAGGCAATAATTTCCTGCATTGAAATTCTAAAGATTTTTTCCTCCATTTCCTTCACCTAACCTCTTGAAAATTAAAGTTTCAGGACTCCATGGCATTGGCAAAGCCAAGATCTTTGCAATGGTGTTAGATTCATAGTATTTTGAGCCTTGAGTTGAAAGATATGCCCCTTCATTATTTGTATCAGGTCCATACAAATGGGTGGGAAAAAAATTAGAAAAACAGGTCACCCTTTTAATATTGGACACATGACATCCAGATTAGAGTAAAATCATGCTTACAGGTCCATAATTTATCTTTTTGCCCTATCGTGAAAAAAATGCAAAAATAAAAAAGACTCCCACAGCCCCAAAGCTCCACACAGACAAAAAGGGGCAAAGAACCAACTTTTCCCTGATGGCCCACTTTCCCCTGGGACACGCCGTAGTCTGTGCTCATTTGGAAACTCTTTCTTTATTCAATCTTTGAATCAGCAACATTAAGACACTTGGCAGCCTCCGCTGGCCTGGATCATGAATTTACTATTCAATTGATTCTGCCTCTTTTGATATAGCACGTGGAGGCACCACTCTTGCTTGAAAACCTAGCCCAAAGTTTTCCCTTGGAGGAGTATCAAGTTGACACTTGTCGGCCTCTGCTACTCTGTGTATTTTTCAACAGTCCCTTTTACTCTTTAGACTTTAAGCTACGTGGTGAGATTTTGCTTATCTGGGTCTCCCCCTTGAGACCAACTCTTGGAGATGTGCCATGCTAAAACTTGGCATTCTCTGCTTACACTTTTATACTTATCTAATTTTGAGGCCCAACTTGTCCACATTTTGACTGTTTGCTATGTGGAGGGCTGGTGCAAGTTTGAGTGTCTGCCCTAGACCTCCTTCTCAGTTTTTCACCAAGCTGAAACCTGGCACTTCCTTTTAGATGAAGACTTTTTAATGCCCTGCAATTTATTTGAGTTTTTGGACACATGGAATCCCATTTTGATTCAACTTTGGAGCAGCGTTGTTAAGACACATGGCTCCTTCCACTACCCCCTCCATACTTAGTCATTTTTTAGCTTTTTCCTTAACCATTTTGAGCCCGAGGACTTCGGATCTTCATTGTTTCTTCCCCTTCTTGTTTCTTGTTTCTTTGCAACATCGCCCATTCTTGTCTAATCCTACTATCTCATAGTTGAGTCTACCTGTAACTTGGAGAATGAATTTTAGATGTGGAAATGGCTTGACAGAGTCTTTTTCTTCTACACAGAATCCATCAATAACTTTTAGCCTTTTCCACTCCATGATTGAGTCCTTCTGCGATCGATTTGTAGGATTTGAATGAGTTTTCTCATGTCCCTCTGATGCAGGGTCATGACTATTCCAATATTTTCCACAGGGGTGAAATATGGATAACAATTTGGTGATTCACAGGGGTATCTTCTTGCTAGATGAAAAGAGCAATTGCCTTGTTGTATCCATTGGACATGGAGTCGAGAGAGATGGTCTGATATAGATTCTGCTTCTAATTCACAAGCTTGGCTTCCTATACTCTCAATATTCTTAAGAAACCTCGAAATG
Source organism: Taxus chinensis (assembly GCA_019776745.2). Classification (NCBI taxonomy): domain Eukaryota; kingdom Viridiplantae; phylum Streptophyta; class Pinopsida; order Cupressales; family Taxaceae; genus Taxus; species Taxus chinensis. Next base: position 264,096,225 of record CM034148.1, read on the forward strand.
AAGGTTTCTGAGAGTAGAAAATTGTTTTAACTTAGGACTTCATCTGTCTCTCTGAATGGACTGCATAAGTGCCACAAAACATCTCCACACTATATAAAAAAATTTGAAATCATACATGCTCCAAATGGAACATGTAGAGCGTGCAAAGCACTTAGGAGAAAATTAATCTACACTATAGCAATGAGATGTGCACAAGCACTTAGAAAAAAGGGAAATTAAACTAATATGTGCATGGTGAGACTTCCCTTTTAGTAGTAATGCTTAAGATAGATCTCGTTTACTAGAATATGTAGCTCTTTTCCACCTAGTGTGCACAATTGGAAAGCGTTGCTACTTTTGCACCTTATGATCATATAGGGGCCACTCCAGATGGCATCGAACTTAGAATGTCTCCCTAGTTTTGCTCAGTCTGCATCCCATTTCAACACTAGGTCTCCTTCCTGAAAGGTCCTTACTATAGATTTCTTGCCAAATTATCTTTTAATTTAGGCCTGATTGTTCTCTATTATTTAAAGTGCATGCTCCCTGGTTTCTTCTAATTCCATCAACTCTGCATACCTAGCCTCCATTGGTTCAAATTCAGACATTTGTAGTTGTCTCAGGAGTTCCAATTCTTGCAAATCTAGTGATATAGGCAACATTTTCTCTTTCCCATAGAAAAGCTTGAATGTGGAGCTGCCTGTAGATCTTTTGAGTGTTGTTCTATCAACCCATAAGGCTGATTTGATATTTTTGTGCCAGGTCCTCTGGTTTTCATCTAGAGTTCTTGTAGTGATCCTTAATAGGTTCTTGTTGGTGAACTAAGGTTGAAAATTACCTTAAGGTTAATAGTTTGATTAAGTGCTTTAGTAAATCCCATTCTTGACAGCCCACTATGTGACCTTGGAACCTATGAATACAAAATATTTGTCTAATATAATGGTAGCTAGCACTCTAGACCTAGTCACTAACCCTTCATAGAAATCAAGTATTGTAGATTCATTTTCCTCTTTGAGTGCCACTGCCTCGGTAAACTTGGTGAAGTACTATGTTACTGCCAAAATCCATTTGTGGCCTTGGCTTGAATTTGGATTGATGACTCTAATGAAGTCCAATCCCCATTGCATGAAAGGTTGGTCAATTGAATTTGGGTGCAATGGAAGTGCTGCTAGCATTTCTTTTCCTTTAAAGAATGCACAATTCTTGCATCTTTTGATCCATGTGTAGCAGTTACTAAACAATCTAGGCCAATAATATCTTTCCTTCATGATTTTGAGTGCTATCACCCTTGGAGAAAAATGGCCTCTAGCTGCTTCAACATGGAATTCTTATAACACTCTTTCGATATGATTTGTCCCAATGCACCTTATTAGAACACCATTGATGTCCCTTTCAAACAAGACACCATCAATGAAAACATATGGGATGGCCTGGCGTCTAAAATGCCTTATTTTTTATTTACTCATCTCATGAGGACACATGCCCATTTGAAGGAAGTGCACCATGTTTTGAGTCCAACAAGGAGCAGGTACATCAACATCTTCTTCTTCTTGACTATTACATAGAACAAAAACAACCTCCCTTTCAATGTTTTCTTATTCCTATTTCCCTAAGGCTATTTGTTCACACAACCCCTTACCACGGACCTACTTAGTGACCTTGATCTCAATGTCATACTGCATGACACGATTGATCCATCCAGATCATTTTTCATTCAGATCCTTACTGAGAAGGAAATATTTAACTCTTGCATGGGCGACTAACAATTGGATCTTATTATTAGAAAATACATGCTTGAAATTTTTTAGTCCTCTGATCACCGTCAAGACTTTCTTTTTAATGAAATAATATCTTAATTTTTAGTATTCCAAACCTTGACTAAAAAAGGTGATTGGTTGTTTTATGTCCTCTTTGCTCAGCTAAACTAAAATTGCACAGATAGTGTCACTGCCACCAAAGCATACAATATGAAGTCTTTGGATAAATATGGATTCAAAAGAGTTTGGGCTTGTCATATAGCTTCTTTGATGGCCTCAAATATTTCCCTTCCTTCAGCTGTCCATTTGAATGTTAAGCTCTTCTTCAACAACAATGTTAGTGGCTTAACAATGGCAGCAAAGTTTGGGACAAACCTTCTAAAAAAATTGATATTCCCTAAGAATATTTGAAGAGATTTTTGTGACTTGGCAATGGCAATGCTCTTATTGCTGTAATTCTCTCTGTGTCAATTGTCAGACCCTCCCTAGACACAATATGGCCTAAAATCCTGCCCTCACGGGCCAAGAATATTCATTTTCTAGGATTGAACAATACCCTAAATCTCCTGCATCTTCAAAACACTTTCCTTAGGGGAAAAATGTGGTCTACTACATCTATTGAGAACACAGTAATGTCATACAGATAGATCAGCACTATTTTGTTGATTAGCCCTTTGAATTCCATATCCATGCTCCTTTGAAAAGTTTCTTCAACATTAGATAATCCAAATGGAATTTTTTTGTAGGCATAGGTTCCCCATTTGGTGGTGAAAGTAGTTTTGAACTGATCATCTTCTTTCACCATGATCTAATTGTATCCTGAGTAGCCATCTAAGAGAGAGAATTTCTCTGATCAAGACACCACTTGCAAGATCTTCTCCATTGAAGGGCGTGGGTAATGATCTTTGAGAGAAGTTCTATTCAAATCTTAAAAGTATACACACAATATAATTTCCCCATTATTTTTCCTTACTGGGACCATATTAGCAACCCAACTTGAATGTTTGATTGGAAATAATATACTTGCCTCTATCAACTTGTTTAGATCCTTCTTCATCAGAGGCTCAATATGTGGATTGACTAGTCTCTTCTTTTGTGTGATGGGCTTAGCATATGGATCTAGTTCAATTGTGTGTTGTGCTAGCTTCAGATTGAACCCTCTAAGGTCTTCATAACTCTAAGAAAATACATTTGGAAATTCTTGGAAAAGTTGTATGAATTCACACCTTTCTTGTAGATTAGCCACTTTGCCAATTTGGAGTGCTTTGCCTTCTCCAACTAGGATTGACTCTAAATCTTCTCCTCTGATCTGTATGTTGGCCTTCTCTTTTCTAAATTGATCATTAGGATTTAAGATGGACTCCAATGTTACTAAGAATTTGGGAATCTTGTTTATACATAGCTGTACTATTTGATTTGCATCTTGCTACTCTATCCTGTTTTGATTATTAGCTGAGAATTCAACTTATTCTTGCAAAAAATTAATGACTTGCTGATCATTCTCAAACACCTGCCAGCATGTTTCATTATCTAGAACTACTGGCCTCAAAACCACATGGATATGTGGTTGTTCTTTGTCTCTCTTGATGTTGTCCACCACATCAAACATTGATCCAACTGTTGTAAGTCTATCAAAAGCTTGATTGTCTTCCCTGGGTATGGACACAATGTTGAAGGCTTTGAAATTATTTATGAGATCCCATACCCTACTCTTATATCTCTTGATCAAGTCATTCTTGACAACATTAATTCCTTTGAATTGGTTGGAAACCAGTTCAATGTCACCAAACACTTGTAAATTATTAATTCCCATCCTCCTTTCCCAATGGAGACTATGGACTAAAGTCTCATATTCAGCAGTTTTATTTGACCAAGAAAACTAAAATATGAAGGCTAAATAATACTCCATACCTTTGGGGGACACAATCATAGCTCCTCCTCTAGCTCCTTATCTACTCCTTGAGTCGTCAAAGAATAATTTCCATACCTTATTCTCATCCTTATATTCTGGCTTAATTAGGACAGGAAGAGGATGATTATCTTCATGTAGATAGTAGACACCTAGCTCAGATTCTTTCATCTCTTTATAAGTGTCAAAAGCATGTATTTTTTTGGCCCATTCATCTAGATTCAAGTTTGGGATACATCCCACCTTGGTATTTTCTTTAGAAGTATTTAGGAGATCTTTTTAATCAAAAGATGTGAAATTGGCATTGATTGGGCTAGGAACATAAGATTTAATATGGTTATCAGCAATGGGCTTAGATCTAATTGTGCCCTTAACCCCATACCTTGTTCTAAAGAGCATATGTGACCAATCAGAAGACAGATAACCTCTAATTTTGGCAGTGAAGTCCCTAGAAAAACATAAAGCAAAATGTGGTGGCAAGTCTATGACTAACGCATTCTAGAATCTAGTCACATTGGGATAGGCATGTAAGGTGAGGCTTAGATCTTTGATGATTCCAACAGTTGTTACTACTGTCCCATCTAATTGTACTACTCCCCTAGAGATGAATTCATATTGGATACCCAGTTGATCAGCTATTTTCTTGGGCATTAGTGAACTACTTTCCGCAAAATCAAGCATACAATTGTGCACCAACTTGTCCCCAATAATCAATGAAACATAGAAAGGGGGAGGTCTCAGGTTCTTACCTTGTTGTTCTCCATGGTTCCCCCCAGGTTGAGCTGAGTTTGTAAGCACCCTCTCTTTCTGATTAGGGGGTTGATTTGAGCTTGACCAATTTTGTATGACAGTCTGCAATAGATCCTTTTTCCCTAGAATGGCTAATGACTCCCACATTGAAATGTCACACTTTTCCTCTTCATATGCTCGATGATATTGAATGAGATATCCTTTTATTGCCCCTTCCTTGGCACATTATTTTCTTGCACATGGGTTGACACAACTAGTTCCTGAGTGGATTTAGGAGGTGTCTTGGATTGGCTCTACATATTGAGAGTTGCATTTGAAGCACCAAAACCTTGTGGAGTGAAGGAAGGTTGAGGGTTACCTGAGTTAAATTGTTGGTCTTCTCTAATGTTTCTCCTTTTAGACTATGTACTGGCAGCTACACTTTGAGAAGGGGACTGGTTCATCCCACAAAAGTCCTCAACTTACCAATTGGACAAGCATAGTCTCACTTGGAGATGTCTCTTTTTGAGCTCCTTGCTATTGATATCCTTCCTGGCTAGGTTCTTGTGGCACCATATTGGTCTACACCATCAAGGACTGATTGAGTGCACCATTAAAGCACATTGATTGGTTATGTGGCTGATTGAATGGAAAGCACCAATCATATTCTTGTGCCATGTTGTTCTGTGATGGAACCAATGCCCTTGATGTTGAGGTTATATCTGGATCATAAGACCCGAAAGATCTTGTAGCTTGAGGTTGTCCTTGGTTTTGACTCTAATTTATAGTCTGAGATGGTGGTCTATTTTGCTGATATTAAGGTCTAGCCTGATACTGATTCTGACACTGATATGGCCTAGAGCTTTGGGCTTGTTGTCTCTTGATGGTCACAAACTCATTCCCCAGGTTTTGAAGTTGTTTCATGACTTCTTGAAGTTATTTTGACATATTAGATGATGAGGTGGAGGCTTCAACTGAGCTTTGACTCCTTGGAGTAGGTACAGGGGCTAATGTGGGAATTTGGCTAACATCTAGGCTTCTTAGCTTGGGGTATAGAGGCATGGATGGCCTAGGAGCAATTTTTTCATCCTGGATCAAATGGCTCTCAGCCCTTATTGAAAGTCTATAGCCTGTAGGTAAGGCTATACCCCCCATTGACTTAATCATCAAATAAATATCAGAATTTAAAGCCCTAAGAAAGTATAAGAAGGCCCCTTCGTTAGTGGGATTTACTACTATTAGAATCCTATCCCAGGTCCACTGAAATCTAAGGTTAAAGTCTGTCAATTTCTCATTTGGTGCTCTCTTAATTGTTGTTAGTTGTTCCAGTAAATATAAGTTATCACATTTCTCCCCAAACTGGTTATGGAGAGTTGTGCACAACTTGTTCCAATTTTGGATAGAGCCTGCCTCAAGGCTTCTAAACTATTATGAAGCTTTTCCTTTGAGTGAAGAGGCAAGCAAATTTATTGCGATGTCCATCTCATGGATTTCATGGGTTGTGTAGACATTTGCAATGTCTTGGACATTATCACTAGGAGAAGTCTTTTTTTCCCCAGTGAAATATGGGATGCTCTTTAACACTACTATCGGGACTATATTTTGTGCATTCAGGGTGAGTGGACTGCTTCTAGTGAAGTTAAAATAAGGATTTGGCTAAGCCATCCTGATCAAACTGAGCACCCTTCTTGATTGAGAGAACATCCTTTTCAGAGGATGTGTCAATAAGGCTCTATTTGGTGGAGACAGAGGCCTCTGGGTTCTTCTTCTTTCCCTCCCTCTATCTGGGTAAAAATATAGATATATAAATAATCCTTCTTCTCTGGTTCTTAACCACATTTTTATTCTTCTCATGAAATTGCTTGGACTGCTGAAACCATTTGACTTATTTCTTTTGAAGTCGCCATATGTACAATTTTAAGACTTCCTAAAATCCAAAATCATAGCAAGTGTACATCAATTCTTATTGTAATAAGATGGAGACTTCTCAGGTCCCACCGAGCGTGCCAAAACTACTAGTGTAAAATCACAGCATCCCAGATGAGTTTATAGATCTTATTTTCTAAGGTAGAATCATTTGGTGTGATCCGCATAACATTGAATCTTCCTCGAAGTGTGGGACTCTTTATAATAGCAATAATCTCCTAATTAAAGGTTGGTTCCTATTCCTCTGTTAAGGTGCCTCCGTAGAAAATGTACAGAGGGTTTGTTCTTAAACCTAATCTAAAATTTACCAAGGAGGTAGGGATAAAATAAATACAAAAATTAAAACAATGCTACACTACGAGGTGATGCACCAAAGGAATGATGAACACTTATTCAGTTGATAGATGCAAACAAAGAAAAAGCATAAAATAAAACAACACAGATAGTCATATCTATAATGGAAGTCCAAATGGAAGAAAAAGAGAAAAGAAAGGATCTAAGATTGATCATAGATGTGTTTTATTGCTTAGTGGATAGATATAGTTCATTACAAATTGGCCAAAAGGTAGAAACATATTACAATTTTTATGGAAGGCATGAACACGACTAATACCTTTTCTAGAAGGAGAAAGGAGACTACAAAACAAAGAGTGTCCAACCCATTATAATAAATCATGCCCCCGCATTTATAGATTCAGTAAGAGAGAAGAAAGAGAGAGAGAAATGGGAAAAGCAGGTTGAAGCTCAACCACTGCTGTTAATCTATTTGATGAAATCTGCCCCCAGATCTATCTTTACTACATCAATCCTTAGTTTGGTAACTTGAAGGAAAGGGAAATGATGAAATAGGTCAAATTTGATCTGGTTGTTGAGGCAAGAAGATACTACATTGAAATCTTGAGATTTTTTCCTCCATTTCCTTCACTTATCCTCCTCAAAATTAACGTTTCATGCCTACATGGTGTGGGGAAAAGCCAAGATCTCTCCAATGATATCAGATTCACAATATTTCAAGCCAAGAGTCAAAAGATATGCCCCTTTGAAGTTTTAATTAGGTCCGTACAAATTGGCAGGAAAAAAATTTGAAAAATGGGTCACCCTTTTAATATGGGGCACATGGCAGCTAGGTTAGAGAAAAATCACACTTACGGGTCTCCAATTTATCCGTTTTCCCTATCACACAAAAAATGCAAAACTCAAAAAAACTCCCACAGCCCCGAAGCTCCACGTGGACACATGCATCCTTTTGGTTGTCTGGGAAATGCACTTCCATTCTTGTCTTTATGCCTTTTGAATGAAAGGAAAATTTTCACCTTTTCCTCCGACTCCCCACTTTGTCTTTGACTCAGGTTCACATGCTGACTTTTTTTCCTTGGGTGGATTTGTGGGCCATTTTGTAACTTTTATCTCTTTTAAAACAATAAGGGGAAAAGAGCCAACAAGGAACATGTGACAGTCTGGTGCTCATTTGGAAACCCTTTCTTTATTCAATCTTTGAATCAGCACCATTAAGACACTTGACAACCTTTGCTGGCCTGGATCATGCATTTACTATCAACTGATTCTACCTCTTTTGATATAGCACGTGGAGGCACTGCGCTTGCTTGAAAATCCGGCCCAAAGTTTTTGCTTGGAGGAGTGTCACATTGACACTTGTCGGCCTCCACTGCTCTGTGGAATTTTCAATAGTCTCTTTTACTTTTTATACTTTGGGCTACGTGGCAAGCTTGCACTTATTTGGGTCTCCTCCTAGAGACCAACTCTTGGAGATGCGCCATGCTGAAACTTGGAATTCTCCACTTACAACTTTTATACTTATCCAATTTTGAGGCCCACCTTGTTTGCTTTCTGAATCTATTTTGACTGTTTGCTATGTGGAGGGATGGCACAATTTTAAATGTCCTCCAAGGACCTCCTTTCTGGTTTTCCACCAAGCTGACACATGACACTTCCTTTTTAGTTGAATACTTTTCAATGCCCTACAATTTCTTTGAGGTTTTGGATGCGTGGAAGCCTGGAGTAAGTTTGGGCTTCCCCTTTTTTATTCAACTTTGGAGAAGTGTTGTTAGGACACATGGATCCTTCCGCTGCCCCCTCCATACTTAGTCATTTTTTCACTTTTTCCTTAACCATTTTGAGCCCGAGGAATTAAGATCTTCGTTGTTTCTTCCCCTTCTTGTTTCTTATTCCTCTGCGGCATCACCCATTCTTATTTGATCCTGCTATCTCATAGTTAAGTCTACCAGTAACTTGGAGAATGAATTTTAGACATGGAAATGGCCTGACAGAGTTGTTTTGTTTTGCACAGGATCCATCCATCAATATCTTTCGGCCTCTACCACTCCATGGTTGAGTCCTTCTGTGATCGATTTACACGATTTGAATGAGTTTTCTCAGGTCCCTCTTATGCGGGGTAGTGACTGATCTAATATTTGGCACGGGGACAAAATATGGATAGTAAATACATGGCGGCATTCGTTGGCCTTCTATACCTAGCTGACTCAATGGCCAGCTCTGCCCCTTTTTGACTTTTGGCCATGTGGCGAGCATGTGCTTGTTTACAGTCTCTGTTTTGATGTTCCTTTTGGAATCATGCCGAGTTGACACATGCCACCTTCCACGAGTTTGTTGTTCAGCCCTAAGTGGACTCGTATGCAGAAAAGTCTGAAAACTTGGAGCCCTTCCTCCAATTTTCTCCTATTGAGCTCCGATATCCTTTGACAATGTTGGCCTCCTTTACTGACCCTTGTTGGATTTGGAATGTGGGCTCACATGACTGAACCAGCCCTTCCAATTTTCTTCTGTGCGGGGTCATGTTTGACCAATTTTTCTTGGGGGTAAATTTTTGATAACAGTTTCCTCTTCCAGTGGCACACAAAACAACACCACAACTAAACCAACATCACATTGAAACCAGCAACATAAGGAGATTTAAAAACTCAAGAAGCTCATCTTTGAGGCCCCTTTCCATTGGATCTTAAGTGCATCTTAAGGCGAGTATTATTCCCTTTCTTTTTTCTATTCACAATCATCCAATCCTGTACAATATTTGGATTTACATTTTCATTTTCATGGATTGGAATCATAACTATAATATTCTCCTTAAAAAAAATTGTCTGATGAAACAAATGGAAGGGATCATGTTCCATTTTCTTATTCCAATGAATTTGTAGCTTTCTAAAGATCTTGTTACAATGGATCCTTCTGACAAGGAGGAGTCACTTCCTCCTTTACAGAGTCTAAATTGGCATATGAATCACTATCTGATGGGTGATTAACAACTAGGTGACTAGGATTTGAATTCTTCCACCAAGAGCTTCTACTTTTAGCATTTTTTCTTTTTAAATAACACATTGAAGCTAGATGACCTAGAGAAAAACATTTTCGACACATGAAGGGAAAACCTTCATAGTCGATATTTTGTGTCCAGATTCTATTTTCATCTTCGAGCTCAATAGTGGCTATTAATGACCCAGATTTTGTTAATAGTAAGTATGATCTCAACTATTACGTGATAATTTAATATAATATTTGTGATTTTATCATTGAGGTATTTTAACAAATATTCATGGACTACTTAAGAATATGATATGTATTTATTCTATTTGGATCAATTGGGGGGGATTATAAGTTATTTTATTTCTATCTAACATTTTGGGGGATTTTTTAAAGTAATTTTTGTGAGATATTTTTTCTTTAAGTGAAAAAATATTTTTAAACATCTATTTTTATTTATAAGTGCCAGATATAGTGTAGTTTTGTGGATGTGCACTTAATCAAGGTCAAATCATTATTGAATAATACCTAAGAGGAAGGGCACCATTTATAAGTATACATTACTGAAGCTTGTTTGATTTTAGACCATTTATATTTTGTGAGTGTTTAGGGAACATATTTTGAATAATGTGGATGTTTTTTGTGCATGTGTCGATTAAACTAATAGTGGCTTCTTACATGTTAACCACATCTTATTAGTGGATGATATTTATCATAATAAATCTATTTTAAGTAATATTTGTTTTATTATAATTTAAATTAGGACATTTATATGTTATTATTAGTATTTAACTACTTTTCATATAGAAATAGATGAGTTAACTGGTAATGGATAGTATGGGCTTTTTTGTTAATTGATTCAATAAGAAATAGTGAGGAATCGTTTTCTATGTGGTAATCCTTTTTGCATTGAGCTTATATTTCATGTTATTTTTTATTATTTATATAAAAATAATTGATATATTAAGCATCATTATTTGATGTTATTCAGTATATATTTGTTCATTAATATCACTTATAAATATCACTTATAAATATTTGTTCATTAATGAGAAAGAGAGTAAAAGAACCAGAGAGGAGCTCGATATAATGCTGCTCATATGACCACGCTGGGTATGTACCATGCTTGGAAAAAAGTAAAGATGAGTATTGATCAAGCGGCCAAGAAGTAGTCCAGTTTTACTACTGCTTCTTGGCTGTAGGCTTGCTGTTTTGTTGCCGTTGTTTTGCTGTTAAGTCTCGTTTGTGTTGCTGTTTCTAGGCTTCGGTGTTCTTTGCTGTAACTTTTGTGCTTTGATACAGCTTCTCTGCTCCTCTCTCTTATTCAGGCTTTTAGGCCTCCTTTTGTACACAAGGGTATAGTCCCCTTTCAGAAAAACTATTTACCAATATTAAAAAAAATATCACTTATAAATATATTATGTTATCAACATATAATTCTAGGAAAGATTGGATGATCAATAGCTTAATTAAAACAATATTTCAGATCTTATTTTTAGTCCACACATATTAAGAACCTTCAAACTTAAAAATAATGAGGAAATTAAAGTATCCATATTTAAATAAAACACCTAATAATAGTTTAGGAGATACCACAATATTAGAAAGGCCACTAGGATGGACTTAGACTAAAACAAGTCATCGTTTATAATCATATGTGTGTCCTGCATCAAGTTCAAAATATCTCATCAATGCAAGTGTGTAATGAATTTATAGAAAATATGTTATTTAATGAACGATATGCTAAACGACATGTGTAAAGAGTCAAGCTATAAAATAAGGTCACATATATGTAATGAAATTGTAGTTTAAATGTTTTTGTATTTATTTGATTATTCAAATGTTATTTACTATATAATATTTTTTCAAATAAGTAATGGAAAATAAATATCTAACTTATAAAAATTGTTATAGGGGGATGGTAGGACCCGTCCAAACAAGAAGGTTCAAAATGTGAGTAAGCCACATGTGTGGAGGTTCTAAGATAGATCATAGGATCCAAGGATATATAACATACTTGGTAACAATATGATGTGCAATAAGATATGTTATAATAAACATGTGAGGGATAATATCCTATAGAGGTAGGATGTGTAAGTGTTATATTATTATATGTGGTCATTTCAGGTCAAAGTAATGCGATAAAATAGATAAAGGTAATGAGAGAAGGTTGTGACCATTGAATACATGTGAATAGTCGGGAGAAGGTTGTGACCATTAAAGAATTTTGATTGGACTGAATGTGAGAGTTTCCTTTTGGCTAGGAGGGACAACCTATAAAGCACAAGAAGACAAAAATAGAGAGTTAAACAGTATATGGCAGTGGAATGCCTAGAAAAATCTAGTTTTGGGAAGTATGATACTTATTGAATGGTTGTCAATCCATTGTTTTATAAAATTAATGAAAATAAATGCGAGAAGTAAAGGTCCTATTGTTAACACTTTGATTTAGGTGTATCAAAACATTATCAATACACAAGATTAAGAAATGTAGTTAAAATACAAACTAATCTAGTATAAGGAAAATTGTTTTTCTAGTTGGGAAAGGTCATTGAGGTATTAGGAAAGGTCTAGGTAAGGTTTTGGGTGATTCGGGGTTATTTGGTGAAAGTTATGAGCTCTTTGTTCTAGGTAAAATTTATAGTCGTAGAGACTGGTATCGATTAGGTGACTGATACCAGTACTATAAAATGACCCATGTTGGTTGGGTGACTAGTTCCGGTAGGGGAAATATAGTGGAAATATTAAATATGGGTGTTTTGGGTCTCTTTTTTATTACACCGAGAGTTGACGGGGTTTGGGGAAGGATGATATGAATTTTTTTAAGGCTCAACAATGGTTCTAGGATAGGTGAAATGGTTTAGGTTGATGAATTAGGTGGTAAATAAGTGAAAGGTGGTATTCAGAATAGATAAGGATCAGATGGAGGATGTAAATGAAAGACTTAAGTTCAAAACGAAAGTTTAAAAATAAGAATGAATTACTTATATGGTAACCTATAGATTTGAAGGTTTTTGATGATTGACGAGAATTCATGGGAGATATGGGAATGTTTCCAGTGCCCTTACAATAGAGCATGTGTGCTCTTCTGTGATAATCTAAAGTTGTCGATGAGATGACTAGATTATAGTGAATACCTAATGGGCTTCGGTTTGTCATCGGGTAGATTGAGTAATCGAGACTTAGAATGAAAAAGCTAAAGTGAATGAATGAATTGGAGAACCCATGTAAATATTTGGAAAATCGTATTTAAGGTAACTGAAGACAGTTAGGGAACCAACACGGACCGATGGAGAAATGGTCATACCTAATAAAAATAGCCTAATTCTTCCTAAATTTGGCGTGATTGAGATTTTGATCCCTATTCAAAAGTTGGGAATGGAGCTAAATGTAGCAGGAGATTAGTTAGAGGGATAATAGGCCATTAATATTAGGGTTAGAATAAGTCCTAGTTACCTAAGGGGAGTGGGGACTTGGTCTCGGTTAATTAATGATCTTGGAATGGTTCTAGAGTGAGGTGGATAGGTGAGGTAGATAATTAACTTAATTTTTATAATTAAATTAATTAACATGTTTACAAGTGGGCATGGTAGGGATGTAGCGTTGACTTATTAAATCAAAGGGGGTTTAGAGGGCTATGACCCAATTTTGGGTGTCTACATTTACCCCTGTTTGTCACGTAGCTTGTATTAATAAGTGATGCTGTAAAAAATAGGAGTGTTTTCTTGAGGTATGGTTTGAGGTTAAGTTGACATAGGTATGGGTAGAAGCGACCCCCCTCAAACCAATATTTGATGAAGTAGCAAGCAAAATCTATGATGGTTTAGATAAGGTAGTAGGTGGTGAAAGTTTTGGGTAATAGGTGGGGGAAATCAAATGTACACACACATATATAATGTGACAAGGCACTAGGATGCATAGCTCACAAAATCTACATCATCAAAGGTTGATATTTTATCCAAACAAGGTTGATGTGGTCAAGGTATCCAAGGAATAAGATACAGTCCTAGAAACACAATGAGGCTAGGTGTAGGAATGGGAATAAATGCAAGAAGTAAATGTCCTATTGTTAACAATGTTATTTAGGTTTCTCAAAATGTTATTAAGACACTAGATTGAGCAAAGTACTGAAAATAAAAACTAATATTGTATTAGGTGAGGTGTTGTTCTAGTTGGGAAAGGTCACTAAGGTATTAAGAAATGTCTGGGTAAGGTTTTGGGTTATTTTGTGGTGTTTTCTGAAATTTATGAGCTCATTGTTTGAGGAAAAATTTATAGTCACAGAGACCAGTATCAGTTAGTCGACTGATACCGGTACTAGAAAATGACCAATGCCAATTCGGTGACCGATGTTAGTAGGGATAATATACTGGAAATGTTAAAAATGGGTGTTTTAGATTTGTCTGTGATTGTACCGAGAGTTAAGGGGGTTTGGGGAAGGATAATATGATTTTAGTTAAGGCTCAACAAGGTTGGTAGAGGTGTTAGGATAGGTGAAATGGTTTAGGTGGATGGAATAGGTGGTAAGTAGGTGAAAGGTGGTATTCAGGATAGAGAAGGATTGGATCGAAGACCTAAATGAAAGACTTAACATCAAAACAAAATATTAAGAAATAAGAATGAATTAATTATCTCGTAAACTGTACATTTGAAGGTCATTGATGGTTGACGAGCGTTCGTGGCAGATAAGAAAATGTGTCGATTGTTGTGGAAATGGAGCCTATGTGATTTTTTGTGACAATCTGAAGTTGTGGATGATATTAATGGATTCTAGTTAACATGTGATGCGCTCTGGTTCGTCGTCGGGTACCTTGAGTGCTCGAGAGTTAGAATTTCAAAGCTAAAGTGAATGAATGAATCTAAGAACCATGTAAAGAGTTATAAACTCTTATTTAAGGTAACCGATGGTGGTTAGGGAACCGGATCTAACCGAGGGATAACTGATGTCACTTAGGAAGAAATAGTCATACCTACTAAAAATAGCCTTATTCTTCCTAAGTTTTTGGTGATTGAGATTTTGGTTACGTTTCAAAATTGTGGAATGAACTAAATGGAGTGGGAGAGTAGTTAGAGGGATAATAGGCCATTAATATTAGGGTTAGAATAAGTCCTATTTTGTTAAGAGGAGTGGGTACGTGGTCTTGGTTAATTAATGAGTTGGGAATGGGTCTAGAGTGATTTGGAGAGGTGAGGTGGATAGGTCTGATGGCTAGGTGAGGTAGATAATTCACTTAACTTTGGTAATTAAATTAATTAAAATATGTGCAAGTGGGCATGGTGGAAGGTAGTATTGAATTAATTAAATCAATAGTCATTACCTACTAAAATTTAGCATAGCTTATTCTTGATGCTGTAAAAAATAGTGTTTTCTTGAGGTTCAGGAAATTTTCTGAGGTCTAAGTTGACATAGGTGAGCCCCCCTCAAAGATATTTGGCTACGTTAGGTCAAAAGTGGGGGACATCAAATGTACACGGGTCAGCCATATAATGTGGAAGTGCACAAAATCTACATCATCAAAACTTTATCCAAACAAAATGCGTCAAGGTATCGCAAGGAAGTGGCCGAAAGAGAGGACAAGAGCTAGGGTTAGAGGGATAAATGCAAGATAATGGCCATTAATATTAGGGGTTAAGAGCCAAAAGTACTGAAAAAAAAACTGAATATTGCCGATTATGTGAAGTTATGTTCGGAACAGTTGGGACAAAAGAGGAACCAGGTGAATTTGTGGGTCCGAAAGGTTTTGGGTGGTCTTGGCTCAGTTTTTTATGGAAAAATTAGTCATAAGTTGTCGACTGAATAGCCGAAATGGTCAGGGAAGAAAAGAGTGAGTTGACTCCGAGATTTTCAAAAAGGTGAGATGTGGAGGGGGTTTAGGAGTCAATCTGATGACAGGCTGCAGGCCCAAAGCAGCTTCCTGGTCAGAGGCCATAACTTTAGATAGGTCAACGATATCACTTAATAGGTTTAAGTAGGTAATTAAATTTAATTAGAAATATCGAAGATTTTAAATGAAACTTAACATCAAAACAAAATATGTAAGAAACAATTGTAAAGGCATGGTGGAAGTTCGTGGCTAGTGTCGATTGTTGAAATGGAGCCTATGTGACTTTTTAATGACAATCTTAATCATGGATGGGAGTTTGCGCTCAGGGACTTGTTTCGGGTCAGTGCTCCAATTTTGGGTGTTTATGAATTTTCCAGGCCCCATGTAATAGAGTTAGAAACTTTATTTAATACCAGTTTGTGGATATATCTTCCCCTGCTGTGTTTTCTTATTCCTCTTGCCCCTTTGATGAGAATAGTGTCTATCTAATTATGTTCTTAGGGATTCATTATCATTGTGTATGCTTGGAATATTATTGTGAATGCATTTTGCCTAGATTATGGTGAAATGTCATCACCTCTTCATAGTGTGCACTTTGCCTCTGTATTTCACACATTTGGAGATTACTCTCCCACCCTCCTTTTCTGGGTATCACCACTTTAGTGTAGGCTATCTATTTTATGCATTCTCTCTCCCTGGTCCCCTTGAAAATTTAGATTAGAATAGTTAGCTTATCCTGCATTTAGAGTAGATTTGGAGGTAGTTTAGGAGCAAGATCTTTCTCTGGAGGTCTGTCTCAAGTAAAGTCCCACAACTTGGAACACTGTGAGTTCAAATACATGCACAGGGGTCCTGTGATTCGGTGATAACAGGAAGTTTTCAAGGTTGTCACCCAATTTTGGGTGTTTATATTTTCCCTTTTTTAATACAAATTTTATTGCTAAGCGATGCTAAAAAAATAGGAGTGGTTTCCCAAGCTATGGATCGAGGTTAAGTTTCCCTGGGTATGGGTTGAAGTGACCCCCCTAAAACCAAGAACTTATTAAGTATCAAAACAAATCAGTGATGTGTTTGATAAGGTGGTAGGATGTGAAAGGTGTGGGTAATAGGTGGGGGCATTAAGGTGCATGCACACATATAGAATGTGACAAGGAACTAGGCTGCAGAGCTCACAAAATATACATCGTTAAAGGTTGATAGTTTATCTAAACAAGTTTGATGTGGTCTAGGTATCCAAGGTATAATATATTTTCCTAGAAACACATTGAGGTTAGGTGCAAGAACAGGTATTAGTTGGGTTCCAAAACACCAAAAGGTTTGGTATGGTCAAGATAAACACCACGACATTAGGAAAGGAAATTTTTGTAGGCTAAACAATAAGAGAAACATCGTCGCAAGGTAAAATGAGTAACAAAATTTGAGTGTCAAATGGGTGAGGTTGGTTTTGGTGTATAGGTAAGGTCATGGGTAAGGGAAAGGTGTAGGAAAAATTACACCCCTAAGTACACTTAGGAAGGTAACTAGGCTGGTAGGGCTATTAGCTTAGCATGTATGGTTGGATTTGATTTGGATGTCCAATGTAATTATGTGATAGAAATTAGACATAGGCATGGTTTTTGGTTGATTCTTATTTTATGTTTATTTCCAATTTATTGGTATTATGGAAAATAAAGGATGATGTGTATAGGTGATGTATGATTTGTTTTGAGTCAACATCCAAATTATTGTTTTTTATGGAAAGTAACTAACTAAATATTTGTTTGATGGGGGAAATGATGACAGTGTAAAGAGTGGTTGAGATAACCTTCACAGGCCCCATGCCCTCAGAGTGATGCCTACATAGTGCTTGTGAAAGGGGCCTCAAACCGATGTAGTTCTCCCACGTGATATGGAAGAATAAGATGAGGTAGGTTATTAGGTTAGTTGGTTTATGTATGGTTAAATAGGAAAGGTAAGTTAGGCATGGTTGTCTCTAGGTTGATTAGGCATGATTGTGTCGAGGTTGTTTATGTAAGATAGAATGTGTAAGATGAGTTGATTAAAGTAGATGATGAATGTAAATGTAGGTGAAAGGATAAGAAATCTCAGAAACTAAGTGTCGAAGGTATTGTCCTATGTAGAAGAATCAATAAGTAAGTAAAGTGGTGAATGGTAGAAGAGGTGAAAATGCTCCATAAGTGGTAAGAACCATTATGAGCATACCAAAGATTGGCTTATGAACTTAAGCCCCTAAAGGTATTACATGATTGAACTTTTTAGGGGTGAAAGAAGTGGCGTGATCACTATGTGTGAAGCACACAAGTCATCCATTGAATAGGAAGAAGAAAATAAAAATAGGTAAGGTGGAGAATTGTGTTTAACGTAACCTTGTTATGAGACAACATGCCCCTCCTACAAGATACCCAAAACCAGAATAAGCAAGTCCATGACAAATTTTTTGTTATTTTTGTTATTTTTTCCTTTTCTTTTGATTTCATAGACTGATTAGTGCAGAAAGTTTGTGTGGGATAAAAAAAATATCTCCTTGGGGTCTTCATGAAGCTAATCGATGTAGGAAGGTTCGGGATAATTGTTTATTTTCCTTTTTCAAAATAAAACACATCTTTTCAAATAGAATTTGTATAATATAGCTAACTTTTTATAGTTTTCCTTCGAGGGAGTAGTCTATTTATAGCAGCAAGAAAAACAGGTGGATGTCCTTTTGAGGGAATCATGTTTTTTCAAGTTTTTTTAATCAAGGATTACAGTTTCCTTTTATCCCATGTATATATATATATATATATATATATATATATATATATATATATATTATTTCATAACTTGAAGTGATGGACAAGACTATAAAGGAGTATAAGCCTCTTGTATGAAGGAAAAACCATAACATGAATGAGGTTAGATATGAAAGAGGGGTTTTCAAGTGAAAAAAAACCATGAGAATCCATCCTGAAAAGGACAAAAAGTATCCAAGAGAATCATGCCATGAGTAGAGACGTGATACTCATATTAAAGATAAGGTTGAATGGTGACAAATAATCACATGATACTATTTGATTCATTGGACCTTAAAATATGTAGAAAGAAGAATAGGTTCACTCAAGGGACCAACATGTAAGTGACATAAAGTGATGTGGTACTTTATTCAACAATATAATGGTCCAAGATGCAAGGCATTAAGGAGTTTAGGTTTGGGTTTACCTTCAAGAGAAGATAAATGATAAACACCTCATCCATAGGTATGGGTGACGATGTAAGGTCCAAGCTAATTAGGAGAAAACTTACCTCATTTACTTTTATCATAATTAATTACATGTTCAATTTATTTGAGGACAAGATCACCAACCTTGAAATTTCATTCATGTACACATTTTTCATAGGAACATTTGATACATTTTTAGTAGATTTGAAGGTGGTCAAGAGCATTTAAACAATTTTCATCAAATAACTCAAGTTGTGCCAAACGGTCTTCAAAAAAGTTTTCATCATTGAGCATTTCTTTAAGTGAGATACAAAGAGATGGAATTTGGAATTTGAGAGGCAAGAAGACATTTGTACCATAAACTAAAGAGAAGGGTGTGGTAGTGGTTGAGATTTGAATGCTAGTGCGATAAGCCCATAAGGAAAAAAGAATGTGTATGTGCCAATCCTTACTAGTATCATCAATGACTTTAATGAGAATTTTGCTGAGGGTTTTGTTAGTTTATTCGGCTTGAACATTGGTTTAAGGGTAATATTGTGAAGAGAAACTGAGTTGAATACTAAAGTTATCACAAATTTCATGTAGAGTATCGTTTTTGAATTTTTAACTATTGTTAGTGTTGAGGCGATGAGGAACACCAAAATGAAAAATGATGTGATGGTTAAAGAATTCACATATTTTCTCAGATTTGGTAGAAATTAGAGGGAAAAATTCCACCCATTTAGTGTAGTTTTCGATTGCTGTGATGATTCATTGTTGACGTTGAGAATAATGAGGGTTGATCTCTCTAACGAGATCTAAACCCAATTGGCAGAAATCCCAAAAGTCTATGATGACTTGTAAGGTGTGAATTGGGGTTTGGTGAAGGTTATTGTGCTACTATAACTTCACACAACATTTGACATAGTCAGAACAATATTGGTTAAGGGTTAGCTAGTAATATTAGAGTCAAAGAATATGTTTCGTAACAATGTGACCACTCAAATGGACACCATAAATCCCATCATTGATTTATTTAAAATGGTCTACATAATTTAACAACTAGTGAGGCATCGTAAGAGATAACTGTCAAAGCCACACTTGTAAAGAAGACACCACATGACAATGTAATGAGAGACTTTTTGGAGAAATTATAACTTCCCATTGCGAATGAGATTTTCAGGTAGTATTAAAATTCTGAGAGGTATTCATTGTATTGCTTATACCAAATGTCGCATGGGTCAGTTTTGAATCATCCCACAAAGTTTACTTGATGGAATAGATAAGAGGGTGACTGCAATCATTGTATTGCAATAAAGATTTTAGAATCTGAAGGTGAGGTGGGTATTTGTGAGGTGGGGAAAGCCATGGTATCTTCAAATGGTTTTGTGGGTCGTGAAATAGTTTGAATGTTGTAATTATCAAAGGTAGTGAATAACATGCCGACGTGATTCTTATACTTTTGAAGTATTTCATTACCACATTGGTATAAACCATTTACTTAGTTGAAGAACAATGGAGAATCAAAAAATATATTAATGGTCTTAACATGTAGGGAAGTGGTAGTTTGGAGACCTAAGACTAGTGCTTCATATTCAACCACGTTATTAGTATAATTGAAGTCAAGTTTGAAAGATAAAGGCATAGTCTCACCATCAAGAGGAATGAGAATAACTCCTACCCAACCCACATGTTGACATTCAGAACTATCAAATAATAGGGATGTTTGATAAATGGTGTCATCCATGGATAGAGTGTAGATAGATTTATTGGGAAAATCAAAGTTAGAAGATTGATTTCAAGAAAGAGGTGCATCTGGAAGATGATATGCTATGGTTTATATCTTAACTAACTTTTGATGAATGAATTCTAGGTCTAGGTATGTAAGGAGCATGAGCCAACATGAAGCTCATTGGTGTTGATAAGGTTTAGCATACATGTAATATAGGGGGTTAGTGTTGCTGATTTTTTTTTGGTTGAGTAGGTAGTGGCAAAGTTTAGTGGCAACAAAAAATAGGGCTAAGAAAATCTTTTTAGCGTGACTATATCGAGTCTCATAATCTAAAAGTGAATGAATTATGTAATAAAATGCTTTCTCCCTGTGTTTCTCATCGTGATGAGAAAGCATGGCACCTAGGCAATGGTAAGTGGAATAAATATAGAGGTAAAATGGTTGGTCATCCTTTGTTAGGATGAGCACATGTAGCTTAAAATGGTACCCCTTAAATGCTTTAAAGGCTTTGTGGCACTCATGATTCTAATTGACAGAGACATCCTTTTTAAGAAGATGATGAAAAGGGTGACATCGGTTGGAAATTCAGAAAATAGAACATTAAATGAATTACAATTTTCCTTTCAAACTACAGATTTGTCGAAGGTTAGTAGGTTGAGGAATCTCAATAATAGCCTTGATTTAAGTGGTATCAAATTCAATTCCCCACAAATAAATAATGAAACCAAGGATTTTTTCTAGAGAGAATTTCAAGGTCACACTTCTTTTGTTGAAGGCGAATGAAATATTTCATTAGACGGTCAAAGATTATTTTGAGAACAGGGAGGTGTTCAGCACGAATTTTGGAGTTTCAAAGGAGGTCATCGATGTGGTATTCCTATAGTACATACATGATATCATGGAAGATCTAGGTCATCACACATTGATAAGTCACACCAGCATTTTTCAATCCAAAGGGCATGACGTGATAATAGAAGGTCCCCCAAGGGGTTATAAAGGTTGTTTTGTGCTGATCCTCCAACCTGAGTAATATTTAGTTATACCCTGAGAATTTTTCTATAAGAGATAAGGTCTCATGGCCGAAAATAAGATGAATAATTTGGTTGATGCTTTGTAAAGGAAATTCATCCTTAGGGAAGACAAGGTTAAGGTCACAAAATTCCATGCAAATGTAGAGTACCCTAGTCACTTTAGTTATAGGAACAATGTTAGAAATACATTATGGATAGTCAATAGGTAAAATGAAAGAAACAGAAAGAAGGCGCTAAAGTTATTCTTTGACAAGAAGGGAAATACGTGGATGCATTTTTCGCTACTTTTGTTTATAAGGTTTAGCATTAGGAATAATAATGATATTGTGCACCATTATATTTGGGTCAATACTGGGCATATCAGTATAAGACAAAGTAAAATTGTTGCTATGATCTCAGAGGAAAGAGGTGAAGGATTGTTATTTAGTAGGATCTAAAGATTGGCCTATCTTTAGAATTCGAGGGTAATCTTGAGTGTGAATGTTGATGTTGATGGTTGATTCACTTAGCATGGTTTGTGTCTCAAATGTTAATAATTGGTGAATGTAAGAATCCTCCACACCTAGATAGGTGAGAATGGAATCATCATCCTGACATTAAATGATGTTTATAGAAGGTGTTTCTTCCTCTAACATGTTATGATAAAGAAGAGAAAGGGAACAGGGAGCCTCACCATCATGATGATAAGTCAAATGTCCCAAAGATACGGTGTTTATGAAAACAAATAATTTAGGGGGAATGGACTCTAGATACATGGAATTCATGAGTGAAGGTGGTTTGGTAGGTGAAGAAGGAGACTAAGGTGTAGAAGGTAGTTCTTCCTCTTTGAGGTCGACTCTAGCCATCTTAGGTCTAGGTAGTTCAATGAATCGAATACCATGATGGTCTTTATGTTTGTGGGCAGTGCAAGGAATAATTGTGTGACTAACTTGTTTATAAAGACAAAAGGTAAAGCCCTTCCAAGGAAAATGATGAAGAAAGGTGTTAGAAAAGTGGTGATTGGTGATGTAACAGATGTCAGATGAAAATTTTTAAGTTTGAGTGGGTGGTTCATGAGAGTAAGAAGAAGTATCAAGTCCAAAAAATTTCAATTTGGTACGAAGGTGGGGATAACCATATGGAAACACTTCTCCTATACGATGATCATAATGTGGGTGTTGATGAAGGTTTCCATACTCTTGAAGAGTTTTGAACATGTTGATGTTTTACAGATGATACTCCCCTAGGGAAAGGCATTGAAAAACACCTTCTAAAGGGCTAGAGGTTGGTATTGGTGGAGGGAATGGATGAGATATTTTGAGTTTAAGAAGAATAATTTTTAGATGGGTTAACTTTGGAAGTTACGAAAAAATTGAGGAAAGATGAGTTGGGTGAGGAAGATGTAATAGTAGTAGTGGTAGATGAAACAACAGAAGAAGATGACGAAGTAGTGGCTGAAGGTGAAGTAAAAACAGTAGTAGATGAGGCAACAATAGTAGTGGAGTAGATCAGGGTGGTAGTAGATTCCTTAACTAGGTTAGCGACATTTTTGGGTCAATAGAACATGTTGCAGGTTTTGAAAGGTGAATTATCTTCCTACATAGGGAAAGGGTTTCCTTCATATTCGAACTTGATGTAATGGTGAAGAGTCAAAGGTACACACCAAATGGCATGGATCCAGGGTTGGCCAAGAAGTATGTTATATTGGAATTCCACTTCAAGAACATAAAATAGTTTAGGAATGGTGCGGGGACCCGCACAAATTTGTAGGATGATGGTGCCGAGTGTAGAAGTAAGAATATCTTTGAAATAACAGAGCATAAGTGGGTTCTTATGAATGAAATTTGTAGGTATGTGCATTGAATCATACACACGAGATGAAATAATATTAATACTCACACCTCCATCAATCATGATGAGTTGGATTTGAGTATCCTTAATTTGGAAAAAGATGAAGACGGTGGGATCTGGATTGTCTAAATGGTGAGGAGCAATTTTTGAGTCAGAGAAAGTTACACCCTTAATTATATATCTTACATGGGATAGATATAGCTGACTTGTGGCTATCATAACTTCTTATCATGATGTATCTCTTTCATATATGATATATTATCATTAGTTGGTTGGCCTTGTTGATGGCCATATCATAGGAATAGTATAAATAGAGGTTATAGGTAGTGGATGATTTTTATGTTGAGTATTTGAGTCTTGTTATATGTTTTGGAGGTTTCCCCCTTGAAGTGGCCAAGCTATTATACTTTCATATTGAGATAATTTATCTATAATATTGTGTTATTTGGTGTTCTATTGCTGGTGATAATCATAATTAATCAAGTACTTTCATTAGAAGTGGTATCAAAGCTTGATCTCGCTCAGGATGGCATCAAACTCTAATTCTAAAGGTTCGGCTATATATCAAGATTTGTAGCGAAGTTTTATGCATTTTTTTTTTGTGTGGCAAAATAAGTCAAGTAAGCTTCTCTCCAAATTTCAATACGTTTTGACTTGTTTTGAAAAATTTATTATGGTGCTATATTTATTCATAATTCGACTCCCTAGGGTGTAGTTTTTGGAATTTTTTCAAATTTCTTATATTTTCAAAAACCCCTCAAAAAACTAGCTAGGGTTTTTTTTTTAAAATTCCTATATTTGGCCAAAAAAATTACGAAACACTAAACCCTAAAATTATGCCCTATTAAGTTTACTCCTAGGCCCAAACCCTTTGTCATGGCTGGTAGATCTACCCAAGGCCAAGGAAAAGGACAATCAACTCCAGGAATGACCCCAAATAGGGAAGATATTGATTTAGATTCTACTGGTTTGGGAGTATCTGAGGTGGTCATCCAACTTCAGGAAAGGGTAAACAATATGGTGAGTAAGGATGACCTTAATGTTGAGCTTCAGCAACTGAAATGTAGCCTTAGCAGTGAGATTCAAAAGGATTTTCATGTAATGCAGTAGGAGTTTTTGCATGCTATTTCAAATACAACTTCCAATGCCAATCATATGGGTTCCACTAGAAATGGTCACACAGATCCAAATCACTCCAATCAGGGAGGACCCTTTAATAATTCAAGTGGATCTTCTCAACAATGGACGGGCATGATTCCAAAAGTTGACATGTGTAAAATTGATGGAAAGCATCCACTCAATTGGATTTCCCAAATGGAAAATTTCTTTGATCTCCATCAGATCCTAGGAGGAAAAAGGGTAACTATGGCATCCTTATACCTAGAACCTGATCGATTTGTTTGGTATCGTTGGCTATGTGCTCAAATTCAGAAGAATGGCCTAAATTTCACCTGGATAGTTATCACTAAAGAGCTTCAATTACACTATAGTTCTAGTGTTTCTGATAATTACTTCAGCCAATTAGCAAAGTTACGCCAAACTGGTTCAGTTAAGGAGTATGTCCAGCAATTCAAAACTTTGTCCTTGCGTGTGGAGGATATTACAGAAGAGTATTTGAATGACTTATTTCTGGGGTGGTGTTAAGGACCACATTGAGCATGAGGTATGCATGTTTAACCCACTCAAGGTTGCCAATTCTATTACCATGGTGCATCGAGTAGAGGAAAAATTTCTTTCTAGTAGAAGGCAGTCCTTTTTTAGCATACAAGATTGTAACACCTTGTCTCCTTCTTACCCTCGACCAATTCGGTTGACACCTCAACAAATTGAAGAAAAAAGAGCCAAAGGGTTATGCTTTAACTGTGAAAGAAAATATAGACCAAATCATAAATCTTCTGAGAAAAAAAATTTCTACATTGAAGGATCTAGTGATGAGGAAGAATATGAGGCAACACCAATAGAGGAAGTGGAAAAATTAGAGGAAGAATCTGAAGATCCTCAGCCCACTATTTCATGTCATGCTCTATCAGGTATTAGTACTCCACAAACCCTTCAAGTTGTGGGTTATCTTAAGAAGCAGAAGTAAACAGTCTTGATTGATTCAGAGAGCACATATAATTTCATCAATCATAAGTTGGCAGCAAGACTAAATTGTTTCATCTACCCAGCACCTGAATTTCAAGTAATGATTGTAGATGGTGGCACAGTCCAATCTTAAGGTAAATGCCATAAATTCAAAATCATGATTGGTGATTACACATTGGAATCTATGATTTTTGCTATTCCCATGGGTAGACCTGATATTGTCTTATGTGTTCAGTGGCTCACTACTTTGGGCACCATAGAGATAAATTTCCAGGAATTGTTCATGCACTTTCATTCTGAGGGTAAAAAATTTGAACTTCGAGGTCTACAAGCTAAAGATCCTTTAGTGGTGAGTTCTCACCAAATGCAGAAGATTCTTAAAAAGGGGTCTAAAGGTTTTGTAGCACGATTATTCTTTATAGAAGTCTAACCACAAATGAAGGTATTACATCTGATCTTCAAAAGGTTATTAATCAACATGTAGTTGTCTTCATGGAACCAAGAGGATTACCACCTGAAAGAGAGCATGATCATGCTATTCAGTTGATTCCAGGAAGCCAACCCCCCAACATCAGGCCTTATAGATATCCATATGTGCAAAAGAGTGAGATCAAGAAGATGGTTGAGGAAATACTGGAAATAGGTATTATTCGTCACAGTCAGAGTACCTATTATGCTCCCGTGGTGATGGTGCATCACAAGGATGGAAGATGGCGCATGTGTCCAGATCATAGAGAGCTTAACAAGTTCACTATCAAAGATAATTTTCCTATTCCCATAATTTATGATTTATTAGATGAGTTGCATGGTTCTATTTATTTTACAAAACTAGATCTACGTTCTGGGTATCACCAAATAGATTCAAGCAAGAAGATATTCATAAGACATCTTTTAGAACTCATCAAGGCCATTATGAATTCCTAGTGATGCCATTTGGTCTTACCAATTCTCTCTCCACATTCCAAAGATTGATGAATTCAGTGTTTAGACCATTCCTAAGAAAGTTTGTCTTAGTATTTTTTGATGATATACTCATCTACAGCAAATCATGCGAGAAACACTTACATCACGTCAATACTTTCTTAGAAGTCTTAGAGAAACATCAACTTTATGCCAAGCCTTTGAAGTGTTCTTTTGGGGTACAAGAAGTGGAATACTTTGGCCATATTGTTTCTCATGAAGATGTTAAGGTGGACCCTCGCAAGATCCAGGACATGGTGGAATGGGAAACCCCATGAACACTCAAACAATTACGATATTTCTTAGGTCTCACAGGGTATTATCTCAGATTTTTCAAAAACTATGGCAGTATAGCAGCACCACTCACAAAATTATTGAATAAGGACTCCTTTCAGTGGAATGAGGAAGCATCTAGGGCATTTGAAAAATTTAAGGCAGCTATGTGCACCACTCCAGTATTGACAACCCCATATTTCTCCAAAACTTTCATAGTTGAGTGTGATGCTTTAGGAAATGGAATCGGAGCAGTACTAATACTAGAAGGATACCCCATTTCTTTTGAGAGATGAAATATAAAAGGAAATAATTTGTTAAAGCCCACCTATGAAAAGGAAATGATCGTAATACTACATGTAGTCAAACAATGGAGACCATACTTGATGGGTAGACATTTTAAGGTCAACACTGATCATGATAGTCTGAAATATTTCTTAGAGCAATGTATATCTTCATAAGAACAACAAAAATGGGTCACTAAGATGTTGGGATATGACTTTGAGATTGTTTATAAGAAAGGAAAGGAAAATTTGGTCGTTGATGCTCTATCTAGGAGGGATGAGTCTGCCGAATACATGTTATGTTCCATCTCTATACTAAATGTAGATTAGGTGGATCAAGCACATGAAGAATGGAAGAAAGATGCAACCACACATACTCTCATTCAAAATATCTAGGTAGATCCATCCATATCAGCTCAATTTATATGGAAGGGGGATACATTGTGGTATAATGATCGGTTATATCTATGTAAGAACTCTACACTTAAACACCATGTTCTTTCAGAGCTGCATTCTTCTCCAATAGGTGGCCATGTTGGGGGTCTTGAAAATATATCATATATTTAAGAAGGATTTATTTTGGGAGGGGTTGAAAGGAGATGTTCAAAAATTTGTGGCAGAAAGTTTGGTTTGCCAAAAAAATATGGGTAAGACCATTAAGACACCTGGTCTTCTCCAACCTCTGTCTATTCCTAGTGAGAGATGGGAAGATGTATCAATGGATTTCATCAAAGGATTACCTAAATCAGAAGGGAAAAGTATCATCATGGTTGTGGTAGATAGACTTACCAAATATGCTCATTTTTGTACCATGGCTCATCCTTTCACAACAAGTACAGTTTCCATCTCTTTTATGGATACAGTTCAAAAGCTCCATGGCACGCCAAAAATTATAGTAAGTGATCGTGATCCAATATTTACAAGTAACTTTTGGACTGATTTTTTCTCTTGTCTAGGTACCCAACTAGCCCAGAGTTTCTCTTATCATCCCTAATCAGATGGGAAAAATGAGGTGGTAAATAAATGTTTAGAGGGATATCTTTGATGTTTTACTTTAGATAAACAAGAATGTTGGGTGCAATGGTTTCCACTAGAAAAATGGTGGTATAATACTTCATTTCATACCTCCTCCAAAATGTCTCCATTTCTGGAACTTTATGGGTACCATCCTCCATCACTCATATCTAGCTTGAAGGTTAAACCAAATGTGAGAGCAGTCGAAGATCACATTCAGCATCAACATGAGGTACTCTCTAGTCTTAGAGAAAATTTGACACAGGCACAAAACCATATGAAGCAACAGGCTGATCAACATAGAAGTGAGTGACACTTTGAAGTGGGAGACTTTGTTTTTGTAAGGTTACAGCCATATAAGCATTTATCCTTAAAACAACAGAAAAAGGATAATAAGCTTGCTCCTAAATACTACGGTCCTTACCAAGTTTTGCAGAAAATTGGTAGTGTGGCATATAAGCTAGAGCTCCCTCTAGGAAGTAGAATACTTCTAGTCTTCCATGTTTCATTCTTAAAGAAAGTTATTGGGAAGCACATTTCCACCCAATTAGTGCTTCCGAAACTGTACGAGGAAGGAAGGATCATATTGGAACCTGAAGGCATTCTTCAGACATGCACCAAAAGACTGAAGACTAGAGTCATTTCTGAGTACCTGATCAAGTGGAAGAATATGAATATTGAGGATGCATCATGGGAAGATAAAGCATTCATGCAGAAACATCAAGGGCTTCCCAACATTGGGGACAATGTTGCTTTGAAGGGGAGGGGCATGTTACACCCTTAATTATATATCTTACATGGGATGGATATAGCTGACTTATGGCTATCATAACTTCTTATCATGATGTATCTCTTTCATATATGATCTATTATCATTGGTTAGTCAGCCTTGTTGATGGCCATATCATAGGAATAGTATAAATAGAGGTTACAGGTAGTGGATGATCATTATGTTGAGTATTTGAGTCTTATTATATGTTTTGAAGGTTGCCCCCTCGAAGTGACCAAGCTATTATACTTTCATATTGAGAGAATTTATCTGCAATATTGTGTTATTTGGTGTTCTATTGCTAGTGATAATCATAATTAATCAAGTAATTTCATGACAAAGAAAGTAAGGATGGAACTTTTGTGAGTGGTAGAAGAAATAAAGGTTTTAGGTGAAGCAGTGAGAGTGACCACATTACGAGATGTCAATATGGTGGAAACGAGCATAGGGTCGATTGGTATAACCTCAATAGTTTGAAAAATCTCAAGGAGGGCTTGGCGATGAGACTCAAAGTTTTGGATGAGGTCATACAAAAAAATTTTTTGAGGATATATGTGAAGTTGTTTGATCAAAGTAAAATCTGTTACACCATTTGAAATTGGATATACCTACTCATGAATGGTTACCCTGGGGTTAGGTGTAGATGGAATGGTGGGTAATGGTGTACTAGATGGGTAGCCAATCTTATCTTTTCCTTTTTCTTTCTATGGTCGAGTGGCAACTTGAACCATATTGATTTGAGGAATAGTGGGGGATGTGTCATGAAAGGTATAATGGTAGGAGGGACAAAAACCTACTACGTGATAAGATCCCCATGAAATGATTATCACACATTTTGAAATATAAAGTGTATGGGTTGAGGAGGGAGTAAGGTAGGTGATGTAGACTCTTCCTTAGGTGTAGAAGATGATAAAATAAACTATTATTTGGGTAAAAGCATGGATAATATGGGATCCTCGATAGGTGATGGAATAATTGGGATAAGAGCCTATATAGATGAAGAAGTAGGGGAGGTAAGATCCTCGATGGGTTTAGGATTAGGTGAAATATACTCCTCTATGGGTATAGGAGATTGTGTAAGAATCTCCTGAATAGAAGGAATGGAAGGTAACTGAACAGAAGGGACAATACTATGTCAAATATGCCATGTTCCTCTTGGACATGGGTGTTACTATTAGAAGTATCACTGGTCTGATTTGATGAAAGGGTATGGTTTGGAAAATGTTTCTTAAAGAGCTACAAATTTTGAATTTTTGGTACGTTAGGGTTGTCCAGGATGAGATATCTATTATCTTACATTTCCTTGACAATTTATTTGATTGTTTTATAATTTTCGTTACTATGTCCTCTAACACGGTGATAATTTCATTAATCATTCTCCTTATAACATTCAATTATAGGACAGAAAGGGTCAAATTCAGTATGTGTTTTGATTGATGAAAGAGTGGTGGCTCCTGCTTTTAACATTTTTTACAACACAGAAGAATAAGGTTCTCCTATAGGGGTATATCTTCGTTGTTCCTTCTTATATTGGAAGTTATGAAGAAGAGAAAGATAACAAGGAGGTTTTGATTGGTTTGATGGATAATATGGGATAGATTTCAAGTACATCACATTGGCCAATCCCTTTTCTTTAGTGTGAATATTTTTTTGTTTAGTAGAGGAATAAGAGTCATTTGATTTAAACAGAGCACTATTTTTACACAACGGTTGCTTCTTATTTTTGATAC
This sequence comes from Taxus chinensis, assembly GCA_019776745.2. Taxonomy (NCBI): domain Eukaryota; kingdom Viridiplantae; phylum Streptophyta; class Pinopsida; order Cupressales; family Taxaceae; genus Taxus; species Taxus chinensis. The sequence goes on from CM034148.1 coordinate 264,126,509, forward strand.
CATGGATTTCTAGCTTCCGAGCCATAGTGAATGCCTCATTGAATATCTAGAATTTTTGTACCTAAAGAGTTGGAGAGATGTACCCAAAACAAGCCCTAGTAAACAACTCTATCAACTCAGTTTGTGGAATTTTAAAGGTGAGAAACGTGCGACAAAATCTACAATAGATTCATCTTCATATTGACGCATCAAATATAAATCAGTCATGGTGACCTTCTTAGTGATGTTTATGGAGAAATGGTTAAGGAAGGACTGAGGCAATTGATTGAAATAAAATATTGATTTCCTAGGTAAAGCATTGTACCAATCTAAACTAGGTCTTGTTAAGAAGTAAGGCATCATTGTAAGTGATCAGATAATATACTTGTTTGAATGATCACAAATTTTGTTGCAGATCTTCCTTGCTATTAAATTGGTTGAATGTAGGCATCTCCCAATGTGGGGGATAAGTATGAATGTATATGAAAGGATGAATAGGATCATTATAGATTTTAGCGTAAATCAATGTATTCTGTGAGCTAGAAACATATGTTTCCTAGGTTTGCATCTTATTGGTCATCATTTTAATTAGATTTTTAGTCATATTAGATTGGAAAACACCTCTTATGGTATAAGGAGGTAGATATGATGTAGATGGCACACTAGTATATGGAGTTTCTAAGTAAGTAAGTTGAAAAGGGGGAACATAAGTAGTGGCATATGAAGATGGCATATAACTTGAATACGATGTATAAGATACTATTGGTGGATGAGAAAAGGTATAGGTTAGAGGAACATGTGTAGAGACCCTGATAGGTGATAGAGTAATAGGTATAGAAATGACCAAAATTTGAAAAGTGGTTGATGCAAATGTGGGTTTCCTGGTAATATCCAATCATGATGTTGGAATCCCTACACTAGGAGATATAGATGATGACATGGCATCCATGGAAGGGGCAATATATGTCAAAGGTTTGATAGATTCCATAGGTGTGGATGATATCAAAGATTTAAGGGTGATATGATAAATGATGGGTGGTAAGGTGTAAGAATATAATGCTACCCTAGTGGTGGATAATACAGAAGTGGGGGAAAGAGTGGGAGTAATGGGGACATGCATCCCATATATGAGTTTTCCTGACGAGTTGTAGGTGGATGAATGGGTGACGTAATATTGTAAGGTGGTGGGATTTTTATCAAGGATTTTTATGAACTCCTCGTCACCTGCATGTGTAACAATAAGATAGGTGGGGTCCATGGGTGAAGAAATAGAAGGAGATGAAGGACTAAGAGGTAGTGGTTGGATGCTAGCATAAAAAACTAGAGATTTGGTTTGTCTGTGAGTCAAAACCATGTGAATAGTTGAAATAGGCAAAATGACAAGTGATGACAGTTCACCTGAGATCTACAATGATAATGGTGTAGAAGAAATATTAAACAGGAAAAACACAAAAGAAGATATAAGAAATACATAAAATAAAAATTGATTTCTTTATTGGTAGAAAAATAAAAACAAAGAGACCATCGTCGATAGGGTAATTGATTCCAGTTCCTCCGGAATTTCTTGATTTCTGTGCATCGATGTCGGTTACTTGCAAAAGTTAATAAATGATAAATTTATAAATCTGCATAAGTGGAATGTAAATCAGGTGGAATCAAACTTTGATGACGGTAGTAAAGACTCATAAATGTTATAAATGACAGAAACATGTCATATAAAATAGTTGGATGTGAATTGAATATTGTTTTGGGAAAAATAACCATAACAATAGGGAACTTATGTTGGTAAGTCAATCAATGTTGGTGTAGAGAGGTTCCTAAACCGAACTGATGTCATAAGTGGAATGTAAATTAGGTGGTCACTGGACTTATGCCAGTGGGAGAAATAACCATAACAATGCGTAATTTGAGAAGATGATGTTAATGCAAATTTGAATTTTGAATTTTAGGTGATTAAGTCAAATGAAAACACAAACCCAAGAACTAAGTATGGAAGTGATGAGTCCTAACACACCTAGAATGAACCGGAATACACAATTTATGATGGTGGGCCATGAAGGATAAGAAAAATAAGAAGAAAATACCTCACTCCTTAAAACGAAATTTTAACAGTCAAAAGATAACAATAAATGCCAATCTTATGTTTCAAATTTTAATGTTCTATGGCTTTTGCCATTTAAAAATGATTATGAATATAGTAGAGTTTTTTGTCAACGAAGGTTCCCTATAAGCATTATATGGTTGTTTCAGGTGTATTTTGGCTCAGTGTCCCCAGTATATACTTCACAATAAATGAGGCCCAACTCTGAAATGATCACTCACCAGAACACTAGCTAGACCCACCATCAATCCGATTGTTAATCATTGACAAAAATTACGGGGAAGGAAGATGTTTAAGAAATGAGTAAAATTTTAAAGTGATTTGGATAGGGGTGTGTCTACACAAAGTGTTAACTATGATTAATTCTCTCCAATCATCAATTTGTCATGACCTCTAGTATATAGATTGCAAATAAATTTAGGTGATCTAATATAACATACGAAGGATGAAATGCATAGATTTTTAACCCCAAATAAAAAGTGAAATTGGATGTAGCAAATAGAGAATAGGTCAAGAGGATGATATTTCACTAAATGCAGGTATAAAATGAAATAAGAAGAATTATTTTTAATCACCAAATCACGAATTTCCTTTAGACAAGTAGAAAAAGAGAATATTGACCAAAGAGAAACTTAATGTGATTTTTTACAGAAAAGAAAGAAACACACAATTCCCTATATGGAGAAAATGAAAATAACCCATAAGAAGGGGTCTCACCAGGCATGCCAAAATATTTCAATTCAAATTAATGGGATAAAAAGATAAAGGAAATAGGCGTAGGAGAAATACCTGTGGAAATTCATGAGAAGGTTGTGCATGTTGTAGAATTTTGATTAGACTAAATGTAAGAGCTTCCTTTTGGCTAGGAGGAACTACCTTTAAAGAAAAACAAGACCACAACAAAGTGTTAAATAGTATATGATAGTGGACTACCTATAAAATTCAAGTTCCATGAAGTATGATACTTCCTAGATGAATTATAATCCATTGTTTTATCAAATTAATGAAAATAAATGTGAGAAGTAAAGGTCCTATTGTTAACACTTAGATTTAGGTGTCTCAAAAGGTTATTAATACAGTAGATTAAGTAAGGTACTAATAATAAAAAATAATCTAGTACTAGATAAGGTGTTTCTATAGATGGAAAAGGTCACTGAGGTATTAGGAAAGGTCCGGGAAAGGTTTTGGGTGATTTTGTGCTATTTGGTGAAATTTATGAGCTCGTTGTTCTAGGTAAAATTGACAGTCATAGAGACCCATATCAATTAAATGTGACTGATATTGGTACTTGAAAAAGACCGACATTGGTAGGGTGACCAGTGCCTAAAGAGGAAATACAGTGGAAATATTAAAAATGGGTGTTTAGGGTCTCTCTTTGATTATAGTAAGAGTTGAGGGTGTTTGGGGAAGAATGATACAATGTTTTTAAGGCTCGACAGGGGTGGTAGAGGTTTTAGGACGGGTAAAATGGTTCAGGTTGATTGAATAGGTGGTAACTAGGTGAAAGGTTGTATTTGGGACACAGAAGGATCTGATTGAAGATGCAAATGAAACACTTAAGATTAAAAATAAATATTAACAAATAAGAATTATTTTCTTATAGAATAAGATATAGATCTGAAGGTGGTTGATGATTGATTGGTGCTCATGGGAAATATGGAAATGTGTCCAGTGCCATGACAATAGAGCTTGTGTGCTCTGCTATGATGATCTGAAGCTATGGATGAGACGACTGGATTCTTGTTAAGACTTGATAGGCTCTGGTTCGTCATCTGGTAGCTTGAGTTCTAGAGTGTTATAATATAAAACTTAAGTGAATGAATGAATTGGATAACTCGTGCAAAGATTTATAAACTCTTATTTACGGTAACCAATGGTGGTTAAAGAAATGACATTGGCCAAGGGATAACCACCATTGGTAAGGGATAAATTGTCATACCTACAAAAAATAGCCTGATTCTTGCAAAATTTGGCATGATTGATATTTTGGTTTAGGTAAAAAGTGTGGAATGGAGCTAAATGGAGTGGGAGAATAGTTAGAGGGATAATAGGCCATTAATATTAGGGGTAGAATAAGTCATAGTTGGTTAAGAGGAGTGGGGACTATTTCTTGGTTAATTAATGAGCTTGGAATGGGTTTAGAGTGAGGTGGAGAGGTGAGGTGGATAGGTGAGGTAGATAATTCACTTAATTTTGGTAATTAAATTAATTAAAATGTGTGCAAGTGGGCATGGTAGGGGGTAGTATTTAATTAATAAATCAAAGGGAGTTTAGAGTATTTTCATTCAAGTTTGGGTGTCTACAGTTGTAACCATCACTTTTTTATTAAATGGATAAAGAAATGGGATCATATATCAAATAACCTTGACTGTAAACCTTTTCTTCTTGTAAATATACTTGATGCATTGGCATGTAATAGATGGGATAGTTTGAAGAGTATGTAGCTAATGGAATAGAAATACATGTTTTACATTAGAAAGGGAAGTACATGACCAAAAAGGGAATAGGAATAGGAAAAGATAAAACCATTGGAGGTATATAAATATTCCAAAGAGATGTCATTGTATCAAAAGAAGTATGTTTCTTAGGATAGAAAAGAGAGGAAATTGATTTAAATGGTCACATGTTATAACTAGCATTTTTGTTAATCCAAATCTTATGATTATGTCTTAGACTTGAATAGGCTCAAACATAAAGTTTATGATAGACAATATCCTGATATCATAATCATCATAAGTGATAATATTCCTAGAATTTTGAATACGAAAAATTTAGCAATAAGAGAATCCAATGGATGATTAGAGGGTTGAGGAGGAGAGTGATATTTATAAGTATGGTATACTTCTAGATTACATTTAGTAATATTTTGATTGGGAAGTTGGTCATTCAAAATATTAAGCTTAGTATAATCATTGATGTGCTTAGATTTCTCAGGAGGTGAATTTAATTCAATACAATTTATACTAATAAGACCTTGGATAACATGATCCATGTTGATACATTAAACTATATAATTTCCAACACATCTATTATAATTAGAATAGGTATTAGAGTAAAAATATTCATCAAGAGGATTCTTTTTATTAAACTATAAGGGTGGATGGAGACATACATGATTTAATTATTACGACATTTAAAGGACCACTTCAAGGAAAATTTTAGTGCCTAAATATTCATAATTTGGCTAAATGTAGGAATTATTGAATATAAATTTTTCTATTTTTACAACCATGTTAGTGACCACGTTTCGCCACAAAATTCCAAAAACAATAATTTGTCTCATGTGAATAGCCAATAAATATCCAAACACAACATATATTTTTATTGAATCTTCGTGTGATAGATGGGTTGGGGTTTTAAAACATTCTTGGATCACCAAAAAATATATGGAACCTTCTTGTTCCTTTGCTCTCATTCGCCAACATGTTTATGAAATTTTTTGATATTTGATCAAATTAATCATATATACATATACATATGTATTATATACATTATATATTATATATTATATTATATATTACATATATAGTCATACACACACACAAATATCTCGATTGGAATCTGTTAAACCTTTAGAAGATTCTCCAAATTTAAAATATTTTTCACACTCCCTAGAAATCTGCTAAAACTTTTTATAATCCTCAGCACATGAGTAACAGCCACGTGGCACCCATTCTGTGAACATGAGCGTAAAGGTATGTAAAAGGATCCCTAATGCCCAGAATTGAATATAGGTTGGACATATGGCATGATTTTAGGAATCGTGAAGGATAATTAATTTTGTGGACTTCAAGCCCATGGAATGAACCAATTCAACAAATTTTCAAGTTTGCAGTTAGAAAAGGTAGAGTGACAATCAGGGGAACACAAGGAGGACCTCCATGTTGAATTAAAATATTTTTTGTAATAAATATCCTTCATTCAAATTAATTATCCTACATTCACCACTCCATCTACAAATTCCTTCAAACAATATGTTACATTTTTCCAATGCCATGAATGCAAATTTTAGATAATTTTCTAACCCAACAAATCCAGTTCTAACCATATTCGTCATGATTTCTAAAAGTTTTTTTTAGGAAGGTTCCTTAAAATTTTCCCTGAACCACTTGTGGGAAGAACATAATCAACTGAAGTTCCACTGACATGGAACTTATAATCAAAGCTTAGTAGGTTGAGGTAAAATATTGACAATAACTTAAATGTCAATCTTGTTATCATTAAATATGGCTCTAAAATTTGATTATCCTTGAAACTTAACATTAGGCATATTAAGATCATTGTAAATATATTTAAGATCTTTCTTCTTGTAAAGAGATTAGCCTCCCATTATTTTAATGTGTGACATATTCGATAAAATTCTTGTAACGGATATAAAAATCTTTAAAATAATAAATATTAAATACTAGTGGCATATATGATATTATTCATTTTACTATTTCATAGTATTGTAGTGTATAACATAAAAAACGATGGGCTTTCTAGAGTACTATCACATCTTATAAAATTAAGCATAGGATATCTTGCCCCCGATATTAATTGAAAATTACATAAGGAATTGATTAGCAAAATGCGTAACGGCCCACACTAAGTGAATAGCAAGGTCATAGAAATATTGCAAAGCATTTTCATTGAGAATTACAGGAAATATCTTAGTAAGTAGAACAAATTTATAATAATAATCTAATCACATTACAATAAAAGAATGAAAGTGTTGTTCATGATGAAAATTTTCATCTTACATAAGAATTATTTTAGATAAATAACAAATAGGAAAACTATATGAGTTCGCTTTAGGTGTAAGTGGGTCGTAAAATTTACTAAGTATATTCCATGAAATTATTTGAGGTAGATGCACTATGATACATTTGTAATATTGAAGATTGCAAGTTTTGGAAAATAGTTTGGATATATTTTATAGTAGTTGAGGGATGAGATGTTTCATGACCTTATATAGTAGATGTAGGAATAGTAATATACATTGACATGGAAATTTTAACACTATGAAGAGATATATGTGTTTCACTAGAATACAAATGAAGAGTGGATGTAGAGACTATAGGCATCTTCATAGTGGATGATGTAATAATAGACTCAATGCTCTTATACCCATTTATACAATTCTATTAGTCTAGAAAAATATATACAAGGGTGTCAATCATATAAGTATTCTTTTATAGAAAATGAAGTAACATTTGTTCACAATCATGTATAAGGGTATGTGTATTACTAATAAAGTTATCAAGGAAGCCTCCCATTGAGAATGTCCATTAGAGTTAGTAGAGAGATTATTAAAATAGAAAAATGTATTAATTGACACATTTGTATAAATATTATGAATTGTAGTATAATAAGCCTTATATTGGTCATCCCTGTCATAATCCTATAATTTGTCTAGCACATCAATAATATCCTCACACATGCTTATACTAGATCATGGAATAGGTATGGGATATTATGTATAAGAGTAGGAGAAAGGAACCATATAGTTAGCCATAAAAGCACGAAGGATAAAAAATTCCCAGAAGGAATACAAAGATCATAAGCCAAGGAGGAATTATGGTTTGAACAAGGTGAGAGACTCGATCAATACATGGGTTCAGTAAATGATTGTACCATAAATAAAAATAATAATTTAGGTTTCTTCAAAAATTTAGTCTTATTTATTTAAGTGGTGTAAGAAAAACACAAGTCTTATATTGTAATTAATTAATGAACATTAAAACATAAACCATAATATATCTCCCAAATTCATTTTGAATATATAATGATAAATATGATTTCTCAATACACAAGAGGGGAAGTGTACTTAGATACTTATAGAATAAAAAAGGTGATTTGAAGGTGAAAAGTGACTGTGTAGACAAAAAAGGACATGGAGGTGCTTAATTTCTAAAATTATCAATATAAACTCATATCATATGCATCTATATGACCTTTACTAGAGTGTGAAACATTCGAGTCTGGAATTGTATGATTTCTTATCGTGATGAAATAGCACTCCATATCTTTATATGTGATTATAATATATTGATATGACTTTTGAATTAGATCCCTTGGTGTTGCACTAAATGTAAAACCCTTTGTGTGGTGTGAATCATCCTCAAACCCTAACAATTGATATGAGAACCTTACAGAACAATAGTGTTTAGGTCAGAGAAAATATGCACCACTAATTTTAGCATAATTATGGGGAGGCCTCAATCCACATGTAGCTATCCACCTAGAATTATATATATATATGAAATTACCATGCAAACTTTATTGTTTGACAATGAGATGTGATGGCTTGAAATACTTAAGATTTCATTGGCATTTAACTCATAAGGTCTATAGAATGGGAAACAAATATTTTGAACATAGTTTGGTTGTCTTCATACTTGTGTATAAGATGAGCCTAAGTTTTCTTTCAACTAAATCATTATTTTTAGAAGAAATTAGAATGTTGAAAAGAAAATTTTCAATGAGTTCTCTTAATAATGTTGGTAGAGTATTAAGTGAGGTAAATAAGTGTCGTAATATTTATTTAATAGGAATTGGTAGATTTAATTTTTCATTAAGGTTTTCTTATGATAAATTATTGATCCATAAAAGACAACAATGCAAATTTAATAATTGGGTGGTAGAAGATAGGTTCATCTGGGTCTAGACCATACCATTGTATAGATCGGTCTCATCAAAATGGTCCCAAATAATTTGTTCAAGGGAATATCTATGATTTGGGTGAGATCATTTCGAGATAGTATACTATTATGGAGTAATATTATTGGATTTTTGAATGAATGATAAGATTGGATAGATAAGAAATTCATAGAGATGAGTTAAGGATAAGTCATATAGTCTTGAAATGTCTGCACAAGACATGATTTAGGTGAAAATCTAAATCTATCATTCCCAAATGATAAATTACCAAATTTGGATTTCTTAAGTTCATAAAAGAAATGTTAATACTTAATTAATGATATGGATATACATCATTTATCTAGCTCTAATATTGAGTCTGAATAAAAATTAATAGAAACATAACTTTTATCATTGTTTTCTAAAACTTATTTTTCCATGTTTAATTAGTGATTTCCTCTATCGTAAAGATCATTTAGAAGGCCTGGGAGAATATTAAACCATGGATTTTATAAAGTGGGGGAATAATCATAAATTTCCTCCCACTAATCACAATTTTATACGATGTTGTCCAATTATAGATTTCTAAAATCATAAATGTTCCCCATAATAAGGTTCCTTTGGTTTATTCCATTAATATTTTGGAAAGGGGGATCCAAACTAGGAATGACATGTTTAAAAAGAAAACGAAGAGGATTCCTTCTTGGCAAGAGATAAAATCTATTTTTGGGTTGAAAAATAATGAGCAAGAATCATTTCAGTAAATCAAGGATGTCATGCATGTTGATATGATACGTAATATTGGAAATATTTCATTGCTTCTAAGTTTAAATAATTTAAATAGTATCCTAAAACACCATTCCATTTACAAAATTTCACTTATGGTTGTTAAGCTTAATGTATTAGTATTATCATTCTTTTGAACAATTTTTCATTTATATGTTTAAAATAATATAGAATTCCTCATTGAGACAGAAATTTCACATTTTTCTTAAAGGTTGATTTATCAAGGCCTTCCTTTTAGCTAAATACTTATCAATTTATGAGTCTCTCAACAAAAATTCCATTTTTATGGTTTCATAGATACTCCAATGCACCCTTTCTGGTTCTTTTGGAAAGATAAAAATACTTGTGTCTTATCCATGATTTCTGTAAACCATTTAGAACTAAACAATTTATCTTGAACTTTACCATATTAAGAGATCAACATTCTCACCAAATGGGTTTTACCCTTTATTGTTTACTTTCATAGTGATCAAGAGGTTTTTCATTTCAAAACAGTGTAATGTAGTTATTAATTCTCGTACATTTGTTGACTGGAATTTCTTAGTTTTGAACAAAGCCATGATTATTTCCAATGTATAATTACAATTTCAGGTGTCAACTGAAAGGTGGCTTTGGGGATGTCCCATCTCTTTACCATTATTAATAATTAGGGAAGTTTTAAGTGTGCAATGGCTTAGGTTCCACATTTCTCCCTCTTCTTTTGAGCCATCTCCTAAATACATGTGTCATTCTCGATTCCAATTTCATATCAGCTCTCAAAATTTCTCTAGGTGAGGTTATCCACTTTGTAACAACTCTCCTCCATTGGTTCAACATGGGGATGATGATTAAACTAAAATGTGATATCATAGTATAGACTAATGATATGCAAAGTAGTAAATAACCACTAAATAAATAAACGAAATGACCCAAGAAAGTAAGTAAATAAAAATGTAAGACCCCAATGTATAAGAGAGGGTTAAGTTGTCCTTAGGTGATTTGAGAAGGAAATAGATTGTGTTGCAATGTAAAATAGGTAAACAAGAGAAAACCACCACATAGAAGACTAAGAAAGTGTAAATCTGAGATCTCTGACTAGAATTGAGCACCTTGAAATGGATAGGTCCTCCTATGGGCATCCTGATCTAAGATTTGGCCACCTTGGTATGCGGAAATATCCTAAAAAAGTCATTTAGGTGTCATTGGATGTTCACCTATACTTGTTTCTAGTCGCATTGATTTCGCTGAACTACATCAGATGTCACTGTAATACCTACAATAAATAATCACCTACAAAACCCAAAACAAAACATCAAACCCATAAAAACTAAAGATACATATGAAGGGTTTAGACTATCCGAATGGCTACAATGGTGGACTTACTAACTGAGCGTTTCATAACATCTCAGACCCAATGTAGTTCTACATGTGTGTGTGTGTGTGTGTAAATCATACCCTAGGTTGCTCTTGTTCCAGTCACACTTTATGAACTACTGAGAAATATATATATATATATATATATATATATATATATATATATATATATAATGTAGTAAATGTGTGGATAGAATCAATATACTCCCCTCCTATGAAGTATGAGGGAGATGAACCAACATAATGTGCCTTGTGATGGAGCTAGATGGATGAAAATGTATCTTTAGGTGGCTTTAACAGATGCATCTCTAGAAGGTGATAGTAAATGCTTAGTGCTTAGTCCCTCATTATGGTCTCATAAATTTATATTTATATGGTTCTTTTGTTCAAATTTCTTAAATAACCCTGGAAAGGAAAACCACTAAAAATATAGAAAGCTCAAATGGATATAAATTTCTGAGAAGATGAGAGTAAAGTGAAAAGAGAATTAGATCACTTCAGACATGACCAGGGCACCTGTGGTGCCGTAGTAGTTAGATGGGAACTCCATTTAGAAATAAGATGAAGGAAAAACGACAATAAAAATTTGGAAAGTGTAGATAAAATACAAAAAGTAGCAGTAAAAATCAAAGTAAAAATGCCAAAGACATTGATTGATTATTAATATTTTCACTCAAGAACCATATGAATAGTAGTATGAGACTGAGACTAAATAATGAATCAAAGTGCGATTTAGTGACTATATTTTCACCCACTTTATGTTTGTGAGAAAAAATCATGGTAAGATAAAGTAGATAGGTATATGTCCTTGATAAATCATGTGGAGTGATGTAGCAATGTGTTGAAGGACTAGAAAAAGTGTGGAATGAAAAAAAGATTGAGCATGGAGACTAAAGATGTAAAAGTGTAATAAGTGATAAAATTGAACCTATGTTGGATGCACATGCATATATGCCAATGTGTGTATTGTGCTTATATGGTTACTATTGCATGTGTGATGTATTCACCATGTGTGTTTTATTGTTGACTATTATCTTCCCACATGGACGAACCTACGAAAGAGAAGAGGATCAAGTAGTCAAATACGTATGTATATGTATAAAATTTCATGTATATATGTAAAGAAACAAGTAAATATAGTATGAAAATGAAAATAAAAAAGTAACATGTGTACCTGATCCATGATGAGAATGCTTATTTCACTAAATCAGAACTTATTCCAGTCCAAGAAGCTAAAAATTATAGCCAATATTTGAGTCCAATATTACTATTTTTGGATTCTAAAATGTAAAATATCATAATTATCTGCACTCTAAAATCCCATATATTGGATTCCAAAATAACATATATTAAAATCTAGAATCACATATATTGGAATAAAAAATCACCTATAATGGAACTAACTGAACTCTAACATCACATATATTGGAATCTGAAAATGAAAATATTGGAGTCTGTTAATTCTGCTTCCGAAGTCCAATATATCTTGCCACGATTTAAATTTATGAATCTATGAAATAACTTATAATGATTTCAGGGAGTATAAAATTGATCTGAAAAATAATGCCTGAGAGCTGCTAGAGTGTACAGAATAGATACACATTCTATTTTATAAGGGATACTTGCTACTAGGATTAATGATTGCTTTGGAATAATTCTCTAATTAGTTTTAAGATGTTTTTAAGATTAAACTATGAAAATTTGAATATTTCAAATGTCATTGATCAAGCATCTTCTAGGCTAATGAAATTCACGATATGTGAGACAATTCCAGATTAAGTTACTATTGTTCAATTGAACCTTGGGGTAACCAGAGAATTACCCTAGTTATGAAGAAAATTAAATAGGGTGACAATTCAATTTAGGAAAATGTAAATAAATTTAAAACCATTCCATGTATAAGTTCATATTTAAAGTTAGATCTCATATTTACTTCATTTATTATGGTGTGAATGAACCTCAGTGCAACCGAAGAATTTATGATGATGTTAGGAAGAAATGAGAAGAGGATGATGATCTATTTTAGGAGAATGTAATTAATTGTAAAACCATACTAGATATATTTTCATATTAAATTTTAGATATAAAATCAATTGTAAGAGACATGGCATAAAAAATTTCATATCTAGATATGGATATGAACTTATTTAAAATTAACTGTAAAACTATCCCATATGTATGTTAGTACTTAAATATAGCTATGAAATAAATTTAAATTCCTATATTAAAGGTATATATACTTATAGGAAAACATTTGATGAATAATTTGAATTTATGATGTAACACTATTCCCGAAGATGGTCTTCCAGATCAAAATTGCAAAACATAGCAAAGCTCCAATAAAAAATCTCCCTATATATTTTTTTGTGATCTAATATAATCTTGAAAATCTTCGATGTCCTTCAATTTTTGAAAAAAAGTCCACAAAACATCTAAAAGGTATGTGTCTTCTGACTTAGAATCTATGTTAAATGTTTCACCAATTATGTAGTTGACAACATCATTAAACTTGTTCTTCTCTCAAGAGTCATCTCCAAGCACTATATTTTTAAAGATGTATGATGAATTAAATCGCAACCAAACAAATTTAATATTATTGAGATATAATTTTGAATTCCCATAACCTTCATAATTGAAGTGTTTGGTCTTGACAAAATCTTCCTATGTAAATATGAACTTGAAGCTTGCAATCTCAAAGCCAATGTTTTGAAGGAATGAATGCATCATCTCATCAACATTTGAATTTATTGTCGATTTCCATATTTCTATGTTGAATTGTTTTTTGCACCATTGCAAGAACTATTTCACATTAGGTTTGAGAAAAAAAATTGAACTCAATGGCACCAAATGTTTTTAATTGTTTAAATGTTGAATATGTCTTGTGGAGGTTGTGTGCCAGAACACTGATTATATACTGTATGATCAGTTTCATGTTGCATGTGTTCGTATCTGCAAATGAAAAAATAAATAAAAAATCGAATGGTTAAGGGTGGTGAATCAATAAAAAACTAAGTCCCTTTCGATATTTTTATATCAAACATCAAATAGTTTTATGTGGTGACAAAGGTAAAATCTAAGGGTGTTCCTCATTTCTTATTATTATACTAGGAATATGTTTTAGTGCAGAATTTATTTGAATAAAAAGTAATGTTTCATTGTGAAAAGTATTTACCTTCCGTATTGTATTTATTTTGTTGCATTAGAAAGTGGTTTACATTTTCTAATATCGAAGCAAAAACTAGTATTTAAGCATGCTCATAATTAATTTAGGAATACATATTTCATTAATAAAAACTACTCAAATATTTGTTACATTATATATTTTCTATTAATTCACATTCACAGCTTATACACTCACATTCTAAACTTATAATCAGGGAAAATTTAAATTCTCCCAACTTATAATTGTAATATAAATAGTTACGAAGAACCATCACTAAAACATATGAATGTATTTTATTTACAACGTTACAATGTATCTTCACAAAAACATGTTGAAATGCTAACTTTTTATTTAGCATTTAAAATATTTGATGCCCTAAACATATAATCAGGGAAAATTTAAATTCTCCCAACTAATAATTGTATAATTGTAATATAAATAGTTATGAAGAACCATCACTAAAACATATGAATGTATTTTATTTACAACGTTAAGATGTATCTCCATAAAAACATTTTAAAATGCTAACTTTTTATTTAGCATTTAAAATATTTGATGCCCTCTACCATATTCAATCTCTTTAACACTATTAGTGATAATTCTTAATACAAATAGGTCATCAATCTCCTATCTTTTGAGAAGTTTTCTCCTCTTCTTGTCATCTCAACCAAAAAATTTGTTGGAGGGTTTCCCTTTACACCTAATGTAATACGCATCGTGTCTTTAGAATTGCAGGGAGCATAGTTTCCACTCCAAACCTTATCTATATCTTTTATTACAATTCCATCGACTTTTTGCAATGTTCTTTTCCCTAGGCGAGTATTGGATTCTAGTCAATGGATAATTTTTTATTGAAGGCCTTTGTTAGCTTTTCAAAATTAGATGAAGTGATTTTTTCTAACAAGAATCCCATTTCAAATTTGTTTGATAATGACTTTATAAACTCTTTCAGGCCACCTTGCACATTTACAGTCTCCCTCCGGAGCTTAAACGTGATGTCTTCAGAGGACGATTGGTTTTTCTCATACAAAAAGCTCTATAAATCTAAAATAAGTAAGGAATTCTTGTGGCTATCCACAGGGAAGTAAATAATATTTTTTTAATCGGTCTCATATCAATTATTACCAATGGAAAACTAGAAAAATCAACATTTTTGATTGTGGCTACCACTTACTAATGGGCCTTAGTGTACGATTACATATTCTTTACCCGTAGTAAGACCATTTGATGAAAGATATATTTCAAATAAATATCAATATCTTTATTATTAATATGACTATTGTTATGTAAAATGAAATCATACTTGAAAAAAAATAGTGAATTACATGGTAAAATGGTAAATTCAATTTAAGCACTTTAGGTAGTTACCACTTATTGACTAAGATTTTGGCTTGGCTTGTATAGACCTTAATAGCTGCTAGTTTTTTTGATACAAGATGTATTACAAAAAATAGTAATAAATTCAAAATCTATTTCATGTTATCACAAATGACAACATAATTCAGAAACATATTGGTCTTCGTGGTAATATGATACGTACAAATCAAAATATTTTATGTCTTCTAAATGAATTGTAGCACCCGCTAGGGTTTTTTATATCTATTAAACCACCCATTGGTAGACAACACTTTTGAGATATTGATGTGGATTAATAGCCACTAGGTTATGCCATAATTAGTTGTAATAAGAATAGATTCTAATGTATTTATCTTTATGTGGATAGTAATGGTTTATGTAGACAACAAACAACCTAGAAACTACAAACTATGTAGCATTAGATGCCACCATGAACTTTTGAAATAGGTTATTTTATAATTCCTTCTTTTAAAATGGTTCAGCTTCTAGAATTAGCTAATAGCATTTTCTATAACTCTTTTATCCTTAGAAATGGTTATGTTTAAAAATATGCATTTATAACATACCTGGTTGTGTCTACATATTCATGTGGGTTACCACCACACACTCGACTGTTATTTTCTCTGGTTATTGTTAATATCCATAAACCATTAATTTTTCTATAAATTTGTGGGGATTACTAGCGATTATTATTTATAAATGTACATGAATAACATACTAGGATTTCCTTACATATTCGTGGATGATGTGGCTGAGTTCTCCTCATTTGTGGTAAGAGGTAGTGAGTATAGAGTATTGTAAAAAAAAGAACAATGGTAATTAAAAACAAATCTCATTAAATATATTTATAAAGCAATTGAAGTTCAATCACCATGATGAGTTTGTTGTGTAGCATCAAGTTGAGAGGTTTGTTCATCGATTCATATTTTTCTTTTGTTTTCTACATAAATAAGAAATGTGTAAGTAGCTTCTTTTTGTTAAAATACTCTTAACATAATCACATTTTCAAGTTGTATTCCAGTACAAACCTTTCTTCATATGAAAATAGTAATGTTTCAAAAACATTTCCTGACTATGTGTCTCAACAATAAAAACAACATATTGATTGGATTCAATTAATGCATGCAGTGAGAAACTGTCTCCGTATAGCACTAATAATATAGAATCCTGGGAACAACATCGAGAAAAGATATCAGACCAGAACTCATATGATCACTCATAAGGAAAAGGATGTATGTTTCCTTTTAGGGAAATTTCACTTGCAGTTATAAATTCCTGTGGTTGTTTTTTAATCCAATCCGTAGTGATTTCTTCACTTTTATCATTGTTATCGTCACAGTTGTGCACTTCTATTATTGTGTACGTAAGACAAAATTTTAAAGTTCTCGTTGCTATCATAGAGTCTATAGCATCAATCCAAAATTTATTCTTCACTATTTTCAACCTTTTCCATGTATTTTTTTACTGTTTCTCTCAACATTTTTGAATATTCAATTTTTATGAGAACAATAATAATACATTCCATCTTATTTAATCCAATAACTGTTAACAACTCCATTATTTCTTCAGAAGAAATATCGTTAGACAAATTTTAAAAATAAGTGATAACTCATTCATCATTGAAAGGATTGGTGGCAGGAATAGCTCCTAGAGTTGACAAAATCTAGAATGGGTATGCACATTGACAAGTAAATTCTTATTTTTCCTCCATCCTTGATGGTATATTGTCTTCCATTGACACCACATAGTTGTCTAATATTATTTGAGCCTCGACGAGAAGAACTTCTTGCTCCTTCTAGTCCTATTTTGGTTTAGCTTAATTTTCCCCTATGTGGGAATCATATTTTATGTTTACTTTCCTCCCTTCACCCAATAGTAAAAAAAAATGGCAATAGTATGTTTCATGTAATTTAACTTTCTCAATTACATTGGATTCACTACTGAATGTCAATAGATCAATATATAGATGTTTATCTTTAAAATATTATAGAACTTTTTCTCTCATTTTTCTATCTTCTTTTATTCCCCGGTAGTAAGAATCAAATTTTTCTACTATTAATTTGTCTTGAATAGGGCCAGTTAACAAGACATCCCTTGGTTGTACTTAATCTACTAGTATTGATACTTCTTCATTGTTCATTCCTCTAGTAGCCCCAAATGAATTGAATGTCAACCTTTCAAATGAATTAGGATAAAATTTATCATTATTATCTTTAGTAGGTAAACAAACAAGGATACCAGATCCAAAAAACTCAAATGTTGTAGTCCATTCAGTTTGTATATCATCGATAATAATAGAAATATTCATTTGTCTTATAGATTATTTGTTGTGTCCATTTTGAAAATCAAGAGGAATTGATTCTCAAAGTTATAGATTCAAAGGTCAATCATATGTTTTTTCCTTTTATATAAGGAAGATAAAATATAATAAAAAATTCAATAAAATTAAAATACATTACTCTTCACTCCTCTGTTTTGTTTTTTTCCAATCTGGGACATTAAGGACATCCAAGCGATTTCCAAACCAATCTAAATTTTTAAAGAAACTACATAGACTTTGTTTCTATCAATTTTTTTTTCACTTCATTTTGTTGTTTGAAAATATAAGTAATGTCTTCGTTAGTTGCATTTGTAAAAATAATGTAAGCCCTATGAAACCGTAGCCTCTTATGTAAAGACTTGTAAGTATCTGAGCCCAATTTTTTTTTTCCACATATTATATACTGGACGTGAAATATATAAAATTTAACATCATCCCTTTCCAAATATTTCAAATATTCAAGCATCACAACCTTATTCATATAATCCAAGAAGGGAAGAAGAATTGCGTCCCTCTATGTAGGAATAAAATTTATCTCATAGTGAACCCAATTACTGCACCACATTCCATCGAGATTCATATAGTCTTATTTATTTCTTATAATATCTATCTTGGAAAATTTTAATCCATATTTTTTATATCAAAGAAAAAGGCTATCAATCGCTCTGCTCAACAATTTCCTCATTTCAAAATAGTCATTAAATAACAAATCATTGACTAGCTTAGCAGCCATGATCATATCATTACCTCATTTCATGGAACTAACTATCTGTAAAACTTTAGATCAATTGTAATTTTAAATTATTATACATTTAACAATTTTCTGTGTGTTACTTGGTGAATCCAATTCCCGATATGTTTTTCAATCAAGAGGGATCAGGATTTTCTATTCTTATCAAGGAAAATTCTTTGCAACCACGAGCCTTCATTAATAGTTCAAAGGAATCATGTTGCAGCTTCTAGGATAAATAGTTTTAATTTTGAAAATAAATATATAATAACAAGAAATGGTCTATCTTAGTGGCTGCTAGGCTCCTATAATTACCATTTTTCATTGTAATCACTAATTTTTCAGCTTTTTATCGATAGTGTTTTCATTGATTGTAATTGCAATGAGAGGATTCAAGAATTATTTATTTCACCTAAGATATATATTTGTAAGTTATAATCCATATTCGTTTGTATCAAAGAAAAATCCTAGAAGCCATTAGGCTTAACAATTTGTCAATTTCCAAGTAGTTATTGATTAATAACTTAGGATATAGCTTACAGGTCGCCAAGATCCTTTCATTACCTCTTATCATAGTAATAACTATCTTTACATATTTAGAGCGGTTGTAATTTGCAATGATTATAATTCTATAGAATTAGTTGCATGTTACCTTGTAGATCCAATTCGAGCACTAAGTTCTGTCGAGATGGATCAAGACTTTCAGTTCATATCAAAGAAAAGGTTTATCGATGACTGATCTCCATTTATAGTTGAAAGGAATAACGTAGCTACAACTAGACTCAACAATTTCTAATTTTTGAATAGCTATATTGTAACAAACAATGGTCTAGCTTAGTGGTAGCTAGGCTTCCATCATTATCTCATGTTGTTGTAATTGTATCATTTTGTGTGGACTTTACATGGCAGCCCCAATTGCTGCACTACATGTTTATCTCGTACAATATATATCTTTGTAAGTTGGAATCCATTTATACCCCTGAGAGAAAGTGATATTTTTTGTAGTTTTTATAAGATAAATCATTACAACATGTAATTCACATCAGTTCTTATCAAATAAAATGCATAGCAACTACTAAGCTGCTTTATTTATTGGTTGAAATGACATATGGTCCATTGTGCACAACAATTACTTAATTTTTAAATAGCGATAGAAAAACAAATCATGATATAGCTTAGAGGACACTATCTATATACCAATACCTCTTGTCATTGGAAACACTATCTTTACAACTTTGAGGAGCTAGTATTTTTTGTTTTTTTAATGTAAAAAACAACTTCTGGTATTTCAGATTTTTCATGCCATGTTTCATTGTTTGACTGGTAGCTATCTATATTATAATATCACATTTTTATATAGTTTCAAAATATTTGACAATCATTTATTTATATATAAATTTCATAATAAATATGTCAAAGATAATGTTTTCTAATTATTAGGTTGAAAACATGTCACATGGCATAGAGTAATTGGATAATTATTTTTCATGAGCGCATTACATCTAACATTACCTAGGTTGATTCTCATAAAATTAAAATAAATATGCCTATACATTCATACAATTTATGTCTTCTGTTTTATTATAATATTATATGTTTTAACTATTTTAATCTATAGCTAATAAAAAAATGTGTTATTTTCAATATTGTTAATTTTTCAATATCTCGCACCTTTAATGAGTTGTAAATTCAAAATTTTAAATGTGAATTCCCTCGCAATTTTGAGAATTTGAAATTTCAATATTAATACATTTTCACCCGCTCTAATCTCCAAATTTCCATATCCCACACTTTTTATATTTTCAAAATTTCTAACGTGCAATGTCTCAAAAATAAATATTAAATACCCTGGAGAATTAGATTTTAGGGTTTTTATTTTTTCGTTCTTGTAGAACACCAAATCATGAAATCATAGAAAAACACAATCAAGTCAAAGATTGTAGGGCTAAATGCAAGAATCCCGATCGTTTTGGCCAGAGAACAATTAGACATTAATTATAATCTAATTTGTGGATTAACAAAAAAGGGAAAAATCAGGCAATAAAAAAAAGGGTGCTCACATACTGGGGAAGAAAAAGGGATTGTGGAAAAATAGTGTAGATAGTTAGTTCAATGCAGCAGTTGGTGGTGTGAATGGCATCACCAAGAATGAAATAATCTCATTTATAAATAAGGTATTTATAAAAAATGAATACTATACTAAATGTGCGCGTTTTTTATTGCGGGCTTGTTCAGTCGTTCTATCTTCGACTAGATCTTGTCTTTTTAACATCAATTCAACTCTATTTTCCCCTAAAATTTGAGATTTGTGGCCCATCTCTGCTTACGGGTGCCTTCTAATCATTTTTTCAAACCACCTTGTCCTTAATATTTGCTATATTTTTCATGTTAGTACAAACTTGCTTTTCTCTATGAAAACGTGACCCGTGACCCAACTCTGCTTACTGGTTCCTTTTGATTGTTTTGTCACACCAGGTTTTTCTTCAATAAAACAAGTCATTTTTACCCAAACCAAAGAAAATTTAATCCCTTTTCAATTCTATTTTTTATTTCATTTGAACACTTTCAAGTTATTTCCAATCTATGTCCCCCTATGGATATTTTCTCCTGCTAATGATGGACAGTCACATAATCACTTGTTTTTAAAATTACAATGTTTAATGAGAATTAAAATATTAGTTTTGTATTCTTTACATCTACCTTTTCTCCTTTTAATATGATGATAGAAACAACCCGAGGTAAATATTTCATTGTACTTTTTTTATATGGTTGCCACTTTGACTTTGTGAGAAGATATTCGAGGTTAAGAAAACGGTTTAAAACTGTAATATCATATTAAATTATCAATTATGAGATAATTTTATGTGTAATGGAAGGTTAAACATATTGTACATATGCCTCAATTTTATATATAAAATATTTTAATCACTATGTATTTAAATTTATGTATTAAATATCTTAATCACTATGTATTTATGTATGTAAGTCATGATGATATCATTCTTTTAAAAAAAATTATCAGTAGGACATGTATTATTGGTAGAATATTGAGTGTTGGCATATATATTAATTCATTAGGTTTGTTGTGGAACGACAAAGAAATATTAGTCTCTATGGAAGGCCACAAACTAATATGTTGAACATTAGGGTTTCTAGTAATTAACACATTAATGAATTATATTATTATTGTAGCATCCACTAGGTTATGCTGCAACATATTATTTGGATATTAGTTATCATTAGGATTAGAAAAAAACAAGAAATCTATTGAAATCTTAGCAGCCTCCAGGTTATAACATAATACCATATTTGTAGCATAGCGATCAGTACATAATAAATAATATGATGAAATTATACGTCGCTAAGACACTACCACACCGTAATATTCAGAACATATCGGTCACTAGGATTTAACAAAATAAAGAAATAAATAATGATTTTAGCATCTTCTAGGTATTGCCACAACATATTTTTTGTAGCTTAGCGTTCGTTAGGGTTTCACATAATAAAGAAAGTTATTGTAAGTCTAGGGTTTGCTAGGTATTTCTAAAACATATTATTTGGAGCTTAGCGGTCACTAGGCTTTCACAAAATAAAGTAAGGTACTATGAAATTAGTGGCCGTTACATACTACCACAACATAATATTTAAAACAACGCTTTCGACAAGATTTAACTTTTAAAATGAAATTAATTTGAGCTTAGTAGTCAGTAGCCTACACAACTACATAATAATCTAAGCTTAGCACTCATTAAGATTTAACCCATAACATTTGGAGCATAACAACCACAACGATATACAATCATGTAATAGTTTAAGCTTTCCGTTCATTAGGATTTAACACATAATATTTGGGGCATAGAGGTCACAACAATTTAACACATTAAATAAATACTCAAGGAGGCTAGCACCTGCTAGAATATGCATACTCATAATTTTTACAAGTTGTTGGTGGTATGCTTTGATAAATCAATTTTAAACAATTTGAGCTACATATCATCTGGTTGCTTCCATAATAGAATATTTCTATTTTGGATTTCTCGAGCACTTGAAAAGATGAAGAATGAAATATTTAGCTTGGGTTCCACTATCTTATGTTGCAACATATTATTTGAATATATGTTATCACTAGGATTGAACTAAAAACATGTCAGATATTACAAGCTTAGTAGTTGTTAGGTTGTACCTAGAAAACATTTCCTGAGCTTAGAGATTGGTACTCAAGAATGGATATCATGAATTTATATGCCACTAAGAAACTACCACATCATAATATTTTGAACATAGTGGACACTAGCATTTTAAAAAATAAAGAAATATATTTCGAATCTATCATCCGCGAGGTATTGCCACAACATAATATTTATACCTAAGTGATTGTTAGGATTTAAAAAATTAAAGTAAGGTTGTATGTAATTAGCAACCTTTACTTATTACAATGATATGATATTTTTTTTTTAAAAAATCTACAAGATTTAAAATTTAAAATGAAATTGATTTGAGCTTAACGATTGCTAGCCTTTACAATGAAGTAATAATTTACAATTATTGTTCATTAGGATTTAACACATAATATTTGGGGCATAGCAGTCACAAGAATTTAACCCATAAATCAAGATTCCAGAAGGCTAGTGTCATCTATAATATGCCTACTCATAATGTTTACAAGTTTTTGGTGGTATGCTCGAATAAATCAAAGTAATAAATTTTTAGCTACGTGGCAACTAGTTGCTTCCACAATAGAATATTTCAAGCTTGGATGTCTCAAGTATTTAACAAGATGAAGAATTAATTTTTTAGCTTGTAATCTGCTATCTTATGTTGCAACATATTATTTACAGATATGATGTCGCTAGGATTCAAGTAAAATCAAGTCAAATATTACAAGCTTAGCGATCGCTAGGTTATTCCTCGAAAACATTTTCCGAGTTTAGAGATCAACACTCAGCAATTGATATCATAAATTTATATGCCACTAAAAAACATCCAAATCATAATATTTGGAACTTAGCAGCCGCTAGCATTTAACTAAATAAATAAAGATATATTAATTTTATCATCCAGTAGGTATTGCCACAACATATTATTTGTACCTTAGCAGTCACTAGGATTTCACAAATAAAATTAAGGTAGTGTGTAATTGCATCTACATACAGCAACAACATAGTATTTTAAAAAACTATTTGTATAGGATTTAACATTTAAAATGAAATTGATTTGAGCTTAGTGGTCGCTAGCCTTTACAACTATGTAATAACTTAAGCTTAGCGTTCATTAGGATTTAACACATAATATTTAGGGCATAACAGTCACAATAATTTAACATATTAAATCAAGATTCCAAGAGGCTAGTGTCTACTATAATATGCATACTCATAATGCAAATTTCGGCTGTATGCTTTAACAAATCAAGAGCTACATGGCATCTAGGCTTCCACTGAGTTATGTCTTGAGCATTTTGAAGAATGATTTTTAGTTGTGCATCACTATCTTATTATATTAAATATATATTGTCATTAGGATTCTATGTCAGATATTGCAAGCTTAGCATCTAGTTGCTTCCACATTTGGGGCATAATGGTTGTAATATTTCAAGTTGGAAAATGTCTCGAGCATTTTCAAGAATGAAATTTTAGAATGAAATTTTTAGTTGTGCATTCACTATCTTATGGACCAATATATTATTTCAATATATATTGTCATTAGGATTCAATCAAAAAAATGTCAGATATTGCAAGCTTAGCAGTCGATAGCTTATGCCCTGAAAACATTTTCTAAACAAGGATTTAACACATAATATTTGGGGCATAATGGTTGTCAGAATTTAACACATTAAGGAAAGATTCCACGAGGCTAGCATCCAATAGAAAATGCATACTCATAATGTTTACAAGATGTCGGAGGTATGCTTCAACAAATCAAATTAACAAATTTTGAGCTATGTGGCATCTAGTTTCTTCCACAATAAAACATTTCGAGCTTGGATGTCTCAAGCACTTTACAAGAATGAAATTTTTATCTTGGCACCTTCTATCTTATGTGGCAACATATTATTTGAAGATATTTTTTCGCTGGGATTCAACTAAACACATGTCATATATTGCAAGCTTAGCAGTCACTAGGTTATGCCTAGAAAACAAATTTTGAGTTAGGATTTAAGACATAATGTTTAGGGCATAGTGATCGCAATAGTTTATCACATTAAATATAGATTCCAAGAGGCTATCATCAGCTATAATATGTGCAATCATAAAGTTTGTAAGTTGTCGGAGGTATGCATTCACCAATCAAATCAACAAATTTTAAGCTCCATGGAATATAGTTGCTTCCATAATAGAATATTTAGAGGTTGGATGTCTCGAGAATTTAAGAAGAGGAAGAATGAAATATTTATCTTGATGTCCACTATATTATGTTGTAACATATTATTTGAAGATATGTTGTTCTCAGGATTCCACTAAAAACATGACAGACATTCCAATCTTAGAGATCGTTAAGTTATGGCTTGAAAACAATTTCTCAGCTTAGATATTGCTACTCAACAATGGATATCATGAAGTTATACGCCACTAAGACACTGCCACATCATAATATTTGGAACATAGTGGCCACTAAAATTTAAAAAAATAAAGAAACATATTTTGAGTCTATCGTCTACTAGGTATTACCACAACATATTATTTGTACCTTAGAGGTCGCTAGGATGTTATAAATAAAATTAAGGTAGTACAAAATTAGCGTCCTCTAGGTACTGTGAAAACATCATATTTTAAAAAAATATTTATACAGGATTAAAATTTTTAAATGACATTGATTTGAGCTTAGTTGCTGCCAGCCTTTATAACAATGTAATAATTTAATCTTATATTTCATTAGCATTTAACAAATAATATTTGGGTCATATCGGTCATAATAATTTAACATATTAAATCAAGATTCCAAGAGGTTATCATCCACTATAATATTCGTACTCATAATGTTTACAAGTTATCCGCAGTATGCTTTAACAAATCAAATTAAAACATTTTGAGCTACATGCCATCTATTTACTTCAACAATAGAATATTATCTTGGATATATTGATAATTTAACAAGAAAAAGAATGAAATTTTTAGCTTTGCATCCACTATCTTATGTTCCAACATATTATTTACAGATATGTTGTCTCTTGGATTCAACTTAAAATATTTCAGATATTACAAGCTTAGCAACCACTAGGTTATGGCTTAAAAACATTTTTTGAGCTTAGATATTAGTACTCAACAACGGATGTCATGAATTTATATGCCACTAAGAAACTGACACATCATAATATTTGGAAAATAGCGGTTACTACCATTTAACAAAATAATTAAATATATATCTAGTCTAGCATCCGCTAGGTATTGTCGCAACATATTATTTGTACCTTAGCGGTCGTAGGATTTCAAAAATAAAATTAAGGTAGTATGAAATTAGCAGCCTCTTCATACTGTAACAACATAATATTTAAAAAATATTTCTATAGGATTTAACATTTTAAATGCAAATGATTTGAGCGTAGCAGTCGTTACCCTTTACAATGACATAATAATTTAATCTTCACGTTCATTAGGATTTAACACAAAATATTTTTGGCATAGCGGTCCCAACAATTAAACAAATTAAATCAATACTCAAGGAGGCTAGCATCCACTAGAATATGTGTATTCATAATTTTATAACTTATTGGCGGTATGTTTTAACAATGCAAATTAACAAACTTTGAGTTACATGGCATTTAATTTCTTCCTCAATAGAATATTTCAAGCTTGGATGTCTCGATCATTTAATAAGAAGAAGAATGAAATTTTTATCTTGGCGTCCTCTATATTATATTACAACATATTATTTGAATATATGTTGATGTTAGGATTCAACTAAAAACATGTCAGATAGTCAAATCTTAGCAGTCATTAGGTTATGCCTCGAAAACATTTTTTGAGCTTAGAGATCGATACTCAACAATGCATATCATTAAGTTATATGTTTCTAAGTCAGTACCACATCAGAATATTTGGAACATAAATGGCCACTGGCATTTAAGAGAATAAAGAAATATATTTGGAGTCTATCATCCACTAGTTATTTCTGCAACATATTATTTGTACCTTAGCATTTGCTAGGATTTCACAAATAAAATTAAGGAAGTATGAAATTAGCAGCCTCTACGTACTGCAACAACATAATATTTTTTAAAAATATTTCTACAATATTTAACATTTTAAATGGTATTGATTTTAACTTAGTGGCCACTAGCCTTTAAATATAATGTAATAATTTAATCTTAGTGTTCATTATGATTGAACCCATGATATTTGGGGCATAGAGGTCACAAGAATTTATAAAATTAAATCAAGATTCCAAGAGGATATCATACGCTAGAATATGCATACTCGTAATTTTTTCAAGTTGTCGATGGTATACTTTAACAAATCAATTTAACAAATTTTGAGCTACATGACATCTAGTTGCTTCCACAATATAATATTTCAAGCTTGGATGTATCGAGCTTGGGTTTCACTATCTTATGTTGCAACATATTATTTGAAGAGATGTTGTCACTAGGATTCAACTAAAAACATGTCATATATTGCAAGCTTAGCGGATGTTCGGTTATGCCTCAAAAACATTTTATGAGCTTAGAGATCAGTACTCAATAATAGATATCATGAAGTTATATGCCTCTAAGAAAATGCCACATAAAAATATTTGGAACATATCGGCTGCTATAATTTACCAAAATAAATAAAGAAATTTTGAGTCTAGCATCTGCTAGGTATTACTACAACATATTATTTGTACCTTAGCGGTCATAGGATTTCACAAATAAAATTAAGGTAGTATGAGTTTAGCGCCCTCTTCATACTGCAACAACATAATATTATAAAATATCTTTCTATGTGATTTAACATTTAAATGCATTTTATTTGAGCTTAAAGGTCGCTATCCGTCACAACGATGTAATAATTGAAGCTTAGCGTTCCCTAGGATTTAACACATAATATATTGGCAATAGCGTTCGCAATAATTTAACAAATTTAATCAACATTCCAGGAGGCTAATGTCCTCTAGAATATGTGTGTTGATAATGTTTGTAAGTTGTTGGAGGTATGCTTTAAGAAATCAAATTAACAAAATTTGAGCTACATGGCATCTAGTTGCTTCCACAATATAATATTTTTAGATTTGATGTATCGAGCATTTAACTTGACAAAGAATGAAATTTTTAGCTTGGAGTCTGCTATCTTATGTTGCAACATATTGTTTGAATATATTTTATCGATAGGATTCAACTAAAAACATGACAAATATTACAAGCTTAGCGGCTGTTAGGATATGCCTCAAAAATTTTTTCTAAGCTTAGAGATTAGTACTCAACAATGGATATCATGAATTTATATGCCACTAAAATAATGCCACATCATAATATTTTGAACATAGGGGCTGCTAGAATTTAACAAAATAAAAATATATATTTTGATTCTAATGTGTGCTAGGTACTGCCGCAACATATTATTTGTACCTTAGTAGTTGCTAGGATTTCACAAGTTAAATTAAGGTAATATGAAATTAGCAGCCTCTACCTACTGCAATAGAATAATATTTAAAAAAATATTTCTACAAGATTTAACATTTTAAATGCAATATATTTTACCTTAGCGGTCGCTGGCCTTTACAATGATGTAATAATTTTAACTTAGTGTTCGTTAGGATTTAGCACATTATATCTGGGACATAGTGGTCACAAGAATTTTACACACTAAATTAATATTCCAAGAGGATAACATCCACTAGAATATGTGTACTCATAATGTTTGCAAGTTTTCGGTGGTATACTTTAACAAATAAAATTAACAAACTTTGAGCTACACGTTTTTATCTTATCATCCACTATCTTATGTTTCAACATATTATTTAAAGATATGTTTTCACTAGGATTCAACTTAAAAAAAATAGGATATTGCGAGCTTAGCGTTTAGTTTTTTACAATGGATATCATCAAGTGATATACCTCGAAGACACTTCCACATCATAATATTTGGAACATAACGGCCACTAAGATTTAAAAATTATATAGTAAGATATTTCAAAATTAGATTCTGCTAGGTGTTAACACAAAATATTATTTGGATCTTTGTGGTCAATAGGATTTCATAATTTTAATTAAGGTATTATGAAATAAGTTTCCTCTACGTATTGCCTCAATATAATAAGTTATGCTTAGCATTAGTTAGGATTTAACACATAATTTGCAGCATTGTAGTCGAAAGGATTAAACACATTACATTAAGATTCTAGGAGGCTAAAATTTTGAGCTACATGACATCTAGGTTCTTCCACAATAGAATATTTCAATCTTAGATGTCTCACACATTTAACAAGACAAAGAGTGAAATTTTAAGGTTGGTATCCCCTAGCTTATTTTGCAACATATTATTTAAAGATTTGGTGTGGCTAGGATATTATGAACTCTTAGGCTACTAACACATTACAAATCATAATAGTTGGAACATAGTGGCCATTAGGATTTAAAAAAATAGAGAAAGATATTTCAATTATACTGTGAGATAAGTATTTCCGAGATATGTCATTTTTCATTTATACCAAAATGACATATTTTGAGCTTAGCGTATCAAAACAAAAAATGCATGCTTTAATAACTATAG
Source organism: Taxus chinensis (assembly GCA_019776745.2). NCBI lineage: Eukaryota > Viridiplantae > Streptophyta > Pinopsida > Cupressales > Taxaceae > Taxus > Taxus chinensis. The sequence continues at coordinate 264,155,606 of CM034148.1, forward strand.
CATTTGGAATATATACACGATCATTGTATAAATTATAAATATTTATCTATTAACATGTCATACATATCATAATTCTTTCCCGCATATCTTAGATACTACAATTTATGATTCATTATGGTTCTTCCTTAACTACGAAGTGTTGTTGACCTAAGACCACGGGCATGGTTGCTTCCTAGGTTTGTTTCTCTCGTTCATGACCAGTTTTATCATCTCATTGTTTTTCCTCCTCAAAATAGTTTTTCCAAGTCTGATAATCTCTTTTTATCTTTTCCATTTCTATAATTGTGCTTCTATATAGCACAATAGACTTGTCAAGAAATTCCTTTTGACTACCACCTTCTTTATTTGAAATTTCCATTAGAGTCTCAATTTTTAATTTTTTCCCCTTGTTTTGGAAAAACTCTCATTTACGTGCAAATTTTTTCCTTCATTCACCTCAGCTATTCTCCTTTGAAAATTAATAATGAATTCCTTAAGTGATTTCTTGAACTCTCCAACAGAAACCAATGCATGGTTTTCTTTATATATTTCCATGACCAAAGCTTCTGCGAAGGCATGATTTCCTCTAGAAATAATTTCATCAAACTAAAAAGAAAGTTTTTTTTACCTGTTCATTACATTCCCTTACTATTTTCTTTGTATCATTAGCATATGTTTTGCATATACCAATATTGTTCATGGTAATAATTGTAGGGTCTTTACAAATTAATTTTTGAATGACCTTCCCCATATGTGTTAATGTTTTCTGCAACAATGCCATTCATGTAATGTGTTTTTAATTTTTCTCTAAGAATGTTTCTACCTACTCCTTTACATAGATGCAATTCTTTACATTATTGTACAAGCCATGTAATTCCTCTTCTACATCAGAAACTATGCTTGGAGGAACTATGGCCTTTAATTGAGTGTCAAGCTATTTATTTCTAGCACGTACTCCCCTCACTACTTGTATGGTTTCTTCTGTTGTATCCCTTATCAAGGATTTTGTATCTTCCTCATATTGCACCTCTTGCAATCCTTTGGCTTTCCTTTTATTTGTAAGAGTGAAGAGGTCTTCAAAATTTTCATACCAAACAATGGCTTCCACTATGATGACATCTTATTTTTGGTTTCCCTTTTCATTATTACCATACTTTTATTGAATTTGATGTTAACTAAGTGATCATCTTGTGTCATCCAATATGGATGTTCTTTGTAGGAAATTACAAATTTCTCTACCCAATCATTTCTCGCTTGTTGTGAAGTGGAGGAAGAAGATTGAGAGCATTTCACGGGGCTTCACAAGCTATAATTTTAGTTTTCACAATCTCCTCTTCTTCACTTGATGAAGTTAAGGCATATCTGACCAAATTTGGAGCTTTATTTGTTTTGGACAAGACTTATCGCAACTCATATTGAGATTCATTTGGTGGAGATAATGGAGCATGAGTTTTTTGTTAATGTTCTGAATAAAACTATTTATTTCTCTTTATATCCTCCTTTTTAATAATTTCTCTCAGAGGTGGAATCACCCTTGTCTCCTTTAAATTATGTTGGACAAGGCTATATTGTGTTTAGGTAATCCATACCCAGTCATTATCATCATTCATGTGAGCATAAGTTATATTTAATTGTCCTTTAAACCAATTAAGGTGCTGGGAAACACTTTTATTTTTGTCATATTTCCTTAAAGGGTGTTTGTGGAGATGATATGAATTTCTATGCACCGAGCAAGCCTTCAAATTGGGTCACCTATTAAAATTTTTTAATCCCACATAGAATGGGAAAGAGGGATGTGTTTTAAGATTCTTCTCCTTATAGTCTAAATTAATATAGTTATAAATATGATATACAATCTCTTGTTCTACTAGTTTTTCATGCACATAATATGGCAACAAAAATGGATTTGTAAGGAACCCCTCAATCATGATAACTATATATTCTGGATAGAATAATATGGATCTCATTTTCCTTATGGAAATGAGTATGGCATCCGATATTCTTCGTGTCACTATTTCATGTAATTATTGGTAAAGAGAACGATACAAATAAGTGCATATATCTTGAATATGCAATCTAAAATGATGGGTATAGAATTTTGAATATTGCTCATTTTTACCTTCGAAGGGCTCAAAGGATACAATATTTGATATAAATAAATACATTCAAGAACACCAAAGAAAACATTAAGAAGATAGGAAGCCATTTAAAATGATTTCACTTTTTCAACAAAATTATTTATTTGTCTCACTAATTTGAAACAGAGCACCTAACCTAAGGAGGGAATCTTGTTGTTATCAATAAAAAAAAGTAACATGATCTAGGAAACATCCACCTTAGAGATTGAAAAATTTCCATATAGCCTATTCATGAGTGTCATGCCAATAAGGACTCCTGGTCTACACCTTTTAATAAGGATATCAGACATATTAGAATCATCCATATTATCTAATGAATGAAATTCCCAACTTTGCAAAACATCTCTTACTCTCCTTTGGGCCATCCAAGACTCAAATTTGTTTGATTTGTATAAACAATCTGACTCTCAAAGTTTATAATAAATTTTGTATGCATTCTCAGCAAACAAACCTATTCTCTTTTTCCCTGATTTAGAAAATAATAACAAATCCTCAGACTTGGCATGAAGTAAATAGGAAAAAATCACTTCTTGAAATGGAACCACCTTTGGTTTAGTAGCAATTTAGGTCAACCTTATGTCTCAGAACCATAGGGGTTTCTCTTCTGGTATACCCTTTATGTCTATGACATCAACATCAACACTTTTATTTTGAAATACATAATATAGAGCTGTGTAATGCTAAAAATTTTCATGTAAGGAAGATAGATCAAACTTGATATATCTTATGAATATTTCATCCTTTTTGTAATATAAATAAGTATCTACTATCGACATTACCCACTCTCTCCCCATGCTAAAAAATTAAAGGGTGACAACCACTGCATACATCATCAACAGAAACCATAAATGAGACAAATGGCGTAATTGATTTTATGGCAACATTCATATGTCCATTATTATGAATATTAGGTAATATTAGAAAATAAGTTCCACATAAAAGATAGAATTGTTGATTCTAGCAGTTGTTAGTGTCAGCAATTACTAAATATTTAGAGCTTAGTAGTCACTAGGCATTATTCAGAGACTTACTATTAATGGAATGAGAAAAGTGAGGATATACATACATAATAGAGGGGTCAAGGTATATGTATTTTTAACCATGGAATTTTCTAAGCATCACTCCAGTAAAAAATATTAATGCAATGATCTAAGTCCGTCGATACAAGCACTCTAGAATCTTGAACTATTAATGAAAAATCACAGCACCCCTAAATTTCCTAAGTTTGAAATGAGGAATTCAATGTGATTACACAACATTGGACCATCTCTCAAGCTGTAGGACTTGCAGACCTGAGATGGACCTCAAGAGAAGGTTGGTTCCTACTTCCTAAACTACCTGCCACAAGTTACTCATGTGCAAGAAAACTAATCTATCCTAATCTAACCATTCCAAGGAGACATGGAGAGAGAGAAAGTGAAAGAGAGCCTAAACTAAGAGGTGATACACCAGAAAAGGAATTGGATGATCATAAATGCAAACTATCTGAAGTGGAGAGAGGTGAGAAAATAAGGGGGTGGATGAGATGCACCATAGACCAGAGATGAAGTTCACACAGAACACCACTTCAAAACCCATTAAACACAGCTCCCAGGACCTGCAATCATAATCAGAGTACGCATAGTATACCTGGTAATGATGAGAGGAGAGAAGATACAATAAAATTGGGATGGGTAGATGCATCATGAAATAGATTCTATTGCTCTAAAAGTTCACACAGTACATCACTAGTGGGCAAGAGGTAAGAAAATTCCATTATAGAGAGATGAGAAGAGGCTTAAACTCCACATCCTACCCTAAGGAAGAAATAGAGAGGGGGGAAGGAGAGAAACAATGACCAACCTCTTAGAAAATAAGAGAGAAATAAGGGAAGAATTTGAACCATGCTCCAACCACCCCTGAGAGAGCATTCAATCCACATACCACAATGAAGAGTCTCGCTGCAACACCCATACCCTAAGTTTTCCCTTACTAGGAGAGAAAGAGCCAATTATTCATCTTAGCGACAACTGGGAGACTTGATTGCCCCTAAAAATAGCAGACCGAAACATTAATAGAGGAAAGTGAGAAGCCAATGCTGAGAGTTTTCCAAAAATGTCCTTTCCCACTCAAAATCAAGCTTCCAGTCAAAACATATAGCCTTCTAAAGGTCAGGGTACAAAATTTGACATGGGATCTCAATATTTTAAAGATTATTTCCATACAAGACCCACGTGGTAGCCCCGCACGTGTTGAATATTTATCCCTCTCTTTTTGCTCTTGAAGTTGCATCAGATTGACATGGTATGGATTATGCGTGCTCCTTGGTTTCCTCTATAATCTGCATGAGTCCCTCTTATTTGCAGAGCCATTATGTCTAACCCAAGACACGTGGAGGGTTCACACTTTTTTGGAAACTACACTTAGATTTTCCTTTAGAAGATACGTAGATAAGACATCTGGAGGCCTTCGTAGGCTTTTGGAATTTTCAACGGCCGACCTTACCTTCTCGGACTATGACCACATGGCGGGTTGGTGCTCATTTGGGGACTACCTTTTGGGCTATGCATTTTAAATTACACCATTGAGACATGTGGAGGCTTCACACTTATTTGAGAACCCGCTCCTAATTTTTCTTTTAATGTTGCATCATGCTGACACTTGGCTCCTTCCACTTGCCTACCTGTGCTTAGAATTTTCAACGTTTTATTTTTCCTTTTCGGGCTCTAGACACGTGAAGGGCAAGTGCTTGATTGAGGTTCTACTTTGGATTGAGCCTTTGAATTTTCACTTATGCGACATGTTGTACCATCTACCACTTCTTTTATAGTAAGCTGATTCAGGCCTACTACCTTTTTTACTTCTGTTGGACCCTAGAAACGTGAAAAGTTGGGGCTCATTTGAGTCTCTGCTTTGACCCATGCATTTTAATTTTCACTAATAAGACACATGGAAGATTCGCACTCATTTAGGTTCTGCCTCTGGATTTTAACTTTGAGTTTGCACCAAAGAGACACGTGGAGGCTTCCGCTTACATTTTATACTTAGCCGATTTAAACGGCCAACTATGTCCCTTTTTTGGACCTGGGACACATGGAGGCTTGGTGCTTGTTTGAGATATCCATTTTAGATTCTATCCTTGGAGTTGACTTTTCACTATTTGTACAACTTAAGAATGATTGGAATTTTCAATTACTATAATTGTATCAAATTAGCCACATGTTACCTAGTGGAACTGATTGTTGCACTAATTTCCATCAAGAGGGATCAATACATTCTCTTTATATCAAAGAAAATTCTTAGTGACCACTAAGCTCCATTACTAGTCTAGCTTAATAGTTGTTGGGCTCCTATCATTACCATTTTCTATTGTAATAACTATCTATTCAAATGTGGATCACTAAGTTCAGAAACTATGAAAAAAAATTCATGACAATTCACACGCAACATATTTTGGAAGGATTATTTGTTTTTTGATAACCATCCACATTGTATAGATCTAATTCTATCAATACAAGAACTCTTAAGGCTTCAGGACTTACTTAGTTCAGATCCTAGTGATGGATATGTTCAGCCACAACGAAAAATTTAGAGATTGGTCATATCTATGTATTATCCACCATACAACTATCATTATAAAGGCAAATGTTTCTCCACTCAATGAAGTGGAGGGGCATCAAGATATGCATAGTGTTGATCTTAGCGGTCACTATGTTAAGCCACAAAAACTTATTTAGAGATTCTTTATATATAGGCTTATTTCAAAACCCACCTATTATTGCGATGAGCAACAGAATGCCCATCCTTTCACTACTGAGGGGTACAGACATAAGTATTTTTTATCCTAGTGATCACTAGGGTCATCCAAAATATATTTTTTAAAGCTTAACAGTTTATAATAATCATCAACAAGTAATTATGTACTTCTTATCAAAGTTAAACTACGATCATCTGCAAGGATATACCTATACCTTAGTGGTCTCTAAGCATCATTAATAGGAAAAATACTAATGGTCAATAACATCATCCTTGACAAAATATTTTGAACATAATGTGAGTTGAACACCATTCAATGGACATCTATAATTGACTTAATGAAATTGTCATAATACATGTATTCGTAAGGGATAAACATTTAATTAGGTGTGATTAGTCTATTCTAGGATCAAGAATACGTCTCATTATTAGACATCATTCACAAACTTACTATTAATGGAATGACAAAAGAACTATTTTACAAACATCAAAGATCTTGAAGTTAAATTCTTAGGTAACCCAAAGTTTTGAAGAATTCATATTCTTATTGAATACATGCCCTTGAATATTTTAAATCGAATTCAACTAAAAATTGAACAATAAATGATGAATCCAATCATTGATTTCAACTACACACAAATTTCCATAACATTAGCCCATGTTTCCTTTTATGATTTACACTAAACCCTCAATGTTCTCGTAGTTATGTTATAAGTGAATAATAGGCTTCTGTAGTCATAAATGAGTGTTATTAAAGTCTCCAAGAATGACCTCATTATAAAGGAATATACAAAGAGGAATTACACCCATGTTCCTGAGGAATTATTTGATAACAAGAGATATAAACTAAGGATTATTTATAGGAACACTTGGCCAATTTTTCAGACCATAAAATGTTATATAATTTTTTGTTACAAATACCGTTGTTTGAGGTGGATATCTTTGTTGAAGACAAATCAACTTTAGGTAGTTATTTTGAAGATTGAAGACTCTATATTTTTTCTCTAGTTGTTCAATATTGTTTTATAATTTAGGGAAATGTTACATTTCACACTTTGGTCCATGTTTATAAACAACTTTCTTGTTACTTTGTAACCTTATCTAAAAACAAGATTACCTTCTAAATAATTGGAAATGGTATGTTTTAAGTTCATGGTCATGCCTACAACCGAAACAAGGGTAAGGGAAACAAATATTAAATTTTATCCACATTTATATATAGGGTTATTTAGTATACTTTAGAATAGTTGGTAATGTATAAAACCACTGAGTGTAATGTTATGGATTTGAGTTTTTGAACAAGATTGAAAAATGGATGATCAAACAAAAATAAATACATGAGTAAAAACACATATTGAGATGAAGCCAAAAATATGTTTGTCCTAACCCTAAGATGAGTATGATAGATAAATTAATTAGTTAGATGAAATTTTGTTTAAAAAAATTATTTAGGGACACTATTATATGTTTTTTTGAAAAAAATAGGAATATATATGTCTGAACATTGAGATTAGTATGATGGAGAAACTAATTGGCTAGAAGAAATTTCACCTTCGATGGGGTTGTTTAGTCCAACACAAATAGAAAAAAAATGTCATTATTTTGCAATTATGACACCATCGACCCAAATATGAGGAACAGGAAAACACTGATCTGGTTCATAAATATGAATCTGAGAAATAGGGAGGAGGTGGAGTTTAGAGCAAAGGTGGGCAACAATTTACAAAATATCTATTCCTTGAGATCTACGTGGAGGCGGTGTTTGGGGCTTTGGCTCTATGTGTTGGATTGAATAAATTTGGATTGAATAAAACCAATGTCGCTAACATGATGGAAGGAAAAAAGAAGCATGAAGTCCCTAACACTTCAACTGCAGCTGCGAAAGATTGCTCATTCAAGGAGGTTATACAATATAAGATATAGTTCAAAACCATGAGGCCTGTTGAGAACAACCCCTGCGTAACCTTTAGAGATGAAGTCCTTCAATCAGAGGTATTTTATCAAGATCATGCCTTGATATGTAGATTCGCTGGACTTTGGCCTAGCCTACATGTCTTACATGAATGGATCTCCAAGCATTGAATGCCGCTTTTAGAAGGAAGGTTAGACCTCTACCCCTATGTTAAGGGACTCCTTATTATTGCTTTTGAATCCATAGCTGATAAGGATATCATTGCTAAACAAATGTGGGCCTACCAGGAAAGGTACCTTATCTTAAAACCCTAGTTTCCATCATTTAATCCTCTCATGGAATCTTTCTCCCGCAAACTGATCTGGATCAGATTACTTCACCTTCCTCTTCAATTCTAGGACCAAAACTGTCTGATTTCCATAGGCAATACATTGGGAAGTATCATTAACATTGACTCTGAAACATCTGATTTCACACATACAACCTACGCAAGAATTCTTGTTGAGGTTGATACCTAAAAGGATCTTCCACCTCACATTGAGCTAAAAGTGCAAAATCGAACTTGGACTCAACCTTTGGACTATGAAGGTTTGCCTTTTCGATGTATGTGATGTTTCTCCTTGGGACATTCTGCCACCAATTACAAGATGGTAAAACAGAAAACTGATAATGCTAATTGGTGGAAAAATGCCCTTCCGAAACATCTGATATTTGAACCTAAGGACACCCCTGATGAAGAAGCTAATGAGGAAGAAATGATGGAAACAGTTCCCGAAACCCCTTCCAGAGAAACCAAAGATCATGTAATTAAGGTATCATCTGGGGAAACACAGAGGGTCGAAAATAATGAACCAATAGTGTCTATAGCGGTTAAGGAGAATCCCCCTCAATCTCCTTGTTCAAATCATACATATAAGCTGATAACAAATTTTGAGGTCTTTATTCCTCTGCATAAGGCTTTTGAGGAATGGATTATGATTTGAAACAAGAAGAAAGTTGCTCATACAAAATACAACTGATAAATATTTGTTTGCTATTCAGTTGTTGTTTGTTCTTGATTTGGTTCTTTTCTTTGCAGAATGTTGTTCTGCCTTGGGGATTTTTTTATATATTTGGATGTTGATCTCTTTTTGTTTTTGGTACAACTGTGAAATATGGCTTTTGAGCCTTTCTGTACAAGGGTATAGTCCCTTTCAAAAAACTATTTAACATTAATAAAAAAATAACACCATCAACCCCACAAATAAGCCATACTTCTTCCTTGTCTAATTGAGAAGGAACCTCGAGATCTAATATTTTCCTGTTATGATTTGACATATAGTACATTGCATTTTAAAATAATGAGTAAAATTACACCAATTTAGTAGATCCATAGACCAAGGAATTTTATGTAAAATATATATCTCCATAGAACATGGGAAAATGAATGTTAACATCTTTTATATAGATATTTTTTGCTTCCAATTTGATATACATGCACGTAGGGTATGATATTCCAAAATTAAAAGGATAAATGATAGGGTAGTCCTTTGGTAGGTCCTCATGCTAACATAACAATATTGTACAAAAACAAAAACCTCTAAAATAAGTGAAGTGATATAAGATAAATTTAGACAACATAAATTTCCCAAAAGATTGAATCTAAGATCTAGTAAATTTTTTATACAAATCCCCATGGACTTTAGAGAAATGATCAAAATTCAAAACTAATTTCATGAAACATTCATTTTCAAACCAAATTTTAATATAAATGTCTAGAGAATCCCATCAAGGAAGGTCTTTAATGAAAGGCCCAAATTATAAAAATAATTTTGTAAAGCATTTGATTCAAGCCTATATTTTATTATAAATGTCTACAAAATCCCTAGTTGAACAAAAACCCTAATTAAACCATAATAAGATACAACATTTTACACCATACTAATCCCTCTTTTCATGATTTTAAAAAGGATGAAGGGAATAACACATAAATCATGAATCATATACTTTCGTGCTCATATTTTTGACAAAAAAAGAAGGATATGAAATTATCTCTACCGACCAAGAGCTTGAGGCAAGTGATTACTTATTTCAACAATGAGACCCACATAATGAACAAAGTACTCCTTCAATGTACATTGAGTAACGCTAAATGAAAGATTTATGTCAGCACATAAATTAAATGGGAATAATCATTACACAAGCCTAATAATATTTGACAGGTATCCCATCAATCCAAATTTGGATGACAATTTAAAAAATTTCCCGAGCTTCCTTCTACGTTTTATAAAAAATTTTAAAGCACTATAATTCATACAATTCAAGAAACCATTGGAATAATTCATATTATCTAATTCCGAAACTACAGATTTGAGGTAACACTTCTGACATTATCCAACATGAATCATACACATATGTTCTAAGATTTTTGACAATAAAAAATGATATCAAATAATTTCTAAAGTGTAGAAATTAGGCACATAAAATTACAATTATAATAAATCAAATAAATAATTGCAAATAAAACAAATTATTGCAAACTCATATCAGCACTTATGTACATATATTTCTTCTTCCTTGTCAGAGCTTTGGCTCAATACTATCTCTCTGAATGTGTTATATGAAAAAACTTAGAATTGCCTCTAATAAATATAAGGATTTCATCTAACAATAAAACACTCCACTCTCCTAAAATTAACACATGCTTTTGTGAAATACAAAACTTTTGATTTATTTGCTTTATTAGTTTTTTCTAAAATGAGGAACATCTTTTAAAAATAACCTATGCATGAAAAGTGGCTTGATTTATTTTGTTTTAAAATTTTTTCCCAAAAATTAAGCGAGGACAAAATTAAAGTCTTTTGCTAACACTCCACCTTTATTTTAACCTTCAAACTTTTATTCTTATAGAGCTGAGTGTGCACTTTCAGATATGACATATTCCTGATCACAAACTGCCAAATGAATTCTCAAATAATCAAAAACTTCATTGCCCAATTTTTTTTTTAAATATTAGCAAGCTAATCTTCGTATCTACAAACTTCAAAGCAAATTTATTTATTTTTAACCAATTCCATAATGAAGTGATACCTTGTATCTATCTATTTTCTCCTATTGTTAAAATTATTATTTTTGGATAATGGTATAGATGAATTATTTTCACAATAAAGCTATGTAGCATCCTCTTTATTATGCCTCAAATCTTTCAGGACTCTTATAATCTAAACATCCTGACATGTTTCTCCTGTTGCTGCTACATACTCTAATTCTACTGAAGACAGTGTGACTATGGGTTGCTTCTTCGATGCCCATGAAACTACACCTATTCCAAAGTGAAAAGGATAGCCGGATGTGTTATTTCTGTAATAAATAATTATGACATTGTCACTTTCTGTGTGACCTATTAGTTTGAACTAATCTAATGTTGAGTACAAAATTCGATGATTCTTAGTTCCACAAACATACCTCAAAATCCTTTTTCCATCTTTCCAATGTGAATCTTTTGAATGTTCCATGAATATTGAGATGAGGCTCACACCATACATAATAGGTGGCCTTGTGACCATCAAGTACATGAGAATTCTAACTATACTTTCGAACAATGTTGAATCTAAAAATGATTTGCTGCCATATTTGCTTAACTTAACACCTATTACAACAGGTGTTGGCACTGACTTGCAATTCAACATGTTAAATCTCTACAAAACATTATTAGTATACCTTGCTTGTGAAATAAAAACTCCAGCTTCTAATTGTTCAACTTCAATGCCCAAAAAATAGTGCATGAGGCCTAGATCTTTGATCTCAAATTATTTCTTCATAGTTGAATCGAATGAATCTATAGAGAGATTTCAAGTGATGATTAAATCATCCAAATATAAACAAATAATAAAATTTTTACCTTTCTAATTGATCTTGATGTATAAGGTAGGCTCACTACTGCTCCTATTGAAACCATTATGTATCAAATAAGAGTCAATCCTATTGTACCAAGCTCTAGGTGCTTGTTTTAGACCATAGAGAACTTTTATAAACTTGTATACCTTTCCTTCATGACCTTAAATCTCATAAACTTCTAGCTGATTCACATAAACTTATTCTTCAAGAAAAACATTCAATAATGTTGATTTTACATCCATATGATAAATAAGCCATATGTTTTGAGCTGAAACTTATAAAACCATTCTTACTGTGTCCAAACGTTCTATAGGCGTAAATGTATCATTTTAATGTACTCGATATTCCTATGAAAAGCCTCTGGTAACCAACCTTGCTTTACGTTTCTGTACTTTACAATCAAGAGTATATTTCGTCTTATTGACACAGTTGACTCCTATCACGTCCTTTCATTCTAGAAGATCTACCAATTCCCATGTTTGATTCTTATCTATGGCGTCTATCTCATCATCCATGGCTTGAACCAAAAATTCATTTCTTATATCCTCTTCAAAGTATACTACATCTGTAACTTGAGAAAAAATGCAAAAACTGAAAAAAGAATTAGTTGTATTGACATTATAAATATCACTAAGACTCCTTGTTTTTTGCTACAAAAGGCTATCTAATGATGGAATGTTTTATACTAAAGGATTTATTTCTAGTTTTCTTTGTGGTGTATGTTGCATGGTTGAAGATGACTGAAATCCTAGAGATCTCCTAGATGTAGATAGAGGGGTAACTATTGTTTCAATTTTTGGTGCATGTCCAAGATTTGAAGAAGATACAATACCTTTCTTCTCTATGCTTTCATCTGCCATATCATCATTAGGAATAGCTACTACTACACAAATTTTTTAAAAAATAATTCCATCACATGCCTTATTTTCAAAAAAATTTGCATCTCTGCTGATTATGATGTTTATAGTAACTAGATTAAGAAATTTGTAAGCTTTAGTATTATTTGAATATCCAACAAATATGCACTTTTCTACTTTGTTGTTTAACTTCTTCCTTAGCTCACCAGGAACATGTGCGTATGCCACACAACTAAATATTATAAAATGAGAAACATCATGTTTCCTATTAGTCTAAGATTTGTGAGGAACCATGTTTGAAACAATTTTCGTTGGACACCTTTTTATGATGTAAACAGTAGTTGCTACTACTTCTTCCCAATAATAGTTTGAAAGATGATTTTCCTTCATCATAATTATCGCCATCTCCATAATGGTTCTATTATTTCTCTCTGCTACACCTTTCTATTGTGGTTTATACCAAGAACTAAACTACTTGTGTATACCATGATATTTGCCAAAATTCATAAAATCATTGGAAACATACTCACCTCATATTTTTGTCCTCAGAACTTTGAGGTAGTACCCACTTTTCTTTTCCATTAAATTCTTGAAGTGCTGTAATATATCAAAACTATCTATTTTTTTGTCTCAAAAAGTAAACCCATTTCTTCCTTTTATAGTCATCAATGAATGTCGTGAAATATGAACAATCTCCAATAGAAGTTATTTGCATCAGTCCACATAAATATGAATGAACAATTTCAAGTGGTGCACTTATTATTTTTCTTTTTCCAATTGGGAAGGACTCTCTGTGTGGCTTGCCTAAAATACAACCTTCACAAACTCTATATCAAAGGAAAAAAATTCACCATATTGTATCTTTGTAATAAATTCAAACCATCAAAGTTTAAATGACCAAACGTGAGATGTCGTAGCCATGATTCATCTTTTTCAACTGACTGAAAAGGTTATTGAATCTCCTTAGCATCAAACTCATATGTAGTATGTGTTGGTATCCAAATTGATTCTCCCTTGGAAGATGAGAAATGTCACAGATTTAACAAGATACTTAGAGATAGACAAATCATGGTGTTATTTATTTTCTATCCGGGGAGGGGATTCAACTTACTCTTTGTCACTCAGGCGTTGCAGAAATGGATAGCACCATCATTAAGGATTTTGTCTATCCTCACTACTTTAGGTCACGCCTTTCAACTAGGGAGAGAGGACCCATTTTGTAACCTCTGTTGGTGAAGGAAATTAAGAGATCCTTCTTTGCATAATTTTTAGGGGAACCTTGAGAAAATATGATCAATAACACACAATTTAACTCTCACGAGTTGTCACTTCTAAAGAATGGAGATATTTTCTGAACAAGGTTAAGGTTACTAAAGACACTTAAAACCTACTTTCTTCTATATATTTTGGCAATAGAATTTTTTCATTTGTGGATACACAACACAAATAGGGGTACTTCAAGTAGGATTCATGGTTATTTGAAATTTTGGGTGGGGAATTAAGCAAGATGAAGTTGATTTCACCAGATCTTTTAGAACCTTTACAAAAATTGGAAAAATTATCAATAGAAAGCTTGAGAATAGCCAAAATATTCCTTCAACCAGAAGGTTTGCATCAATGGAGGCCAAGATCTACACAGTTTCACACGCTCTTCAAGAATTAAACATGAAGGCTCGAGTTAAAGAGTCAATTAAACATTAAATATACCTGGTCCATCACGCCTAAGATACAATCATAGACTTACAAAAAATAGTTATGAACAAAATGAAAGTAAAGTGATTTTAAATTGTTTATTTCATTACAGGATGAAGAATATTCTCATAATGAAATTTCAAATGCCACTATACTATCATAGGGATGAGATATTTTCTAATTTAGAGGGATTAACATAAGATTGCAATAGGAACATCAAAACCATTTGAAAACATTCAGAAATAAAAGCAGACACAATTTTACCCAAGATCAACACAGCTTAATTCGAGATCTATTAGATTTTTCAACAGGGGATAGTTTATTGAACAATATCAGATATTGTCTATGGCTATACACTTGCAACCGTCTTGACGTGATCAAATCTAAAACACAAGAGATGAACATGTTTCTTAGAAGGTCTCTCAGGAAAATGGTATTTCTAAAATTTTCTCGTAAAAATTAACCCCTGACAATTTACAAGAGTATTCTCATTGCATTTATACATTTCACTTTCTCACTTATCCAAAATTTCCCCCCCAAAAAGAATAATATTAGAGTAATCCTTTTCTTGCTACAAGTTTTTTCCAAAAAGTGATGTTTAACAAATTTACATCCAAAAGCTGTCAGGTGGATAAATCATGAACTAATCACATTTCTCAGACCCTCAACCATGACTGGGATGCCATGCCATAACATTTTTATAGTCCTTCTAACCATTATTTTATTCTGTCATGCAAGAAATCCCCCTTTTAATCATTTTTCAGGTGGCTCCATAAAGCTGGATCTGACAAGAAAACCTTTTCACCCTCAATAATACACCTTGAGAAATGAATTCCTTTGAATGTATGCTTGGATTCATGCGATGCGATTCCAATTCATCCAAGTGCAAAGAGGATTAAGTGGAAACTTCCACGTGTTTCCTTGGCATAACTACACAAATGAAGTCCAGAGGTAGGTTCCCAAATGATCGCGGGTCTTCCACGTGTTCATGACCCTAGAGAATTGCATCAGTTGCTAAAAATTTAGAGTATGGGAAGGCCCAGTGGAAGCTTCCATGTGTTTTTTCATAGAAACTTCAAAGATGAAGTTTAGAGGTGGTACCTCAAACAAGTGTGGGCTCTCCACATGCCCTAGGCTAAAGAAAGTTACCTTGGCCTTTGAAAATGTCTCAGTACAAAGAAGAGCCATCAAAATCCTCCACGTGTCTCTTTAGAGCATGTTTGAGATGGTGTCTAAAAGTGGCGACCCTAAACAAGCGTGGGCTCACCATGTGTCTCAACCGAAAAAATTTGTTGAAAGAGTTTAAGGACCAACAGAAGGTGCCACGTGCCTAGGGTCCAAGAAGTCTCCACGGCCGTTGAAAAGTCTAAGTATGGGAAGATCCAATGGAAACCTCCATGTGTCCCTTCAGTGCTCTTTCAAAAGTAAAGTTTAGGGGTAGGTACCTAAACAAGCGCGGGACCTCCACATTTTCTAGGACTTATAATGTTGCTTTAGAAGTATAAGTATAGAGAGAAGCTAGTGGAAGCCTCCACATGTCTCCTTGGTGCAACTGTAAAGGTAGGACCCAGAGGCAGATCCTTAAATGAGCGCAGGCCCTCCACGTGTCCATGGTCTGACAAAGTTACACTGGACATTTGAAGAAAATTCTAAGTATGGGCAAGGCCAACAGAAACCTCCATGTGTCTCCTTGGCGCAACTCCAAAGGTCAAACCGACACGCGCATCCTCAAATGAGTGTAGGACCTCCACGTGGAAAATATTTGAGTTGAAGCGGGCCAAAAAAATTCAAAATACTCTAGTGACCTACCTCTCCATTTCCAACATTTAATGTGGGCCCCATCAGATTCGCAACTCACTTTTATAATTTTACATCATTTGAAAAAAGAGCTTAAAAAATCCAAAGTGCTCTACTGACCCACTTCCCCAATTTGAATTTTTAAATGCTAACTCAAACATGTGACATCACTCTGTCTCATGGAGGGTTATGGATCAATTTATAACTTTGCTCCTTTTTCACAAAAGGGAAAAAATATTGAAAATGTTCCGACTATCCACCTCTCCACCTTTGTCTTGAAAAATAGTCATGTTTCCATCTTCAGGATCAAAGTAAGAATTTCTCCCTATCTTTTCATTTTTTTGAATAACCAATAAGATACTAGCAGGGCCACGGGGCCAATTTTGTATTTTTTACAAATGTGACAAAAATTGCAAATTTCACCAAAAATACCCGTCGGCCCACATCTAATCAGAAAGGAACATGTTTGCATGGATGCTAGGACAAAAATTTAGAGGGAAAACAAAACTTTGGAAAATAGAAGGAAGGGGAAACCCTAAATTTACGCTCAAATTACTATTTTTTTTCTCATGGACAGAGAAATGGAAAACAATATATTGATTCAATGTGATCCTCGACTAAAGGAATGGATTGACCATGGCATCAATACAGGGAGAATGAAAACTTCAAAACATGCAGACTGAAGAAGTTTTGAAAAATCAGGGCAAGATTAAATTTAGCACCAACATTGGATCTGAATCAGGGATGGGCACTCCCTACGAATGCCACAAGAACAACATACCATATGCCAGAAATCCATTGGGAAAAATAGTCAAGAACAATCTTGCAAAGAAGAAAGATAATAACCAAACCTACCAAGAACAAACTGAGAAACCAAAAAAAATTGGCCACCAAGGACCAAGACAAACCAAACTAGAAAAACATGAAAGCATAATGAAACCAAAAGACTATACACTATACAATGATGTGCACCCTGATTCAGAGAAAACAATCAAGGAAAATTTTCAAGTGCCTTCGATTCTAGATATGACCATGCAAAGATGTTTTGATACGTCTTTAACAACTGGTCATATGATTGTTTCTCTTTTCCATCCAAGTTGTTATCTGACCACATATTTTAGGCTTATCCTTTTTCTTAGGTCATTTTTTTCAACATCTCTTGAGGCTGCATCAAACATAAAATTCCCATGAAAATCAACTTACTCAAGATATCTGCATTGATCTATTTCATAATCCTTGAAAAAAAAAATATCTTAGAGTTATCAACATTAATGTCTATGTGCAATACTCCATAAGAAGCACTGCTAAGTTCCTCAATGAGATAGAACATTTTCTTTTCACCATATAACTTCACAAGGCTGAGCTCAACTGGTATGGTTGCATAATACATGTCCATTTGCACACTTCTACCCACACTAGCTGCCCACTTTCTGGATAATAACATCCCCCATTTAGCAGGACAATCCACAATGACCACATTCAAGGTTAATTACTTTCCTAGATACATTTCCAATTGCACTACTAAACCCTTGACACATCCAACTACTGACACCTCTCTTAAATCCATGGCAGTAAATTTCCCATAAGCTGTTATTACTTTTATATTTAACTCATTCATGACATCAATAGGCATTACATTACATGAGGCTCCTAAATCAAACATGCAATTATGTCACAACCTATCCTTAATAATCAAAGTAGTAAAAAATGGATCCATATTCAACTGAGACTCAACCAGAGAAGTTCCAAAATAAACCTCAAGTGGTTCACCCAATTCCTCCAATGCTTGTGGTTTTTCTAATTTTGCAATGGCAGGAGGAACCTCTACATTGTTTACATTTTCACCCTGGATGACCTTTTCTTAGTTAAGCCCCAAATACTCAAACGCTCTATTCTTATGCTCAGGGATTCTAAGCAATTCAACAATAGGAATAGTAATATTGATCTAACTCAAGATTTGGGCTATGTCATAAGGAAAATATTTGGGTAAGGCATTATTAGGAGGAAGGTTTACAAATTCATTTGATGGCACGGGATTTATCATAGTCTGAGCATGGGGAGGAACAAAAGTTTTATTTGGGGTGACAAAGCCTTTGCAAGATGCATATTTTTTATGGGTTTCCTTAGGAGTACTAGTAAGAACTAATTTTTTTTGTTTGGCCTGAGGCCCTACCCCTTAGGCAACCTTACTCTTGGTATTACATTCTTTTTCTTGGGCAAATACTTCATTCATTAATAGTTGTCTATCCTCTTCTGAAGGAATTCCTCCATCATAATTTTCAATCATCAATGCCCTCAAGTATTCAAAATGATTATTTGGAAAATCAAAAGACTGTACCATATCAATTTCAAAAGTATTAGTGGGAGGAAGAGGTAATACCTGTTGGATGCAATCCTAGAATATTTCAATAGTTCTGGCACTTATCATCTCAGTTGAGGTTGCTCCCTGCTATGAACTTGTAGAGCGATCCATCATGCATGCATCATCATCTGTCTCATCATAATCACCTTTCACATGGGGAATGGGCCAAGATACATCTATCACACCACTTCATATCATGGACCTCTTCCACAGTAGTAACTCTGGCAACTAAAGGATTAGGCACCAATCTATTGTCCCGAGGTTAGGGCTATCTATTTCCTGATCCCACGGGCCCTTTACCCTTGTCATCTAATCTATGATCACCTTTGGGATGATTTGCAAATTTTTCTTGACCTTGTGGCTTTTGCTGACCTTGGGAACCTTGTTAAATCCCCTTCTCTTCTCTAGATATTTTGTAAGATATTTATTTAACAATGCCAGCCAAAGTATTTACAACCTCTTCCAAATCAACAACTTTTCTTGAGTGAGGATTTTCAGGATTGATCAGTTTTATACCCTCTCTTATAGGAGGCTTACCAACTACCTTTATGTTATTTTTAATCTATAAAGACATGGTAAAGGCCTCCCTCAATGTTCCTGGGTTCTTATCTCTCAAGTAATAAGCAGCCTTCTTATCAAAAGCATCAGAATATTTTATCAAACAAGAAACATCACCTGGCCTCAGGATTATAGGTAGCCTATTTAGGGTCTTATTGAAGTGACCATTGAAATCATGAACAAATTCATTAGGATTATTCTTTATATTTTAAAATTCATAAAAAAGAAACCTGAGATCTATCTTATCCCCATATTGCAATCTAAAGGCATTTTTCATTTATGTCCATGAATCTATTGAGTTATCTGGAAAATACTTCTACCAATCATGTGCATCCTCCTTAAGAGTATGAATAAATAATTTTATATACACATCCTCAAATTCAATCTCAAAGTATTCCATCATATTGATAAAAAGTTATAAGTTCTGATCACCAGTGATAACATTATTCCCTTGAAATTTAGGTAGTCTATTTCTAACATCTTCTGGCACTATATTTGGATATCCAGCCATACCTTTAAAATTTTGAGGACAAAAAGTATTCACAACAAAAGGAGGTATGGGTGGAGGCTGGGCCATACTATTTTTAGGAGGTGATCTTATAGGAGATACAAAATGATGAGGGACAAGTGGTCTTTAGAACACAGGAGTATAATTTAGAAAATGAATGTCCTCTAAAGACTCTATTTCATGGAAAACCCTATAAAATTTGGAAAATATACAGACAGATAGAGAAACAAAATTATTAGACACAAATGAAGGCCCCTCTCTAGTTTGAGAATTCAAATCTATATAAATACTATCTAATTCAGAATCACCTGAAGAAGAATGGTAATCCTCAACTACAGGTTGATCACTTTTCACAATGGATAACTCTATTCTTGATTCCTAATATCCATCTATTTTCTAGACTCCTTTTCCTTCTAAATTTGTCTTTCCCAGTTCTTGAAACAACTTTCTTGTATGGTCCTTAGTGAAGAAAGATCTTATTTCTTAAATATTTGTAAAGATTAGTGACAAATTTCACTTAATACAGGTTAAGGTACTGGTATTTATCAAAATTTAAATTAACACAGAGTCACCACTAAGGATTTTCACCTTAGTTGTGCAAATGCACTATAAATGACTTGTCAAATATCTATCAACACTTCATTCCTACAAAGCTTAGCAAATCGAACCTTCCTTTACCAGTATTAATCACTGATGATATAAATTTAATGCAATAACCATTAGAAATTAGAAATACTACACAATGAACATGTAATCTTGCATAAATCTTATAGATCTCAAAAAAGGATGACGTTTAAAGAGTGTATTTTCACTTAGATCATGTAAGAAACATTACAAGGGGAAAAAAAAAAGAATGCCTTTAAAGATCCTCGACAACGGTGTCATTCTGGGTGTTGTTGCTGTACAAATAGGTCCCAGTGTTCAAATAATCCGTTGAAATGGCGCCAATCTGGGTGTTGTTTCTGCACAAATAGGTAATAGTGTTCAAATAATCCCCAATAACGATGTCATTTAGGTGTTGGTATCGAAATTGATTCTCCCTTTGAAGTCGAGCAATGTCACAGATTTAACAAGATAGTTAGAGACAGACAAATCATGGTATAAGTGGTTTTGTAGCCGGGGAGGGGATTCAGCTGACTCTTTGTCATGCAAATGTTGGAGAAATGGATAACACATTCATTAAGGATTTGATCTATCCTCACTACTTTAGGTTGTGCCTTTCAACCAGGGTGAGAGGACCTATTTTGTAACCTCTGTTTGTGAAGGATATGAAGAGATCCTTCTTTGCATAATATTTAGGGGAACCTTGAGAAAATATGATCAATACACCATGTAACACCCACTAAAATGACCACTCGAGACCCAAAAACAACCTAGGTTTAGATAAAATTATGGAATAATTTTTTTTCGAAAAGCATGTCCACTACCAAGCTTCAAGCAACATTTGTCACAACAAAGACTAAAAGTCAATTATAATTTACTAAATGAAATTTTCCCGTTGTAACAAATATTAGATCCACATTAAAAAATTAATGAGTATAATTAATCCATATGTAGCTAAATTTCTCTTTGGTGTTAACTTAATAACTAATTAAATTAACACTATAGTTAAATATTCCTTAATTAATTTTAGAGGGTCAAAGGGGCCAAAGCAATTAAATGCCCAAAGTTTTTAATTTCACTAGATATAAACAATAGCCAAGGTTCTTATTTACATGGGATACAAAAACATTCTCTTATCCCCTAATGTGACCCCTTAAAAAGGTCAAGCCATGTTTTAGAGTTACACATTAAGTTAAAAAGGGGGTAATGTCCCACTTCCCCACTCACATACTCATCTTTGTACTTCAACCTAATTTTTAACATATTTAACACACTTAAGGTTTCCTAAAAAAAATTTCATTACATGCAAAATTTCTTCCCCTTTCCAATGACATAAAGAATTCCTCCCAACTCCTCATATTTCTTAAGTTATAAGCCGGCGGGCATGGGAAGAAATTTTTTCGCAAAGGCAGGCCTGTGGAAGAAATTTTTCCCAAGGTAGGCCTACAGGCCCAAGGATGAATTTTCATCCGGGGAAGGTTTCGGGTTGGAATACCTAGGGAGAAATTTGATGCTTTGCACTTTTAGCTAAAAAGTGCAATTTTCATTTGTGCACCCGCGAGCCCACGACAGGGCTTCGCGTCGAGGGAAGAATTTTTTTCCCAAGCTGCAAGGGACACATGGCACATTTTTAAGCCAACGTGGGAAGGCGGGTCATTGGAGGCACTTAGGATTCTTAGCTTTTTTGTTGAAAAAAAAAGTTATAAAATGAGCTTCACCTCTGCCGACGCCAAGAGGTGCCATGTGTCATGCCATAAATTTCAAGCAGGGAGGTAGACCATCGAGGAAAACGTAGAAATGTTGGATTTTGTGTTAAAAAGTGTGACGGTTGCAAATAACCTGTGACTCCGCCAAAACCTAGCAACGCCACGTGTCAGTCCAATAGTAACCTGCGGGAAGGCGGTCGATGGGGTGACATAGGAATTTTTACAATTTTTTTTTTAAAGCAATAAGGGTCAAAAACCATCTGCGCCTTTGTCGAAGACTAAATAAGCCATGTTTCAGACCCATAGTGATGGGCGAGGAAGCGGACCGGTAGGGAGACTTAATATTTTGAGCCAAATTTTCTAAAAGGTAAAGTTGAAAGTGTGGGACCGCGAATCTGTGCAAGTATTTTTTTATCCAAAGGAAAAAAATCAGACTTGCGGAGCCACGGAAGAACTTGTGACTTTTTGCATTTTTACAAAAATCTCCCTAAGTAAATTTTTGGCCCGTGGATCCGATTTACAAAAATTTCTCTTTTTTTATTTGGAACCAAACAAAGTAAAAACATTAGAAGGCCATAACTTTCATCTGGAAGCTCAAATTTGTGAAAATGAGGAATTTTTTGAAAGGGCTCGAACTCCTCTTTTCATATGAATTACAAAATATTATTCTCAACAAACTTAGATGGGTGAAATTTAAGAAACATCTTTCCTACCATTAAAATGTGAACTAAAGTTTTTCAACTACAAGAATTTGTCTAATATGCTATTCTTTCTTCTTCAACACACCAAACAGGTGTGGAGAACATACTTTAAAGAAATTAAATGTTTAATTAGTTAATGGTTTAGATTACAATACAAATTTATTTTATTTTCTTTGAAACTGCATTATTATGCCTCTTGCCCGATTACAGGAGTTCTGAATAAATTACTAGGGAAATGCAATTGTTTCATGATGTGATTTTTTCATCCTTAGTTCATTTTAAAGTTTCATTTTGACTTTCATTATTACCTTTTTCTAATATTGATTTGCAGATTTTAAATAATCTAACAAAGATATACGTATTTCAAACTGGAAATTTATCTATTTCATTTGTTGTACTTTAAACATTTAAGCTCATTCCGTTCAAATTTTAAAATGTTTAACTTTTCTTGAATTAATGCATGGAGAGAAAGAATGGAGTTCTATTTTCAAAATGTTCCTTTAAAGTAATACAAAGGAAGATAATATTTCCTAACATAGACTTTTCCAGCCTTCAAAAAGAGAGTTTACAAAATTATTTCAATCAACAGATTTCCAAGCAGGAGAAACTCCATTTTGTATAAAGTAAATCAAATTTTATTTATGTGAAAAAATTTCCTTTACAACTTCCTTTCTGTTCACGAAAAGACAACTTACAAATAAATCTTTCAAATTATTTTTTCACATACAAATACAACATTCATATCCAAAAACAAAACAAATTTTCACTACAAATTTTATTATAATGCCATCCACTTAAAGTGGGAAATTTTATAATAAGGAACCCAAGGAGAACTACAAAATTTATCTTTATACACAGCTCTGAGAACAACAACATGAGATATCCGACACGCTTTTAATTGGTCACAACAAATAGAGGGAGAGGCAATGCTCTCCACCCAACCAAGAATTCCTATGAAGAGGAGAATCCATCCTCCTCATTGGCCCCCGACCCCCACCCACATTACAATAGGAAATGGATTCAACCCATGGAAACAAGACAAGCTTCCACCACACAAAATATATTTCATAATCATATCATAGTCCAAGTAAAATGAAGTTACAGTCACAAGGAGGAAAGTAACAAAATATACAAGGCTTCATCACATAAAGGCCAAGGGAGAAATATCTATGGGGGAAATTGCTTATACTTCCAATGAGGAATGGGTGACCACCTTAATAACCCACCAAAACATTCATCTCAAACCTCTACATACTCTTATGCCTCCCCCAATTACCTCTTATGCCTCCCCATTCTCTTATGCCACCCTCAAAAGTAAGAAATGTAATCTATTTCTTGTCCAAGGTGGAACATCTAACCCATACTCCCTCCACAAATAACTCATATGAATCTCCACAACTCTTATTCCTCCCCAAAAAAGGTCCCCATACTCTTCTCTACATGACACCTAGGAAATCTACCCAACAAACCAACAAACATAGTAAAAAATCAAAAACATTCACATAAGCACAATACATAAAAAAACCTTTTTACAAGAGTCAAACTCCTACCTCTCCATGATAGAGCTTAATCCATAAGTTTAACAACAAGCTTGTTCAAATCCAAATAGTCCCAAAGAACCAAAAAAACCATAAGCATCCACAATCCTCTTATTATCTCCAATTGCAAGAGCACCAGACCAACATTAAGTAACCCCCAAAACAGGAAAAGAATTAAAATAAATAGAAAAGGGAGAGAGGAGGATGAGGTGGATCCATGTAGGATGCCATGTAGTGCCCACTTCTCTTTAACACCTTTTTACACTAATCATGATACTACTGATTATATTATGGACATGATTATGGACTTTATTATAGTATGATGTTAGATGTTAGATCATGGATTATTGTTGACTTAATTAAGTTATGATGCATGAGGATTATTTGAGACATTTTATATGTTGATGATGATATACTGTTTGACATGGTTATATTATGTATGTTGTCTAGACTTGTGATAATTAGATATTGTGAGTAGACCTAGAAATGGAAATTATTGGATGATGATATAGTTGTTGATAAAACTATACATGATATTGTTAGATTGCTTTGATGTTGTTTTGATTCATATATCTATATGAATTTGGGAATTATATTTATATTATTTTGGATGTTCTTATATGGCCACGAGGCGGATGGAGGTATTTGTGTTTTGCAAGTTAAAATATCACAACATACATTGGGGGATTGGAGACCAACCACATTAGAATTCTAGATGAATTCAACAAGGTCACCATGGCAACTAGTAATTGTTTGTGTGTGTTTGTGTGTATTAGGGATTCCCATGGGAGGGGGGATCACCTTTAAATGTGACAAAGGGGTTTTATGTATTTCTTTTATTCTAGTCCCTTTGTTTATGTTTGCATGTGATTATTTTGTGGTGGTTTTATCCCTTTTATCATTCATTCAATGGTGTGTAATATTGCGAGTAATCATGTTGTTAAGTTAATTAATTAAAATATGTCATAAGAAAGTTACAATTAATAGAGTTTTTGACCTTGAAATAAAGTGTTGCAAGTGATGTGTAAGTTACCTTTTGAGTTTGAAACACTCCACCTTCTTGGAAATTTGAAATTATCCTTGGAGGCTTGTGGGACAAGTTAAACTTGTCCCATACCTCTTAAATTTAATTACCAACAATACCTGTTATCACTGATTCACAGCACCCCTGGATGTTGATCAGATTTCTAGTTTGATCACTCTAAGCATCCAGTGTGATTGGATAACATGGGTACTATCTCCAAGTTGTGGGACTTGCTACTTGAGATAGACCTCCAGAGAAAGCTAGTTCTTGCTCCTAAACTACCTGCCACAATCTACTCTAATGCAGGAGAAACTAGCTATTCTAACCTAAAATTCCAAGGGACCAGAGAGAGAGAATGCATAAAATGAAAGCCTACACTAAAGTGGTGATACACCAGAAAAAGAGGGTGTGAGAGTAATCTCCAAATGTGTGAAATACAGAGGCAAAGTGCACACTAGAAGAGGTGATGACAGTTCACCATAATCCAGCAAAATGCATTCACAACAATATTCCAAGCATACACAATGTTAATGAATCCCTGCAGGAACATAATAATGACACAATATTCTTATAGAAAGATAAAAGGGCAAGAAGAATGCAAGAAAACACAGCAGGGGAAGATACATCCACAAACTTGTATTTTATTGCTTCCTGGTATGCACAGTTCAGTCTATTACAAGATAAGGGCCTGGATCACCATGCAAGGAGTCCACTACAAGGGCCTACAACACACTGGCTTCACAAAGCAATTTTGACAGAGCTTTGTTACCCAAAAACTCCCCAAAAACTCCCCCTTTACAATGAGCCCAACACTTCAATTTATAGAAA
Source organism: Taxus chinensis (assembly GCA_019776745.2). Lineage (NCBI taxonomy): Eukaryota > Viridiplantae > Streptophyta > Pinopsida > Cupressales > Taxaceae > Taxus > Taxus chinensis. Next base: position 264,181,420 of record CM034148.1, read on the forward strand.
AATGAGAAGGAAAAGAGAAGGGAAAATGGAAATCCCGAAATCTTTCCTTCAACCACCTGTAAGAGGCATTAAATTGAGTGGAATGGTTATACATTACTTGCAAAAGGCTCCCCATACTGTCCCATGTGCTGCAGCAGAGAAAGAATGATGACCATGCCTCTTAATTGCACTCCCAGCTACCAAATAAAACACTGTTCTGAACCCGGCCACGTTTCCTTAAAAAACTCAATCAATTTCTGATCAAATCTGGAATTTCTTGATTTCTTTGGATCAGTCTTGGAACCACGATTCCAACGGTACCAATTTTGTGCGATTTCGTTGAGAAATGCAAAAGTTATGGACTTCTGAGTGCGGGCAGTTGTTTTGGGCCTGGCAGGCGTTTTCTGTCATTTGACGGGAATGAGCATTGACTGACTGGAGACAAATATGTTTCCTTATGGCCGTTTGAAGTTTCCAGACCAAACGTTGACTTTTCTTCCTATGACACGTGTCATGATTTGATTGGTCGACGGGTATGCCGGCTCTTTCGCGCCCTTCACATCTTTTGTCCCGGATGTCCCAAACCGTTTGGGACAAAAACCTCCGATCCGCCCGAAATGGGCTTCCTTGTCCCTCTTTGCATTGGACACGTGGCAAGATTTGATTGGCTCTCAGCTCCTTCGGGTTTTCGCGTCCCACGCATCCCTTTGTCCCATTTGGTACAGTTCTCTTTGTGCTGATTTCGGCCGAACCGGCTGGTTCGCGCTTTTTTTGTCTCGCTTGTCCCACTTCGTTTTGGACTACCTTGACTGATTTCGGCCGAACCGGCCGATTCGGGTCCATTTGACCCAAACGTTCCAGACTGTCCCTCTCAGCAGTTAGTCGATTTTTTCTCTCGGTCGAACCGGCATTTCGCACCCGCCACGTACTTTTGTCCCATTTGTCCTTGTTGCGTTTCAGACTGTTTGTGCTGATTTCGTCCGGTTCGGCCGGTTCGCGCTTTTCTGTCCCACACGTCCCAAAGGCGACCTTGAGCAGGACTTAGCCAATTTTCACGATTTCTCTTGGATCAACCTATTTTCCTTCTGCAACCCTTTTTTTTGCATTTTCTCAGAACTTACTCTCTTCCTCTTGGACAGGGGAGTTAGACAAATATGAGGGGGACCCTAGAAACATGACTTTTCACCCTGAATCATTATAATTGCTTGCATGTTATCAAAATTACCTTGGGGGTGAATTTTGGATAACAATACCTATGGTTGGAGAGTTGAGATTAGAATTTTATAATGCTTTTGAGAAGGTAAATTGTAGGTTTTAATTGCACTTTTATTACATGATTTAATTTTACTCCTTTGGGGTGTGGGTTGGATTTGATTGTGTAAATAAACTGTCATATTATTCACCCACCTATTTATTATGCATTGGAGAATGAAGTTGACTTTGTTGGATTGGAGTTGAGGATGTGTGATGTGACATCCTATATGGACCCACCTCATCCTCTTCCCTTCCCTCTTCTATTAAATACAAATTCCTTACTTTGTTTTGGGGTTGCTTCATTTTGGAGACTTCATTCTTGGATGAATTCCTTGTTTTTTTGGGAGCTATTGGTTGAATTTTTGTTTTGGAAGATTGTTGCATGCTTTTGCTTAGATGATTTGGATTGTTTGCTTGGAAATATCTGTTGTTTTGAACTTAGGAAACTCCATCATGGAGAGGTAAGATCTTGGCTCTTGAAATGATATTAGTTTACGAATGTAAATGTTAATGTGTAAATGTTTTTTCATGTTTGTGGGCTGATTGGGTAGATGGCCTAGGAATGGTGTAGCAGAAGACTATGGAGTTTATTATTTGGGAGGGACAAGTGTGTTCTAGGGAGGTATAAGGGTGGAGGGAGTTGGGATTAGGGTTCCACCTTATAAAGAAAAATATTTCCTTTCTTTACTCACTATGGGGTGCTATAAGAGGTTGGGGAGGCATAAGGAAATGTGAGGAATAAGGGGTACTTGGGGGAGGCATAAGGAATGGCAGGGCTTTGATATACTATCTTTTGGCAGTTTGTAATTTAGGTGGTGATACCAATTTCCCATTTTGGGAGGCATAAGAAGCATCCCCCATATTTTCTTGCTCCTTTGGCTTGCTTGATGAATCCTTAGTATTGTTTGTAATGTTTTAATGTAGTTGTAAACTACATTCTGTTTTGGACTATGTGTTTTATTGTGAAAATATTTCTTATGTGTTTGTGGAAGCCTGTTGTTGTCATGAGTTGGATTACATCTTTTATTACATTGTGCTTGAGGCTCGGAGGCCAATGAAGAAGGATGGATTATATTTTTCATTGGATGTCTTGGTTGGGTGGAGAGCGTTGCCTTTCCCCTACTCTTGTGGTGATCAAATTTGGAAAAATGAGAACTATGCATGTTGTTGTTCTGGAGCAAAGATAAAGATAATTTGACAGTCCTTGGTGAAGTGAAATCTTATTGTAACCATTCCCACTCGAAGTGGATGAAATTTTATATTTTTGTAATGGGAAGATGTTGTAGTGGTTATGAAAGTGTAAATTAAAATGTGGAAGAGACATACTCTGTTTTGCTTTTTTTTAAAGCAAGAAATCATGTTCTGTATGATGAAATTGAAGAATGAAAGAAATAAGTTGTAAGTTGTGTTTTGGAATCAATAAATTATTGTCTTTACTTTCTCAAATCACATTTTTGTATTGAATCTGGTCACTTAAATTTATTTGAAATCTTTGTTTGAATGAAAAATAAAAATGCATATGAAGAAAATGTAATACTCTGTCTTTTAAAAGGAGTGAACTTGGAAATCAAAGTTGATTATTGTCTTTGAATAATTGTTTTTGAATCAACTAGATGTATTAGTTTTGAATGGGAATTTATTCTAATACTTAGAATACAAAAAAAATGGAACATAGATCTATTCAAATTGATCTCTGTTTTATGTTTTTAACTAGCAAATATTTAATCCAAAATGCATAGATCAAACCTGGAACAAATAAATAATAAATGAAACATTAAATTGGAAATAATAACATCTAAAAAAATTCATCTAGACATAAATTCTTAAGGAACTTATTAGAAAACTTAGCAAAAATGGGCTCAATCCTCTTACTATCGGTTTGTTGTCAAGAAATGTAAATGTACAAATTGCAAATCAATCAAAAAAATTGTATCTTGAAATCCTTCTTAAATCCATCTAAGAATAATTCTCCATGTCTATTTGACATGTTGAGAGAGGAAGAAAATGAAATTGAAGAAATATTATAAGTTGAAATTTACCAGTTTGCACTGTAAAAGTCTGCATGTTGTTTTCTTAAAATTGACTCCTAAACTTTATCAAAATCGAAATTTAATGATTCCTGAGTAAAGAGGATGTCGATATATTTCCAGAAAGTCCTTGTTTGATCAAAACTGAGATCTCTATCAAAATTTATGGCCTTATGAATTTTTTCTTCATTTGGCATCAAAATTTTTTTGGGAAAAATTTCCTTGGCAGACCCATGGGCCCAATTTTTTCCCTTAGCACTTCGAAATTTTTTTGGGATTTTTAAAATAATTTTCCCCACCACCCCACTAGACCGTAACCAATCAGAGGCTACCACATGGCACCATGAGGCATTGGTGGAGCGGCATATCCCTTTTTAAGCTTAGCGCTTTAGAAAACTTTTTGGGAAAATTTTCCTAATTTTGCCCATTAGCCTGCCGGCCTGCAGCCATTCAGAGGCTACCATGTGGCACCATGAGGTGTTGGCATAGGGTTAGATCTATTTTTAACTTAGTGCTTAAAAAAAAATTGGGAAAATTTTCTAAATTTCCGCCACCGCTCCGTCAGCTTGTTGCCAATCAGGAGCTACCACATGGTGTTGCGAGGCAACAACGGAGGAGCGGGTTCCTTTCTACCTTTTGTGTTTTAAAAAAAAATCTACATTTGACCCTCCAGCCCATACCCAATAAGGATCTTCCATGTAGCATTGCAAGGTGTCGGTGGAGGTGTGGCTGAATTTTACCCTTTTCACCCTTTGGGGCGTTAAAAATCTTTTATCACTGGCATCTCGCTATCCACACGTCATCTTAGGAGAAGCCATGTGTACCTTGTGGACTCATGGGAGTGTGGGTGCAAGGGTGGAATTTCACCCCAAGTGGGAAATATCTAAAATGTCTCCCGTGACCCCACTGGCCTGACTTCTCCTCCGAGAAATTTTTCTCCCCGCGGCCCGCAGACCCGTTCTTTGGGAAAATTTTCACCCCAAGGCCTGCCGGCCCATAACTTGATAAATATGAGGATTTAGGAGGACTTATTTATATCATTGGAAAGGTGAGGAAATATCTTATCCAATGGGAAGGATTTAGGGAAATTTTGAATGCGTTAATTTTGTGAAAAATCAAGTTAAATTTTTAAGCCTGTTAGAGAGTGGGTATGGTGAGGAATTACCCTCTGAACCCAATTAAATCTTCTAACCCTAAATTTTGGGACCTTGTAACCTCTAATAATTGTTAATAAAAGAAAATTATATTCTATTGGATTAGAATTATTCTCAAAATTTTCAGTGACAACTGTTATCTTGTAACCCGGTTCTAGACTCTTTCAAACAAAAAAACTTGGTTCCATAATCTTCGTAACTAATCCTAGGTTGTTCTTGGGTCTCAAGTGGGTTGTTTTTAGCGGGTGTAACATGCCAAATTACTCATCCTCAACTCCACCTCACAAGTCAACTTCAAACTCCAAAGCACAATTAAAAAGGTGGGTGAATAAATGACCTTTTACTTACACACACAATCCCAATTCCACACCCTTAGGACCAAAATTAATTTCATGCAAGAAGGTGATGTTGGTGCTCAAATTAGTCTCACCCCATTTTTCCTTGAAGTTCTCTACTTTGCAAGCTCTGTCATTTTCTCCATCTCCCCATATTTATGCTTGAAGACTCTATCCTCCATTTGGTTTCCATGATCAGTCCCTTCCTTTGTCAAGGATCACTTAAAAGTCTAGAATTTGGTTTTCATTCCTCTGTCCATCTGAAAGAGTTTGTAGCTTGGGCATAAAACTTGAGATTTTCCTTTCCTTCCATTTTCCACAGTCATGTTTTGTTGTCCCTATCATTTGTGTCCCAAATATCTGTGAAAACATGATTGGATGCATCTTAGAGGATCACATATTAGCCTTACATCATTTCTAAACTCTCTATCCGTGAATAAAGATTCATTTCTAGGATCAAATGGTGATTTTCCTGCATTTTACGATTTGACAGGTGTATTTTTCCTGGTCAAATTCACATCTCACCATTAGTGGGAACATGGCCCTTTCTAGTTGGATGTGGCTTGGTAGGGAACTTTAAAAAATATAAGTCTCCCTTCAACCCAAAACTTGTCCACGTGGTGGAACTGCTCTAATTTAAAAATTCACCTTTTGGTTTGGCCTTAGAGTTGTGCCGAGGAGACACGTGGTGATTTCCATTCCCTTTCCCATACTTAGACAAATATTTCATGCATTCGGTATAGTTTTGGTGGACCATTAACACATGGAGGGCTCACACTCATTTGACGATCCGCCTCAGGGTCACACCTTAACAATTGCAACACAGAGACATGTGGAAGCTTCCATCGGCTCTACTTTGTACTTAAAATTTTCAAAGAAATTTCAAAAGTCATAGGACACATGGAGGGACCGCTCCTATTTGGGGACTGACCTATAGGTTTTATTTTGAGGAAGCACAAAGAGGACACTAGAGGCTTCTGCTCATTCTTCCCTTTCCTTGGAATTTTCAACAGCTAAAGAAAAATGTCTCAGACCCTAGACACATGGTGCCTTCCACTGAACCTTCAACTTTTTAAACATACTTTTCTAGACTGAGACACATGTTAAGCCTGTGTTTTTTGGGGGTCTTTGATTTTGGGGACCATCTCAAAATGTGCCATTAAGACACATGGAGGCTTTCGCTGTCTCCTTTTTACACTGAGACTTTTCAAAGGCCAAAAGGCACTTTTCTTGGGCTTAGGGGGATTTGCCTTTGTGCTTCTCCTTTGTAGTTACACTAAGGAAAAATGTGGACGGCTATGATATAAAGTGGAAAAGGGGTAGAATCAATGGTTACTTTGTATTACGTCTATTTTACTGTGATTGTTTCTCCAAGACTCCTGGAGACGTGAATATGCACTGTTTTTCATCGTTATTTGATGAAATTCCTTGTCATCTTTGTCTATAAAATTCCCTTTGATGGATTCTAAACTTAATTTGTGAGTCCAATGATTGTTAACGTTGATATTTTTAAGTTGGAATTGCTCAGGTACTTGCAAAAATGGGAATTACTAGAGGATATGGATGTGGCGAAGAAGTGGAGAGGAAAGAGATGGAAAAAGGATGAAATGATGAAAGTGTAGGGACAAAAGATGAAACAAGTGTTTCGTCGAGAGTGAAAAGGATTACCTGTCATGTCTAGCTATGTAGAGCCTCCAGAAAATTATTAAAAAAGGGATTTCTCATATGATAGAATCAGAATGATTAGAAAGACTCCCAAAATGTTGTGGCATGGCATCCTAGTCATTAGTCGAGGGCCCAACAAATATGATCATTTGACAATTGGTCCTCCTACCAGCTTTTGGATATGAATTTGTTAAACATCACTTTTTGAAACAAATTGGTAATAAAAAAAGGTCTCTCTAATATTATTCTCTTTTAGGGGGAAAGTTGAGTGAGTAAAATGTATAAATGCAATGGGAATACTCTTGCAAATGGTCGGGGGTAGAATTCTTAAGAGAAAATTTGAGAAATTCGTCTTCCTGAGAGACCGAGCAGAGATAACCTTTTATTTTCTTCTGTGTCATATTTTCTATCGTGTCAAGTTGGTTACAGATGTATAGCCATTGACGAGAATTGATATTTCTCTGGAAGCTTTCCTCTGCTGATGAATCTGAGTAATTTTGAAATTAATTTGTGTCAATCTTAGAGAAATTAGTGTCTTCTTTGTTTCAAACTTTATGCAAGTAGTTTTACTCATTCTTATTACAATATTACTTTGAAATATTTGTGAAATCACTCATTATCTCATCCTTGTGACATTTTAGTGGTATTTTTAATTTCATTTTCAAGAAGAGCCTTCGTCTTGTGATGAGATAAACAAATTTAAAATCAATTCACTATGATTTATTGATAAATATTGTCTATAAGTCTTGGGTATACCTTAGGCTTGATTGATCATAGATTTTTCTGTTTAATTGAGTCTTCTAATTCAATCCTTGGTGTTACATGTTGATCTGGGCCTCTATTGAAGCACACCTTCTGGCTGAAGGAATGTCTTAACTATTTTGAAGCTTTCTATTATTGAGTTTTCCATTATTGTGAAGTTTTGCAGAGATCAGGTCTAACCAGCTTTATCCTTCTTCATCTCCCACCAAAATCATTTAAAAACCATGAATCCATCCTGAACTACCCCTGTTTGCCTTGTATTTCAACAAAAGAACAAAATCTATTTACTAAAATATGCATAACAATAAATATTTCTTAATGTCTTTAGTAACCTTAGCGTTGTGTTGAAAGTATCTCCATCGTTTAGAAGTGACAACTATTAAGAGCTAAATTATGGAGTATTGACCATATTTTCCCAAGGTTTTCTTCATAATTTTTTTCCAAAAGAAGGATATTTCCATCTCCTTCATCAAACAAAGTTTATTCTAAGGGTCCTCTCACCCTAGTCAAAGAGGCATGGCCTAAAGTAGTGAGGATATCTCTAATCCTATTAAAGGTGCTATCCATCTCTCCACAAATATGAGTGACAAAGCACCAGTTAGATCTCATCCCTAGCTACAAAATGACAAACGCTATGATCTATCTGTCTCTAAGATCCATGTCCAATCTGTGTTGCTACTCGACTTGAAAAGGAGAATGAATTTTAATATCAACACTAGTGGCACCATTGCCAGGGGGATGATTTGCATTACCGAGGTTGATTTGTTTCCATTTCATATCCATTTGGCCAATCAACAACACTAGGGGCACCGTTTCTGGGGTGTATTTGAATAAAGGTGTATACTTACATACCCTGATAATGCTTTTTACATATTTTAAAGTGTAAATACATTGCTAAAACATAATTATCTATTCAAATATGTAAAAATTGTTCAAAGTTGTGAGTTCTGAGTGCAATATTTCTAGCTTATACAATTATTACACTAATATTATATCATCATTGATAAATTTGGGTAAAAGAAGAGCATATATTGTAATATTTTCATGAATTTGGTATTGAAAGACATTTGATAGGTCTTTCATAGTGTATTTGCACAAACTAAGGTGAAAACATTAGTGGTGACTCTGTGATATTTAAATTCATTATAAATACTAGTGTCTTAACATATATCAAGTAAGATTTGTCATTAATATGTGCAAAGATAGAAGGAATAAGATCTTTCTTCACCAAGGACCCTAGTAGAAGGTTGTTTCAAGAGTTGGGAAAGTCTAATTCAGAAGAAAGAAGAATCTGGAAGGCTGTTGGAGATAAAACATCAAGGAAAGAGATCTCCATTGGTGAAATTGATCAGCTTGTGATTGAGGATTGTTGTACTTCCTCAAGTGCTTATGAATTGGGTAGTCTCTTTTTTGAATTGAATTCTCCATCTGGAGAGGGTCCTTCATCTATATTTGAAACAGTTGCTTTTCAATATGCCCCTGTATTTTCAAAATCTAATAGAGATTTCCAAGAGATAGAGCCTTTAGAGGGCAGTCATTCTTAAAATTACATCCATGTACCACATAGACCTCTCACTCCTCATCATTTTGTTTCTCCTATAAGATCACCTCCTCAGACTAATATGGATCATCCTCTACCCAGACCTCCATTTGTTGTAAATACTTTTGGTCCCATCATTTTTAGAGGTATGGCTGGTGATCTAAATGTTGTGCCACAAGATATAAGAAATAGATTGCCTAAGTTTCAAGGAAATAATGCAATAACTGTTTATCAACACTTGAAACTCTTTGTCAATATGATGGAGGACTTTGAAATAGAGTATGAGAATGTATACATTAAATTATTTATCCATACTCTAGAAGAATATGAAAGGGACTAATATAAATATCTTCCAGATAATTCCATTGACTCCTGCATAGAGATGCAGAATGCTTATAGAATGTAGTATGGTGATGAAATAGACCCTATGTTTCTTTTATCAGAGTTTGAAAATATAAAAAAGAATCCTAATGAATAAGTGCATGATTTCAATACTAGATTTAACATAACATTAAGAAGACTTCCTGTTAATTTGAGGCCATGTGATGAATCATGTCTAATAATGTATCCAGATGCATTTGATAAGAAATATACTTACTATGTAAGAGATAAGAACTCTGGGAATTTGAGGCAGGCCTTTACCATGGCTCTATAAATTGAGAACAACATTAAAGAAGTTGGAAAACCTCCTAAGAGGGATGGTGTTAAATTGATAAACCCTGAGAAGCCTCAATCAATTAAGGCTATGGATCTTGAATAAGTTGTAAGGACTTTGGCTGCAGTTGTCAAAGAAATCTCTTACAAGTTGGCCAGGGTAGATAAAGGAATTAGACAAGTTTCTCATGGTTAGCATAGGAAACAAGGGAAAGATAGACATGGAAATCATCCTAGAAATGATCAGAGGTCTGGTGACAGAGGTAAAGGACACATGGGAGCTAGACAACCCCAAGCTAGGGAGAATAAAGTATTACCTTATCCTCTAAATTCAAGAGTTGTTGTTGGTGAAGAGACAAATCAAATGGATTGGTGTGACAAATGTTTCTTACCCCACCTGCCATGTGTAGTAGATCAGGAAGTTGAATAAGCTGATGATGATGATGCATGCATGGTGGATTAATCTACAATCTCACAGCAAGGAGCAACTTCAACTGAGGTAATAAGTGCAAGAACTTAAAGTTTTTGGGACTTCATTCACTGGGTACCTCTTCTTCCTCCCTCTTATGCTTTAGAAATAGATATGGTACAATAATTTAAACTTCCAAATAATGATTTTGAGTACCTAAGATCTCTAATGATTAAGAAGTATGATGGAAGAATCCCATTAGAAGAGGATAGACAATTGCTAATGAATTATGTTGTGGCTCAAGAAAAAGAGCATAACACAAGAAGTAAAGTTGTTAAAAGGGAAAGGCCTCAAGCCAAACCAAAGACCTTAGTTCTTGCCAATGTCCCAAAAGAGGCTCCCAAGAAATATGCATCTAGAAAAGGCCTTTTTGTCTCTAGTAGAACTAGTGTTCCAACCCATGCCCAAAATGTGAAAAATCCTATGCCATCTGATGAGTTTGTTAATCTTTCTCTAAATGATACTTTACCCAAATACATTCCCTATAACATTTCTTGAGTCTTGATTCAGATCGATATTTTTGTCCCAATTGTGGAAGTACTTAGGATTCCTGAGCACAAGAAGAGGCCTTTTGAGTATTTGGGATTGGAAGAAGATAGGAATGCGTAAGGGAGAAATATAAATAACATAAATACTACTCCTCCAACCATTGCAGACCTAGAAAAACCAATAGCATTAGAGGAGATAGGTGAACCACCTAAAGTTTAATTGTGGACATCTTTAGTTGAGTCTCAGTTAAATGTAGATCCATTTTTTACAACAATGATTATTAATGATAGTTTGTTACACAATTGTATGTCTTATTCTAGAGCATCATGTAACGTTATGCCTTTAGAAGTCATGAATGAATTGAACATTAAAGTAACAACATCCTATGGCATGTGTACTATAATGGATTCTAGAGAGGTACCTATTGTAGGATGTGTAAAAGGTTTGGTGATACAACTTGCATATTATCCGGGTAAGAACTTGAAACTTGATGGTTTCATTGTTGATTTCCCTACCAAATGGGGCAAGAAATTATCAAGAAAGTGGGCTGCAAGTGTTGGTGGAAGTGTTCAAATGGATATGTATTTTTCCACCATTCTAATTAAAGGAATACTTGTAAATCTGTATGGAGAGAAGAAGATGTTGCACCTCATTGAAGATCCCAATAATACTTCTTATGAAGTGTTCTATGCTGATGTAGATGCTCATAACTTTATTGGGTTTGCTGATGGCAAAGAGCATAAGATTGATCAACGTAAATATCTTGAACAAGTAGGTTTACCTTGGACCTTGTTATTCAATGGAGCTTGTTCCAATTTTGTAAATGGTGATGGCATTGTTCTGATTTCTCCAGGCCAAGAAGAGTTTGTCTTTTCTTTGAAACTTAACTTTGAATGCACTAACAACATTGTTGAATATGAAGCACTATTATTAGGCTTGAGAATTGCATGGAAATAGGGTATAAAGGATATCATTGTCAAAGGGGATTCATAATTGTTTGTCAAACAAATTAGAAAATTGTATGCTATTAAAAATCAGAGAATGAAACAATACAAGCATGCAGTCTAGGATTTGATTGAAATGTGTTACTCTTTCAATATTGTGAACCATGATAGAAAGTTTAATGTTGTTGCAGACAAGTTAGCAGTGCTAGGATCCAGATTTGGGAATTTTATAGTGTCTCCATTTTGTGAATATGATGTTGAAATATTAACAAGGCCATCTGTCCCTCATAACATTAAAAAGTGGAAAGTGTTTGATGATGATGCCGATATGAAATGATTTCTGTAGAACTAAGCTGATTTTTTTGACCTAAATATAGATTGGGAACCAATGATGTGTGTTTCTAAAGGAAAGGAAACATTATTTGGAAAAGACATCATCCAACTAAAGACAAACATGATTCCCAGAGGTTTGGTGGCACTTGATTCGAACTTTGATAATGTTTATTACATTATTAAAAGGAGTATTTCATTTTCAAGAGATGTAGAAGAGCACAACCTAGGCATAAAGGAAAAACTACATAAAATATGGTTAGGAAGCAATCTCAGCAAGGAAGAGAAGCAGTCCTATATTCAATTACTGAAGAAATATCAAGACTTCATAGCTTGGTATTACTCTAAGTTGAAGGAATATAGGGAATATTTGTTCCAACATGAGATTCCTCTTGAATATAATGCCAAAAATTTTAGGCAAAAACAGAGGTGCATCAATCCACTTCTTTCTTTGAAGATGCAAGAAAAACTTAAGAAGTTGAGGGATGGAGGGATCATTCAGCCCACAAGGTACTCATCTTGGGTTGCAAACCTAGTGCTTGTCAGGAAAAAGAATGGTGATATAAGGCTATTTATAGACTTCAGGAACCTAAATAAAGCATCATTGAAAGATAATTACCCTCTGCCAAACATGGAGAATATGCTACAATCAGTAACTGGTTCTAAATTGTTATCCACTCTAGATGGTTTCTCTGGCTATAATTAAGTTATTGTGAAGGAGTCATAAAGAATAAAGACTGCCTTTACTACTCCTTGGGAAAATTATGTCTATGTCAGGATGCCTTTTGGCTTAATGAATGCTAGAGAAACTTTCCAAATAGCAATGGATGTAGCATTTGCTGGTTATATGAATGACTTCATTGTTGTTTATCAAGATTATGGAACTGTGTTTTCAAGAAATAAAAATTATTACTTGCAACACTTGGAGAGAATGCTGATAAGGTGTAGAGCATATGGCATATCATTGAATCCCAAGAAGTACCACTTTGGAGTGCAAAAGGTGAAGATTCTTGGTCACATTATATCAAGGGAAGGGGTCATGATTGATCCTAAGAGAGTGGAAGCCATCAACAAGGTTCCAATTCCAAGAACTAAGAAGGGAATACAATCCTTCTTTGGAAAAATAAACTTTATCAGAAGATTTGTGTCTAACTTTGCTAAGCTAACCATTTCCATTACTAGTATTCTGAAGAAGGACCAAGTTCTCAAATGGGAATAAGTTTCCATTCAAGTTTTCAATAGAATCAAGGAAGCACTAAAGCATGCCCCTATTTTGGCAGCTCCAAATTACAAAAATCCTTTTCAAGTGTTTTTTTTCTTCAAAAACACCATTGCATTTGTATTATTGTAGAAGGATGATGAAGGGGCTGAGAGATCAATTGCCTTTTTTAGTAAGTCATTGCAAGGATCTGAGTTGAAGTAAACCATCATGGAGAAGAAAGCATTTTCCTTAGTGAAAGCAACAAAGGTTTTCATAACCTAGATTTTTAGCTATAAAGTTGTTGCTTATGTTCCCCACACCATGGTGAAAGACATCTTACCAAAGATGGAGGTCTCAAGAAAAAGATGCAGATGGGTGAACAAGTTACAATTATAGTATGACATGGATATCAAAACCATGAAATTGGTAAGAGGTTTGGGCCTAGATAAGCTTATGGATGAGAGAAAACTTCAAAATATTGAGGTGAATGAAGTATAAGGAGAAAGGATGGATGTCCTTGAAAAGTTGGTAAGCTCTAAATGGTACAAGGATATAATATTTTATCTCAGACATCTATGCTACCCTAAATATTTGAGTAAAAATTAAAAAAAAGCTCTTAAGTTAGCCTCTCAAAAATATGTCATTACTGATTTTGGGTTAGCTTGGAAGAACCCCGATAGAGTGCTCTTGAAATGTATTACTGAAGATGAGGCCCCAAAAATAATTTTTGATCTCCATAGAGGATTCTATGGGGGACATTTTGTTGGAAGAGTTACAACACATAAAATCTTGAGGGATGGTTATTGGTTTCCAACTCTCTTCAATGATACAACTCTATTGGTTAGGAAATTTTATAGTTGCCAGCATTTTTTTGGAAGAATGAAAGCTTCAGGCTACCTTCCTTTGCAGCCTATGTCAATTGAAACCCCATTTAGACAATGAGGAATCGATTTCACTGGGGAAATTTTTTATCCTTCTAGTGTTGGTCTTAAATGGATTCTTGTAGCCATTGATTATTTCACAAAGTGGGTGGAAGCAATCCCCACCAAGATGACAACACGCCAAGTTATCATGGACTTCATGCTAAATAAAATCATATGCAGATTTGGAGTGCCAACAAAAATTCTTGTTGATAATTCCATGAGTTTCATAGCCAAACCCTGAGTTAGAGCTGATGTTGGTGCTCAAATTAATGTCACCCCATTTGTCCTTGAAGTACTCCAATTTGTGGGCTCTGTCATTTTCTCTATCTCCCCATATTGATGCTTGAAGACTCTGTCCTCCATTTGATTCCCATGATCATTCCCTTCCTTGTTCAAGGATCACTTAAAATTTCAGAATTTTTTTCGTTCCTCTATTCATCTGAAAGATTATGTAACTTGCGTGTAAAACTCAAGTTTTTTCTTTCCTTTCATTTTCCATAGTAACATTTTTTTGTCCCTGTCATTTGTGTCCCAAATGCCTATGGAAAAATTATTGGATGTGGCTTGGAGGATAACATTTGGGCCTTATATAATTTCCAAACTCTTTGTTTGTGAAGAACAATTCATTTCCGGGCTCAAATGGTGATTTTCCTACATTTTACATTTTGATGGGTGTATTTTTCCTAGTCAAATTAATATCTCAACATCAGTGGGAACATGGCCCTTTATAGTTGGATGCGGCTTGGTGGGGAACTTTAAAAACTCTAAGGCTTGCTTCAACCCAAAACTTGTCCACTTGGAGTAACAACGCTCATTTGAAAATTCATGTTTTGGTTTGGCCTTGGAGTTGCACCAGGGAGAGACTTGGAGATTTTCACTTCCTTGCCTAGACTTAGAAAAATTTTACATGCAGCTGGTATAGTTTTGGCAGAGCATGGACACGTGGAGGGTTGGCGCTCATTTGAGGATCCACCTCAAGGTCCCACCTTAACAATTGCGACAGGGAGATATGTGGAGGCTTCTGTCAACTCCGCTTTGTACTTAAACTTTTCAAAGTAATTTATAAAGGCCCAAGACACATGGAGGGACCGCGCCTATTTGGGGACTGGCCCCTAGGTTTTACTTTAAATAAGTGGTAGCAGGAAACTTGGAGGCTTCCGCTCATTCTACCCTTTGCTTGGACTTTTCAATGGCCAAAGAAAAATGTCTCGGACCCTAAACACATGGCACCTTCCACTGAACCTTAACCTATTTTAACAAACTTTTTTGGACTGAGAAACGTGTTAAGCCCACACTTATTTGGGGTCTCAACTTTCGGGGACCATCTCAAAATGTGCCATTAAGACATGTGGAGGCTTATGCTAGCTCCTTTTTACACTAAGACTTTTCAAATGCCAAAAGGCATTTTTCTTGGGCCCAAGGCACGTGGAAGGCCCGCGCTTGTTTGGTACTTTCCTCCATGCTTCTCCTTTGCAGTTGTGCCAAGGAAACACGTGGACAGATATGATATAAAGTGGAAAAGGGGTAGAATCAATGGTTACTATTTATTGTGTCTATTTTTTTACCTTTTTTTCTCTAAGACTCCTGGAGACATGAATACGCAATATTTTTCATAGTTATTTGATGAAATTCCTTGTCTTCTTTGTATGTAAAGTGCCATTTGATGGATTTGGAACTTAATTTGTGCGTCTAAGGATTATTAAGGTCAATATTTTGAAGTTGGAAATGCTTAGGCACTTGCAAAAATGGGAATTACCAGAGGAGATGGATGTGGGACATAATTTATAGAGGAAAGAGAGGGAAAAAGGATGAAAAAGGTGTTGCCTCGAGAGCGAAAGGATTACCTGTCACGTCCAACTGTGTAGAGCCTCTAGAAAATGATTATAAAAGGGATTTCTCACATGATAGAATTGGAATGATTAGAAGGAATCCCAAAAAGTTATGGCATGACATCTTAGTCATTAGTCAAGGGCCCAAGAAATGTGATCAATTCACAATTGGTCCACCTGGAAAGTTTTGGATATGAATTTGTTAAACATCGTTTTCTGAAACAAATTGGTAACAAGAAAAGGTCCCTTGAATATTCTTCTCTTTTGGGGGGAAAATTGAGTGAGTAAAATGTATAAATGCAATGAGAATACTCTTGCAAATGGTCGGGGGTTGAATTCTTAAGAGAAATTTTGAGAAAGTCATCTTCCTAAGAGACCAAGCCGAGATAAACTGTTATTTTCTTCTATGTTAGATTTTCTATCATTTCAAGTTGGTTGCAAATGTATAGCCATTGATGAGCACTGAGATTTCTCTGGAAGCTTTCCCCTGCTGATGAATCTAAGTAATTTTGAAATTAATTTGTGTCAATCTTAGAGCAATTAGTGTCTTCTTTGTTTGAGAATGTCTGCAAGTAGTTTTATTCATTCCTATTGCAATCTTAATTTTAAATATTTTTGAAATCACACATTATATTGTCCTTGTGAAATTTTAGTGGTATTTGCAATTTCATTTTCAAGAAGATCATTTATCTTGTGATGAGATAAATAAATTTAAAATGAATTCATTATCATTTGTTGATAAAGATTGTCTGTAAGTCTTTGGGTGTACCTTAGGCATGGTTGATCAGAGATTTTTGTGCTTAATTGAGTCTTCTAATTTGAGCCTTCTACTAGAATCTCAAGGATTGTGTGAAAACATGCTGATCTGGGCCTCCATTGAAGAACACATTCTAGTTGAAGGAATGTCTTAACTATTTCGAAGCTTTTTATTGTTGAGTTATCCATTGTTGTGAAGATTCTCATAGATCAGGTATAATAAAATTTATCCTTCTTCATCTCCCACCAAAATCATTTAAAAACCATGAATCCGTCTTGAAATACCCTTATTTTTCTTGTATATCAACAAAGGTATAAAATATATTTACCAAAACATGCAGAACAATCAGGATTTCTTAATGTATTTAGTAACATTAGCCTTGTGTTGAAAGTATCTCCATCATTTAGAAGTGACAACTCTTAAGAGTTAAATTATGGAGTATTGACCATATTTTCCCAAGGTTTTCTTCATAAAATTTTTCCAAAAGAAGAATATCTCCATCTCCTTCATCAAACAGAGGTTACACTAAGGGTCCTCTCACCCTAGTCGAAGAGGCACGGCCTAAAGTAGTGAGGAAAGGTCAAATCCTGTTGAAGGTGCTATCCATCTCTCCATAAATCTCAGTGACAAACATCAAGTTAGATCTCATCCCTGGCTACAAAAATGGCACATGCTATTATATATTTGTCTCTAAGATCCATGTGCAATCTGTGTTGTTTCTCGGCTTGAAAAGGAGAATGAATTCCGATACCAATAGGTGCAATAAATACTTACAACTTGCCTTCCCAAAATACATAATAATGCCTAATTTTGTCTTCCCAACCCATAGGTATAGTTGGTGTAATATTTTAAGAGGTGTGGGACAAGTTTAACTTGTTCTCCAAGCCTCCAAAATCAGCCCCTAAGGAAAAATCCATATTTCAAAATGGAGGTGGAGTATTTCACACTCAAATTTATTTACACAACACTTACAACACATAAACCAAGAGCCAATAACTCTAATAAATGTATTATTTTGACCCATTTTAATTTCTTTAACAAAATGGTTACTCACTAATCTAGACATAAATAAAATAAATAATAAAGGGGAAAATATATCACTAAAAATCACATACTAAAATTAAACAAAAGAAACTAAATAAAAGATTACACATAACCCCTTGGTCACATTTGAAGGTGATTCCCCCCATGGGATCCCCGAATAACAATACAAACATACAAAAATAACAAATACATGTTGTCATGGTGACCCTTTTTGAATTCATCTATAATTCCAATGTGGTTGGTCTCCAATCCCCCGATGTTTGTTGTGACATGTTTACCTACAAACACATAACACCTCCTTTGGCCTCATGGCCCCATAAAAACATCCAAAATAAATATTGAATATAAATTCAAATTCATCTATATATAAATCAAAACATCATCAAGAAAGTAACGACATCATTTACAACTTCATCACTAACCATATGATCATAAAATTAGTTCATCTTTCTAGGTCTACTCAATATGACAAAATATCACATGTCAGAATATATATATATATATATATATATATATATATATATAATATATATATATATATATATATAACCATGTCAATCAGCATAATACCATGCATATAAAATGTCTCAAATACCACATGCACCATATATGAATCAAAAATCAACAACAGTCCATGATATCTAACATCTAACATCTAACATCTTGCCAAATCAAAAGGTCTACATCCCCCTCCCCTTAGACTCGAATTCCTCATGTAAGTCACTGGAACATGTGTGGAAATTAAACGCGTAACAAGGTAACATCCTCCCATGTAGCCGTAGTCTCATCATATCTGTCCCACTACACCCAAACCTGGTCTATCTATTTACCTCAAAGGTCCAGGGTCCTGCGATCTATAATGTTAACGGGCTACACCTTCACTTGCTGATGATAGTGCACCTGCAATGAGGCCAAATATAACACATGAGAAGGGTCTGTAATATATTTCCTAAGTACTGAAACATGTAACGCATGATGGATGCGAGAGAAGCTAGGTGGGAACCCTAGATGGTAGGCCAAAGGACCGATACAATCCAATATCTCAAAGGGGCTCACAAATATAGGAGCTAACTTAGAACCTTTTCCATAACAAATGGGGATCTTATGTGGCTTGACATGAAGGAAAACCTTCAATGCCACCTCAAAACTATGGTCAGTCCTATGATGATATGCATACTTATTCATTATATCTTGTGCATCCTGTAGTCTTTGTTTGATCTTAACCACCTGCTACTCCATTTTCTATAATAAATATGGCCGAAGAGAAACCCTGTCCTCTAACCTATCCAAACTAAGAGGTGTCCTACACTCTCTACCATACAGTGCCTGGAAAGGAGCTATGCCTATCAAACTATGAAAACTATTATTGTAGGAAAAATCCACCAAGTACTGGTGCTCCATAACATATATCCTAAGCATGTCCTCTAAAATATGATTCACCCGCTTGGTCTATCCATCTGTCTTAGGGTGATACGCCATGCTAAAATTGATCTTCGTCCTGAGGGCATGCTGCATGGTAGTCCAAACGTGGGAATTATACGTAGGATCATGGTCATAAATGATCTTTCGTAGAATCCCGTGCAATCTGAAAATCACATCCAAATATACCCATGCCACTACACTAGTTGTATAGGTGATCTTCACCAGAGAAAAATGAGCCAATTTCATCAATTTATCCACTGTGACCATGATAGCATCATGGTGGTATCTTGACGTCGGTAGGCCAACAATGAAATCCATGGAAATGGTATCCTATTTCCTTTCCAGTATACCATGCATAAAGAGAAGGCCAGCTTGATGCTGATGCTTGGCCTTCAATTTCTGACAGTCTAAATAGCGTGACATAAACTGATCCATGTCTCTATGAATTCCCCTCCAATGATACAACTGTCTCAAGGTGGCATGCATCTTCTTCACCCCGAGATAGGCTTAATAAGGTGCACAATGTGCCTCTGTCAGAATGTCCTGCCTCAAGCCTCCATATCTGTGAACATAAATCAAGTCTATGTTCCTGAGAAGGCCATCTATCTCCAATGAAAAGCCATCAAATTTCCTCTCAAGGTGTCTCTGAGACTCCATCCCAACTCTAGCTATAATTTAGAAACTGTCGTGAGGAAGATGTTGTAGAATCTTGCTCCAAAAATATGTGCTCACTGCAATGGCCATAACCATAGTCTCCTGCTGCTGAGAGCATCTGCAACCACATTCTCTTTCCCCTTCGCATGCTCTATCTCAATGTCATATTCACAAAGCAACTCCATCCAACTCCATTGACAAGTGTTGAGATTGGGATGTGTGAAGAGGTGGCGAAGACTCAAGTGATCAGTGTTGAGTGTGAATCTCCACCCAAGAAGGAAGTGTCTCCATCAAACCAAGGTGTGAAAACTTTCCGTAAGCTCAAGATCATGAGTTGGATAATTGATCTCTTAGTCCTTAATTTTATAAGACTCCAAGGAAACTACTATTCCCTCCTACATCAAAACACCTCCAACTCCGACGAAAGAAGCATCTGTGCATCTGAAAAACTCACCCTGTGGATCTAGCACTGTAAGGATATGTGCTGTCATGAGGCATTATTTTAGTTTCCTGAAGGCCTAGTCACATTTGTTTGACCAAACAAACTTCTTCCTTTTTCGCTAAATGGAAGTGATGGGGTGCGTAACCCGAGAGAAGTCCTAAATAAATCTCCAATAATATCCTGCCAAACCCATGAAGCTACACATATCTTTCACACTAGTGGGTGTTGGTTAATCCATAATAGCTTGAATCTTGGAAATGATGTGTCCCAAATATTCCACCTCTGTCTGAAAGAACACACACTTCTCCGTGTTCCCATAAATAAGTTGCTCAAGAAGACATTTAAGAACCTGATGAAGGTGCCCCTCATGCTCCTCACGCGTACATGAGTAAATCAAAATATGATTAAGGAAGATGGGAACGAAGTGATCAAATAATTTCCTAAACACCCCATTCATCAAGATAATAAACACTGCGGGGGAATTCGTCAAACCAAAAGGCACCAAGGTGAACTCGTAGTGGCCATATCTCGTACAGAAGGCAGTCTTATGAATATCTTCTTCAATAATCCTCAATAGATGATAACCTGAATTAAGGTCTATCTTAGAGAAAATTGTGCTCCCCTTCATCTGATCAAACAAATCATCAATGTGCGGAAGGAGATAATGATTTTTTATCGTTACTTTGTTTAGCTAGCGGTAATCAATACACAACCATAGAGATTTTTCCTTCTTTACAAATGTCATCAGTGTACCCCAAGGGGATATACTAGGAAGGAGTAGGGATTTCTCCAAAAGGCCCTCTAGCTGCAACTTGAGGTCACAGAGCTCAGGGGTGGTCATTTGATAGGGTGCTCATGAGATAGGCTCTACTCCTCAAACCAGATCGATGTGAAAATTTATCTCATGTGGGGGTGGTAACCTTGGTAGCTCCCCTAGAAAGACATGAGAAAACTATCTCAAGATGGGATAGTCATCAAGTGATGGTCTAGTAGACTCATCCTCTACTCTATCACTAACTATGCCAGCATACATCTGAAAACCACGTCGCACACACCGCTTAAGAATTATGGTGGAGAGGGTGCAAATGGAAATGGGTCTGCTAACACCTACTATCAGTGAATTAACTCCTAGATCATCCTCAAATGATATAATCTTATGGTAACAATCCACTCTGGCTCTATGTGCAGACAACCATTCCATGCCCAAGATGACTCCATACGAACCCAACAGAAGGATACGAAGATCCGAGGTAGTGGTGAAGTGTCTCAAACCCACTACACACTCCTTAAATAAGTATTCTACAAAGATCTTTGCTCCAGAAGCCATCTCGATGTCCCAACTAAGACCCTACCTAATTGCCACAAGCTTGCATCACTCTACCAAATATGGTGTAATAAAAGAATCAGAAGAACCAGAATCAAATATAATGGAACTAGGAACATTACCAATCCTACATGTCATCTCAATCATGGCACTTTGGTGCTCAGCATGGCAGTTCTCGACCACTGCATAGATTTGATGGCCGCGCCCAATGTCACCAATAGTAGGCTCGGAGATCTGCATCTTATGCTTGTTACTAGGGTTTTATGGGAACTCTCTCCAAAAACTTCCAACAACACCACAAACATAACAACTTCCCAGTCCTCTCCGATGAGTAGCAGCTCTAGATGGTACTCTAGAGGTCTATGCTATGGATCTCGATGATCTGGCTATAGCCTACCGAGGTCTCTTCTCATGAGCTCCTGGTGACTGAGATCTTGGTGCACCCTATGTCCTAATGGGACCCCTAGGAGGAGGCCCCATACTCTGCCCGCTCTATGCATCGAATCTCTATGCAAGACTATATGGTGGGCGGGTATGCTGCTACTCCTACTTCAACCTAAAAGATGACTGTGATGAACCCGGTCCACCACGAGGAGGAGGGGGTGACCCCCTTGACTTGTTGTCTTGCTTCTGCTGGATGTGGCTTCGTACCCTTTGTCTGGTCCATTGTGTCTTTCCCCGAGTCTCCTCTGCTATATAGGCCTTCTCAACGGCTTCAGCTAATGTCTGCGGACAATGGATATACGCCGCACATCCAATGTATAGATTTAGGCCCCTAATGAACCTATGAATCCGTACCTGCTCATCCTGCATGTAGTCGACATACTAGAGTAGGTCCAGAAGTCAACTCTCATACTCATCTATAATCAAAGATGCTTGTCGGAGATCATGAAAATCATCTATTCTCTATTGAATCAACCTCCATGATAAGTACCTGCTCCTCAACCACTCCTCAAAGAGCTCCTAGGTAGCCGTCTCTAAATCAATTTGGAGCTTCATCTCCTTATTCCTCCACCAGATACCATCTCCATCCCTCAGAAGATGGATCACAACATGATATTTCATGCTACTAGTAAAAGGGCAGAGCTTGAAGCACCTAGTCAAGCTCACTAACTAGTCTCTTCTTGAAACCCACCTGTATCCCCAAAATAATGAGATGGTCGTAGCTTCAGGATCTCCTTAATATGTTCTGCAGCTATCATTTGGTGACCCCTAGGTCTCTTTGTAATCTCATCTCTAAGCATAGGTCTCCGAGAACTATCCCTGTGTCCAGAAATCAGGTCTCCATGTCCTCTCTATGGTGACTCTACTCTGACAGACTCCACACATGATTTCTCTCCTCTATGTTTGTTATTTTGAGGATATGCATGAGGCTTAATGGATGGCTGCCTATCATGTCTCACTGATCATCCTCCTATGGACCATCTGCGTAAAGTGACATTACCGTCCTTGAGTGTCTGTAAAATCTTGGGTAGGATGGCTACTACAACATGATCTCGTGTTGGAAAGTCTAGATCTATTTGAAAGGATCCCTCGTCTTGTGTACACCTCTTGCATAGACCAAAGCGAAAGTTAGTTCATTATCCTAGGTTTTATTCAGTTTTCCATGTTTACTAAATTATGCAATTTTTTAAAAAAATTGTTTTCTAGATTTAAAAGTGTGCTAGGTTTAATATTGTACTAGGTTTATTGTTCATGTCTCAAGTTTTCTAGTTTGCCCAAGTGTCCAAGATTTGAACCCACGGATTTGATACCAAGTGTAACACCCACTCAAACGACCACTCGATACCCAAGAACAACCTAGGTTTAGATAGAAAAATTATGGAATATTTTTTTTTGAAAAGTATGTCCACTACCAGGCTTCAAGCAACAATTGTCACAATAAAGATTCAAAGTAAATTATAATTTAATAAATGAAATTTTCTCGTTGTAAAAAATATTAGATCCACATTACAAAAATAAAGAGTATAATTAATCCAAATATAGCTAATTTTCTCTTATGTGTTAATTTAATAAATAATTAAATTAACACTATAGTTAAATATTCCTTAATTAATTTTAGAGGGTCCAAGGGGCCGAAACAATTCAATGCCCAAGATTTTTAATTTCACTATGTCTAAACAATAACCTCGGTTCTTATTTACATGGGTTAGAAAAACATTCTCTTAGATCCCCTAACGTGACCCTTTAAAAAAAGGTCAACCCATGCTTTAGAATTATACATTTAAGTTAGTAATGGAGGTAATTTCCCATTTACCTACTCTAAGGCTCATATTTTCACTTCAACCTGATTTTTACCATATTTAAAGCACTTAGGGTTTCCTAAAAAACATTTTCACTTAGATAGTAAAATTTCTTCCTCTTTCTAATGATATAAAGAAGTCCTCCTAACTCCTCATATTTCTTAAGTTACAGGCCGGTACGGGCATGGGCAAGAAATTTTTCCCAAAGGCAGGCCTGTGGGCCTGGGGAAGAAAATTTTGCCAAGCCAGGCATGCAGGACACATGGCATGAATTTTTTCCCAAGCCAATGTTTCATGCGGAAGGACCTGAGGAGACATTTGTTGCTTTGCGATTTTAGCTAAAAAGTGTAATTTTCATTTGTGTGCCCACGAGCCCACGACAAGGCTTCGCGCCAAGGGAAGAAAATTTTCCCCAAGCCGCAAGGGACATGTGGCAAATTCTTAAGCCAATGCAGGAAGGCGGGTAACCAAAGGAACTTAGGATTCTTACCATTTTTGTTGAAAAACCAAAAAAATAAAAATGAGCTGCTCCTCTGCTGACACGTAGAGGCGCCATGTGTCATGGCCAAAATTACAAGAAGGAAAGCAGACTGTTGGGGAAAACTTATAAATATTGGAATTTGTGTTAAGAATTGTGAAGGTTAAACAATAACCACGTGCCTCTACCGACATGCCTAGTGACAATGCCACGTGTCAGTCTAATAGTGACTTGTGGGATGGCGGGCCGACCGGGTGATTTAGGAGTTTTTGCCATTTTTTTTGTTTTTCCAAAATTGATAAGGGACGAAACCCATCTGTGCCTCTGCCAACACCTGAAGGAGCCACGTGTCAGACCCACAGTGACAGGCAAGGAAGCATGGACCGGTGGGGAGACTTAATATTTTGTGCTAAATTTTCAAAAACAGTAAATTTGAAAGTGCGGGTCTGCAAATCTTGTGGAAGTATACTAATTTTTTGCCAAAGGAAAAATAAATTAGGGCTTGTAGGGTCCACGGGAGAACTTGTGAATTTTTTCCTTTTTGCAAAAAGTGTCCCTAAGTAATTTTCAGGCCCACGAATCCGATTTGACAAAAATTTCCCTCTTCTTTTTGTGAAATCAAACGAAAGTAAAAACTTCAAAAGGCAATAACGTTTCGACTGGATGCTCGGATTTGAGCCAAATGAGGACTTTTTGGAAAGGGCTCAAACTCTTCTTTGCATGGGAAGCACAAAATATTATTTTCCTAACAAATTTAGATGGGTGAATTTTAAGGATACATGTCTTTCCTGACATTAAAATGTGAACTAAACTTTTTCAACTACGAGAATTGGTCTAATTCCACTATTCTTTCTTCTTCAAACTTACCAAACAGGTGTGGAGAAACGTACTTAAAAGGATTTCAAATTTATTACAAGGATTAATTGAGTTAACGGTTGAGATTTCAATAGAAATTTATTTCCTTTCTCTTCTCTGTGAAACTGCATTATTATTGGCTCTTTCCCGATTACTAGAGTTTTGAATAAATTACTAAGGCAATGCAATTTTTTTATGATGTGCTTTATTCATCTTTAGTTCATTTTAAAGTTTCATTTTGACTTTCATTATTACAGGGTACTCTATATGTTTTTGATATTGATTTGTACAGTTTGAATCCAAATCTAACAGAGATCATAGCATTTCAAATCTAGAAATTGATCTATTTTTATTTACCATACTCTAAACATGTTAAGTTCATTCCAATCTAATTTTACAATGTTTAACTTTCCTTTCATTCAATGCATGGTTAAAATAAAGAATGTAATCCTATTTTCAAAACGTTTGCTAATCAAATAATAAAGAGGAAGGACAATACTTTCCTAACACAGGCATTTCCAGCCTTCAAATAGTGATTTTACAATATACGTACATTCAATCAACAGTTTTTAAACAAGGAGTAACACCATTTTGTATGGAAGGTGAATCAACATTCTAATTAACTGAAATAATTTCCTTTTACAACTTCCTTTTTTGGTTGCCAAAAGATAACTGCCAAATAAATCTTTCTCATTCCCTTTTCACATTCAAATACAACTTCCATATCCTACAAACAGAGCAAACTTTTCACTGACAAATATTATTACAAGTGCTGTCCACTTAAAGTGGGAAATTTTACAATAAGGAAACGCAAGGAGAACTACAAAAATTGTCTTTATACACAGATCCAAGAACAACAACAAGAGATATCCACCATGTTTCAATTTGGTTACAACAAAAAAGAGGGAGAGGCAAGGCTCTCCACCCAACCAAGAATTCTAATGAAGAGGAGAATCCATCCTCTTTATTGGCCCCCGAGCCCCACCCAAATTACAATATGAAATGGATTCAAGTCATGACAATAAGACAAGCTTCCACCACACAAAACACATTTCATAATCATATCAAAGTCCAAATAAAATGCAATTACAATCACAAGAAGGATAATAACATCATATACAAGGCCTCATCACACAAAGGCCAAGGGAGAAAGATCTATGTAGGAAACTTCTTATACTTCCCAATGAGGAATGGGTGACCACCTTAAAAACCTTCCAAAATATGCATCTCAAACCCCTACATACTCTTATGCCTCCCCCAAGTACCTTTTATGCCTCCCCATTTTCTTATACCTCCCCCAAAACTAAGAAATGCAAGATATTTCTTGTCCAAGGTGCAACACCCAACCCAAAATCCCTCCAACAAATAACTCTTATGCCTCCCCACAAAAATATCCCCATAGTCTTCTCCTACAACACACCTAAGTCAATCTACCCTACCAACCAACAAACATACTGACACATTAAAAAACATTCACATAAGCACAATACAGACCAAAAACCTTTTTTACAAGAGTCAAGCTCCTACCTCTCCATGATAGAGCATTGATCTACAAGTTCAATAAAAGAGATTATTCAAATCCAGATACAGTCCCAAAGCACCAAAAAATCCACAAGCATTCAAAATTCTCTAACTCTCTCCAATTGCAAGAGCACCAGACCAACATGAAGTAAATAACTCTTAAGTAACCACCAAAAAAACAAAAGAATTTGAATAAATAGAAAAGGAAGAGAGGAGGATGAGGTGGCTCCATGTAGGATGCCACATCACTCATCCTCAACTCCACCTCACAAGGAAAATTTAAAATTCAAAGCACAATTAAAAAGGTGGGTTAATAAAATGACATTTTACTTATACACACAATCCAAGTCCACACCCCAAGGATCAAATATTAATTTCATGCAAGAAGGTGTAATAAACATTTACAACTTGCCTTCCCACAATTCATAATAAGGCCTAATTTTCACTCCCCAACCCATAGGTAGGGTTGGTGTAAAAATTTGAGGAGGTGTGGGACATGTTCAATTTGTCCCACAAGCCTCCAAATATCAGCCCCTAAGGACATATCCGAATTTTGATAAGGAAGGTGGAGGGTTTCACACTCCAATGTTACTTACACATTACTTACAACACATAATCCAAGAGTCCATCAGCTCTAATAAATACATTCTTTTGACCCATTTTAATTTATTTAACAACATGATTACTCACTAATCTAGACACAAATAAAATAAATAAGGGGAAAATATATCACTAAAATCCACATACTATAATTAAACAAAGGAAACAAAATAAAAGAATACAGATAACCCCTTGGTCACATTCGAAGGTGATTCCCCCCATGGGGACCTGTAACATCAATTCATACACACACACAAACAAATACACGTTGCCATGGTGACCCTTGTTGAATTCATCTAGAATTCCAATGTGGTTGGTCTCTAATCCCCCGATGTTTGTTGTGACATGTTTACCTGTAAAACACAATATCACCTCCTTCTGGCCTCATGTGACCGACATCAAATCATCCAAAATAAATATAAAATATAACTTCCAAAATAATCTATATATGAATCACAACATCATCTAGACAAGTAACAATATTATTTACAATTTCATCGATAACCATATGTTCATCAAGAGTAGTTCAAATTTTCTAGGTTTACTCGATATGACAAAATATCACATGTACTGAAAACACACACACATATATATCTAACCATGCCAAGCGAGTGTAATCAACATCAATATAAAATGTCTCTAATAATACACATGCATCATATATGAATAAAAAGTCAATAACAGTCCATAATCTCTAACATCTAACATCATGCCAAATCAAAACGTACAATAATTTCCATAAGTATAGTCGACAGTGCCATAATCAATATCAAAAGGTGTCGAAGGGAAGTGGACACTACGCACCATGATTTAACTCTCACAAGTTGTCACTTCTAAAGAATGGAGATATTTTCTAAAAAATGTTCAGGTTACTAAAGACAATTAAACCTTCTTGCTTCTATATATTTTGGCAGTAAAATTTGTTCATTTGTGGATACACAACACAAATAGAGGTACTTCACGTTGGATTCATGGTTATTTGAAATTTTTGATGGGGAATTAAGAAAGATGAAAGTGATTTCACTAGATCTTTGAGAACCTTTACAACAATTGGAAAATTAATAGAAAGAATGATTCAGAATAGCCAAAATATTCCTTCAACCAGAAGGTGTGCATCAGTGGAGGCCCATATCTGCATAGTTTCACACAATCTTTAAGAATTCAACACAAAGGCTAGAGTTATAGACTCAATTAAACATTAAAGATCCTTGGTCCATCACGCCTAAGATACACTCATAGACTTATGAACAATATTTATCAAGAAAATGACAGTAAACTGATTTTAAATTATTTATTTCACTACAGGATGAAGGGTCTTCTCATAGTGAAATTGAAAAATCCACTATACTATCACACGGATGACATCTTGTGTGATTCAAAGGGATTGTAATATAATATTGCAACAAGAACATCAAAACCATTTGAAAACATTCTGAAATAAAAGTAGACACAATTTTACCCAAGATCAACACATATTAATTTGAGATCTATTAGATTTATCAGCAAGGGAAAGTTTCTTAAACAATCTTAGAGATTTTCAATGGTTGTATGCTTGCAACCATATTGACATGATCAAATCTAAAACACAAGAGATTAATAAGTTTCTCAGAAGGTATCTCAGGAAGATGGTATTTCTCAAAATTTCTCGTAAAAATTAAGCCCTGCCCATTTGCAAGAGTATTCTCATTACATTTATACATTTCACTTGCTCACTTCTCCCAAATTTCTCCCCCAAAAATAAGAATATTCACGGAATCCTTTACTTACTACAAGTTTTTTCCGAAAAGTGATATTTAACAAATTTACACCAAAAAGCTGCTAGGTGGATAAATCATGAACTAATCATGTTTCTCATACCCTCAACCATGACTGGAATGTCATTCCATAACTTTTTGACAGTCCTTCTAATCATTTTTTTATTCTGTCGTGTGAGAAATCCCCTTTTTAATCATTTTTCAGGTGGCTCCATATAGCTGGATATGACAAGCGATCCTTTTCACCCTCGAGAATACACCTTCAAAAATAAGTGCCCTCACATGGATGCCTGCACTCATGTGCTATGATTACAAGTCGTCCAAGTGAAAAAAGGAGTCAGCAAAAGCCTCCACTTGTTTCCTTGGCGCGACTACTAAGGTGAAGTCTAGAGGCAAGTTCCCACATGAGTGTGGGACTTCCACATGTTAAGGAACCTAGAGAATTGCATCGGTTGTTGAAAATTCTGAGTATGAGAAGGCCTAGCAAGAGTGTCTGTGTTTTTGTTCAGTGCAACTTAAAAGATGAAGTTTAGAGGCTGTACCTCAAACGAGCATAGGCTCTCCACGTGCCCTAGGCTAAATAAAGTTACCTTGGCCTTTGAAAAATTTTCAATACAAAGAGGATCTAGTGGAAGCCTCCACATGTCTCTTCAGTGCACGTTTGATATGGTGCTCAAAATCAGAGACCCAAACAAGAACAGGCTCACCACATATCTTAGCCCAACAAAGTTTTTGAAAGAGTTTAAGGACTAGTGTAAGGTGCCACGTGCCTAGGGTTCAAGAAAGTCTACATGACCATTGAAAATTCTAAGTATGGGTAGATCCAATGGAAACCTCCATGTGTCCCTTCGGTGCTCTTTCAAAAGTAAAGTTCAGGGGCGGGTCCCCAAACAGGCATGGGCCCTCCACATGTCCCAGGCATTAGAAAGTTTCTTGAGAAGTCTAAGTATAGAGAGGAGCCAGCGGAAGCCTCCACATGTCTCCTTGGTGCAACTGTAAAGGTAGCACCCAGAGGTAGATCCTCAAATGAGCACATGCCGTCCACATGTCCATGGTCTAATAAAGCTACACCTAGCGCTTGAAAAAAAGACTATATATGGGCAAGGCAAGCGGAAACCTCCACGTGTCTCCTTAGCGCACCTCCAAAGCTCAAACCAAGAGCTATATCCTCAAATGAGTGCAGACCCTCCACGTGGAAAATATTTGAGTTGAAGCAGGCCAAAAAAATTGAAAATGCTTCGGCGAGCCGCTTCTTCGCTTCTAATTTTTGATGTGGGCCTCGTCGGAGTCACAACTCACTTTTATACTTTTACATCATTTTAACACAAATCTTAAAAAATCCAAAGTGCTCTGCTTCCCAACTTTGACTTTTCAAATGTTGAATCAAACATTTGACATCACTCTGTCCACTGTGGGGTTACAGATTAATTTATAACTTTTTTTCTTTTTCACAAAAGGGCAAACATCTTCAAAATGTTCCGACGATCCTCCTCTCCACCTTTTTCTTGAAAAATGGCCACGTGTCCACCTTGGGGATCAAAGTAATAATTTTTCCCTGTCGTTTCATGTTTGTTGAATAAGTAATTAGATACTATTAGGACCGCGCGGCAAATTTGGTATTTTTTACAAATGTGAAAAATGTGACAAGTTTCACCAAAAAATACTCGTCGGGCCGCATCCAATCAGAAAGGACCATGTTTACATGGATGTTGGTACAAAAGTTGACTAGGAAAACATGACTGTGGAAAAATAGAAGGAAGGTGAAACCCCGAATTCATGCCCAAATTACAAATTCTTTCTCATGGACAAAGAAATGGAAAACAATATTTGGACTCAATATGATCCTCAAACAAAGGAAAGGACTGACCATGGCAACCAAATGAAGGAAAAATCTTATTAGTGATGCAAGTAACTCATGAATTGAAAAATGAATTAGATCGTGAGTTTCTTCAAGAACAACTACAAAAGGATCAAATTTTACAGGAAAACTTCTAAGTATTTTTTCAATAATCCTTATGTCCTCAATAGTTTCACCATGAGATTTGATTTTATCAACTAAACCAACTACAAAAGTAAAGAATGATTCTACGGAATCTAAATATTTCATTGAAATATTTTCAAAATCTCTATAATGTAATTGTATTTTGTAAGTTTTTAATTTATCCTTACCTTGATATACAACTTGGATAGTATCCCATGTTATTTATACTTTATTGGATTCTTCCAGTCTAGGGAGGTTGTTTTCATGAATGGATTAATGAATATAGAAAAATAATTGTTCCAAATTTCTTTCTTAACTACTTCAAAATATCTTTCTCCACCTATGAGAGAGTATTATACATTTTTGCAACTACAGGATTGGTGTACCTATTCTCTACGATTTACCACACATACTGGGATGTTAATAATTTCTTCATGGTTAATGACAAATACTATTAATTCTTTCCTATAAATTGTAGTTTTCGTATATCAGATTTAGAAGCCATAAATGTCTGTTAATTTAATAATCTACTTAAAAACAAAAATCTTATACCAATTTGTAGAAACTAAATAGTCTTAAACATATAACAATAAAAAAATTGAAAATAAAAATGCATACTCACTAAAATCAGAAGTGTTTTTGTTTAAATTATATTAATTCCATTTTCTATCACATAACTTCAACTCATTACAATTAGATCTATGTGTGTATAAACATGTCTACATTTATATATTCTACCCATGCATCAATTACATTAGTTATTCAATATATCTAAAAATACTCCTCTAAAAAATAACAACCTATAACTCTAAAGAGAGATTTCCAAAATAAATTGTAGACTTTAAATTCTAATGCATGTTTTGCATGCTTACGATATAGAATTATTTAATTTAATTTAAATTTATCTCTTTCCTAAATATAAATAAACTATAATTATCTAATCATCTATGGACTGCATGAAATTAGTCAAACTACTATTTGTTAAACTTAAACTTCATGCGTTGGGAAGAATTACACATGCGTATTTCAAAACCTTCTCATTCCTTTTTTTAGAGGTAAAATCATTGAACAAGTTATGTTTTTTTTGTTTTGAGGGTGGTCAGTTATATAATCTTTACATATATTTATTTTTTTATTGGCAGAACCATGGATCTAGTCTTTCAAGTCACTAGGGAGAGTAATATTTACAGGGATAGAAGATTAATTCAACCTTACTACATAGTCCTTTCTTTTTTACGTATAGAAATGTGTATATTATGTATGCATGTTTAGTCTCAGTGTCAAGCATTAAGGATTCAACTACATTTTTTATTAAATGTTTTGGAAGATTTGTATTTTAATCTATGAGCAAAAAACCAACATATTAATATTGTTATACATAATTTTGAAGGTATGCACAAGTCTAGACAATAGCATGAGTTTATTTGGATTTGTATTTCAAGGGCATGTGTTTATATTTCAAGGTTACTATAACCATATGCATAGTAATTTATAGAGACAACATTCTTTCGATGAAAATTGTCGCACCAATTTTTTGCTACAAGTAGTTGTGTTTAAGTTAGTTTTTTAAATATTAATACAAATATCTTAAAGTTGATGTAATCAATTACCTATTGTTTTAGAGATTTTATTTCATAGGTGACGTAATCAATTGTCTATTCTTTATAAATAGATTGTTATTGACCCCAAATAAAAATATGGAATGTTTATATAAAAGTAAATTAGACAGGACCAATCACCAAAGCTTGGAAATAAAATTGCATTGCCTATAAAAATATAATTATAGACCATTGGGATTGAAGGATTTAATAAATAAAATCTTGAAACCTACATCAAAAGTATGAAAAGGTTCTAAACTTATGTTACGAAGGCAAGACAAGAAAATAAAGTGTCTCCACCAGCTCTATCATCTTCAAAATTATCGTTCATTGCCCCCATGTCTTTGTTCACACCCCAATTACAAAAATACTTAGTTCCAATATTTTTCTTTATTATATTCTTCAAATTCTCTTGTTGTATCTCCCATTATAGTTTGGACCTCCTCTATTACTTGCACATACTCACTAGTATCTATCATTTTATTATTCTCTCAGTATAGGTTTCTAAAGTGCACCTCTAGTTATAGGATTATCTCGGTATAGATTGCTAAAATGCATCAAGTTATGAAAATTATTATTTCTACTATTCCTCTTGATTATCTTCTTGAACTTCTCTCGTTACGTCTCTCGTTATAAATTTTACCTCCTGTATTACTTTCGCATACACACCAATATCTCTCGTTATAGGATTATCTCGTTATAAGTTTCTAAAATGCAAATATACTAAGTGTTGACATTTCAAAGTGAATTTAGTTGAGAGCTTATAATGTATATGGATAGGATGTTTTTCAGAAGATACATTTTTTACCATTTTGAAGTTTTTAAGAAATATTTTAAGGTGTTTTTTATGGCATGCCACAGGTCTAAGACATGCATATGCATATTTTGTCCTAATTAAATATAACGTATCAATGTTTACTATTTTTAAAATATTTTATTTGTAAGATATAAAACTATTATCATTATTGTCAAAGTTTAATTTGGAATTTTTTAAGTGCTTTAATGTACTTCCTAGATAACATTGCAGATTTAAAATCCACATCGCATTCTTGTAAGGTTCAATATTTGAAATTTGATTCAAATATTACAAATCTGATCAATGGAACTATGATATTTCAATGTTACATTTTATCTTGCAAAAATTCAAATACATGCTTGAACATTTTCTTTGGAGCTAAGGGGTCTTTTTGATGATGATTTTTGTAGCATTGGTTATACCCCTGATGTGATATTTATATATGTGGTATTGTAATGCCCAGCTGGGCATCGGATCCTTTCTTCCCACCTGCCTCCTCTGCCACTGTGGCCTCTTGCCAACCACCCTACCTGTCGTCTGCATGACTGTCACGTCTGTCCTTGCGTGAGGGATATGGGAGTGGGTGGAGTCCCATTTTCTTTGCCAAAATATCTTCTGGGATCCTCCTTCAATGCGCAGGTGGGTGTGGGTCTCGAAAATCGTGCTATTCAGGCAGGATGTTCAACTATGTTGCTTCGGTTCAGTTTAAAATGCATCCTGAGATTCGAGTTCTATAGGGTAGAGAAGTAAACTTATCTCAGAAAATCAGTGGCCTCCAGGGAGAGTAAGTGCAGCAGCTGCTGCAGGGCGAGCCCAGGGAGCCATTGGTGTTGATCCTACTATTTCTTGCTGCAACGCGACCACAGTCGTGATCAGCTGTTGCAAAATCTTGCAGCTGTAATAGAAGAACTAGATAAAGTTTTGTTTGAGCTACCTTTCCTTTCATTTTGGAGAGTCGCTTCTATCCAGGTGGTGAGTCTAACATGGAAGAAGCTCGACCAAATCTTGAGGCAAGTTTTGCAAGT
This sequence comes from Taxus chinensis, assembly GCA_019776745.2. Lineage (NCBI taxonomy): Eukaryota > Viridiplantae > Streptophyta > Pinopsida > Cupressales > Taxaceae > Taxus > Taxus chinensis. Next base: position 264,215,469 of record CM034148.1, read on the forward strand.
GAGGCTGAGTTTACGTGCACCACTGTTCCTAATACTGACTGGAAGTTTTCCAGCGCATAGCCATGGGTTAGATATGGTGGTTATAGATGAAGCCGTAGCTGGGAAAGTAGACATGTTACCTCCATGTTAATTGGGTGCCGTATGGTGTGTTCTTGTTGGGGGATCCACAGCAACTGCTTGCAAAAATAATTAGCTAGGCAACAGACATGTTGCAGTAGTAGAAGCCTGTTTGAGCACTCCATCAAGCAGGTGGCCCAACTTTGTTGTTATCTATTTAGCATCGATTACACCCTCAAATTCGGGTTTCTCCTTCAAGGTGACAGATCACACCCACGGGAACAGGAGATCTATGCAATGTTGGAGAAAATGTCTTGGGAGATGAATGTAGCAGGATATTTCTCAGATCAAGAGCTTGCATTGAGTTTGTTCATCCAAAACCGATTCGTGACAGTGAGGGTGTTACCAACAGACCTGATGAAATTTATTTCTAAGATTCTCTATTGCTTTCTTACTTGTTTACGATGTAACTCGTGGAAGAGAGCCTCATAGAGGCCGATCTGTTTCATATCAGAATATTCATGAAAAAAAATTTGCTTTGCTATTATCTGAGTTTCTTCAACGAGTCACTAAGTTGGTAGGCATAAAGGTTCCTGTTGGAATTATCACACCTTTCAAGCTACAACTGAAATGTTTGCACCGAGTAGTTTGATGATGCCCTCAAATTTGCTGAAGGAAAAAGGTTTATCCATCAATTTGTGTAGATGACCTTTCAGAGCCACAGAGCTCAGGCTATCTTTCTTGTCAATTTTGGGTTGTCATCAAATCTGCATTTTGGGAGATGAAGGTGGCCCTATGTTCCTTATGCCCAGATTCAGGTTATGTGCCTTGTAGTGCAACAAGAGCAAGTAAATGTATGTTTTAATGGAAGCGCATCAAAAATGAAAAGATGTCGTAACTTGTACAATCATTAGGCATAATTAAGCCTGGTCCCTATGGGGGTTGCACACTCTGAGAGTTGTCACAGCACCTTAATGTATGTGTTGACAGTACTAAACTATGTAACTTTGAGACTTCTTGGCCAAGGGTCTGATGGAGGAGATAAAGAAACAATGGAAAAGGTCGTGTATGAGATTTTGGACCATGGCAGTGCTACTGCTATACACTTCATGGGGAAACAATGTGGCTGTTCAGTGCTTGGAGTATTTGATTGGTCTTGAAACAATGCCATTGCCTCCAGAGCATTTGGCTTCTTCCATATTTTCTTCCCATCCATAACAGGGGGGATGTGGTGTCACTGTCGCCATGGTTTATTTTCCAATGTGATATTTTTATGGGCGGGGATTCGTGGGACCTATAACTGAGACTGTTCCATGTGTTCTAAGAAAGAATAAAATCTATACTAATACACTTATGAGAAAATACAACTGGAATATGGCACGTAATATGTGTGCAAAGTTTACCAGGCGCTGGTTATTGTTCCTCTTGCATGATATTGGGATCTACCGTGCTGGGTGAGAATGCATGCGTTTGGTGGAGAAATAATGTTATGGGACTGCTGGGAGAAGGGGTCTGCTCATGCGTGGCTACATTGAGATATAGCGTTTAAAATAGGCATGATAAGCCCTAACCCTCTCTCTTAATGATTTATTTCTTTTAGCATTTAGATAAATCGACCTATCTGCAACTTTGTTCGAATGCTGTAGATGTGGGTTTCTTTTGGAACGTTGATGTGTTTTTATTTTACGAAATAGATAGCGTTTGGACTCTGGATATCATATAACATGTATTTACACATATTGAATCCTTCTTAAAAGAGATGCTCAAAAAAAAAGGATGAGCTTTCCAAATGACTTTTAATCATAACTGCATGAGCTGATCTCTCTCCCCCTTTTACAATTTATTTTATTTACTGTTTGACAGTAGAAGAAATCTCTACAGTCGATTCTTGCCTACTCGATTTTATAATGTTGGTTTCTCATTTTGCCCTGATTATTCCTTGTGAATGAGTGGTTTCTGTAGAAAATAGTATGGAGCGTGAATGAGGTTTATAATTTTTCTTGTATTGTTTATATTATGTAGAACATGGCTTGAAAAAGGGAAATTTCTTGGATATGACTGTATTTGGATTTTACCGTGGTTTTATAATAATTTAAACCACCACTAGGATTGGGGGCTTCCATTTGGGAAGAGTCATACTGGTTTTAATTGGTCTTTCTAGATAGCTCCATCTGAGTCTTTTGATTATCATTTACCTTCGGGAATTGTTGAAAACCCCTCACTAGGACCTCTACTATTACTATTACTATGAGCTTATTAATAGATTGGAACCCTCCTGAGGCATGCGTTAATTGGTTTTCTATGACCATCTACGAATATGTTATGCACACAAGTCATTATCCTCTGTGGATAATTATTTGGCTTAATTTTTGAGACACTACTTGGATCCTTGAATCGGTTAAAGTAATATCGGATACATCGAACTCTCATGAATGTCGAAATTCTTCAAGTTTGATTGATATGTGATGTCCTCATGCATAGGAATTCAGGTAATGCTTGAAATATGAAATTATAAATTTATCTTATACTTTAACTTAAGAATTTTTGGTAGGAAAACAAATGAATAGGGAAGTTAAGATAACTACCCTAAAAAGGAGTCATGCATAGCCTTAAGTAAAGGTGACAGCTTACGATAATGGGACTATGCATACCATGTATGACAGTATGGATATCATGTCACAGCCTGAAAGTATTTAAGCTTCATTTTACAGAACAATAATTAATACCCGTAAATTGGGGTATGCAAGTGGAGGTTAAATTGCATAACAGGGTATATTGTGTTATCAGGTAACCAGTAAGGATAAATATGTTATTTCAATACTTGGTTAACGAAGTGGAATATTTTCTGGTATTTACGATGATTATTATGTTAGCTAAAATTTGATACTTGCATCTCAACTGGGAGTTGAGATAATGTTGGTACTTGTATTTATAGTGGCTTGGAATGTGCTTACTTATCTTAGTTAGTCAAATGTATCTTGGACATGTTAGCAAAACATGACAATTTCATTAATCGTAGCTCATTCCAATGAGTTGGACCCTTGTACTAAAAGAAATATATAGAGACATGGAATAAGCAACCAAAAGGATACCTAAATATTATATGAACTAGTGGATTGGTGGAATATTTGTTAACATAAGTATATCCTTAAATTTGTGAAATAAATATCCAAATTATACTTACATATCACTGAGATTCTATGAAGGTTTGATACTTGAGTAATATAGATGAATAATATAAGATTGATACTTGTATTTATTATATAAACTTAATGTCATTGCTGCTTTTATTTAATTGAAAGATAATATGGTTGGATACTTATATATGTGAAGTGGGTCGAGGGTATTAGGTGAGCGTTATTATTATTACTGGAATTTAAGTATGATTTATTGCATGGTTAAGGTTGTATATCTAGTCACTTGGAATTATGTCCTTATGTAAGCAGATCTTAAAGAAGTGAATATTAATGAGTAGGAAATGTATTATCATGAGATGTGCAGTTAATTTTTAGATGTATGTTAGAAATTTATTTGATAAGGAGTATTGCAAACTTTCATTTATTTAAATGCTAGATGGCATAAATTATTAGGTGAGGTTTATATCTTATCATGCTCAGTTCTAGCGAAATGACTCTAATAAATATTTTTGCAGATGGATTATGCGGGTAGATTAAAGGAAAAGAGTGTAAAAGTTTCATCAGTTCAAATTATGAAGTTCTTTGTAGAAATTTCAATGTGTTGTAAAATTTGTAACTTTGCTTGCAAGGAGTTTAGAAGATCTCTTGTCTTGGTATGTTTGGAAAAACTACGTGGTGAAGTGTTCTTTCCCTTTTGTTGTTAGACTAGTAACTTACCTTGGTGAGAAATCATATTCAATCATTACATTGGCATAAGTATTGTAAAACCTTGATTTTGAGAATAAAGTGTTAAGTCAAAACTCTCTGACACCTTGTAATGATGTGATATAAGTAAAATTAAATGGAGTGGTTAACCCTTATAGAAGTTAACTAAAATATATATATATTCAGATAAATTAATGTAGAGATGACTTACTTGAGAACAAGAGATTCCTGAAGTACTCAAAGGTGAAACTACCCTTGTAAAGTAAATTTTTATAAATTGATATCCCTAGCTAAACTAGTGAGCACTACCCCTTTTGGGTGAACTCTTAAACAAGCTTAAGGGAAAAAAATGGTTAGTTTCTGGAAGATAATAAGGGTTAGCAAGTAGGAGAAGACCTTAAGTGAACTACTCTACAGTGTATAAGAAAATAACTCAGTTGGTAAGATGAATTTGTGCGAACCATATGTTGAATCTCTCTGAGAACATAAGTCATGAGTAAAAGGGTGTTTTATCCAAAAAAAAAACCTTCAATCAATTCTTAATGTCGTTTGCCCTAGTTGTGAGAGTGTCATGTGGTTGGACTTCTATGTTGTTCTATCAAAAAGAAAAGTGTATTATCCTTTTAGGTGTGAACATTTTCGTGCTACCTTTATGGCCATCCTTGTATCGAGTTTTTCACAAAGTTAGTTGTATCCTTGGTGACGACATGTTGCATCATGTTATGTGTCAAGCAAGTAAAAAAATATATATTCTATCTTTTACTGTGTTGTTCGTGTGTAAAATTTTGGGTCATTACAATATGCGTGCAACAGAAGGACGCCATTCACATGCTCGGATGCATCCAAGTTAAATATGAAATATAAGGTTTTAAACTTCAATACAATTAAATGTGACTCTAGTGGTGAGGTGGTACTGGTGACTATCAAATGAGAAACATGTTGCAAAAAATTTCACATTCAAATAGGTATTTAACACATCCAACTTCCAATTTCATATATTCGTCACTGAAATATCCTAGGTTAAAGGTGCTATGTGTAATGAAGTTTGATTAATACTTTTTGGATGACATTTTTGGATGGTCTTTTGAATTCACTTGCATAAACAATGTCCCAAATTAATAAGTCTTCTTATCAAGGTTTCTACATTACCGCAATGAAAGGCTAAGAACAACGCAAAGATATGAATACTCTAATGTGGTCATGAAGTAAGTAAGATCATTTTAATATGTCTTCTAGAGATCAACTATTAAATAGAGTTACTCTATTGGAGAAGTTTTATCTTTATCGCATTTTCTTTAGTTTCTACTCATGGTAAAAGAGGAGGACCAATTCAACACCACCTTCTATTAATGAGAAAGGACAAAGTAAATTTAGTTCAAGATAAAATTATCTACCCCATCAAGAATTCAACAATCTAACTTAGGTTGTCATTCTAGTGTCATTAAAGGGAAAATGGAGATATATGTCTATGTGAAGATTTTATAAACATCACTACTAAAAGTAGGATTATTTGTTTACATGGTTATTCACAAAATATTAGTTTTGTAGATGAAATGTGAATGATCAACATTATATAATTTTTTGTATAAAGACAATAGAAAAAATTTAAAATAAAAAAATATTGAAAATTTCTGTTATCCATAAATGTTTTAGAAGGTGAAATCCATATATGTTTTTAGAAGGTAAAATCAATAGAATTCATTGAAAGTTGTTTTTTATACGAATTTTTAGTTTTAGTTCTGTATTTTTTATTTTTCATTTTCAAATATTTCTTTCTTTCGCAGGTTAAAAATAAAAGTAAGATACAGATATTGAAAACTAGTTCACAGATACGAAAGTAATTTCTTTTTATAAAAGTGTGATTTAAAAAATAGTGTTAGAAGTCATTATCTGTTAAAAGACACATTCTTTAATATTTCCTACCATAAGTAAATTTTCTCAATCTTATTCAAATGTAGGCGTTGGTTGTGTTTTTTTTTACAATTTGACAATATTTAATATGCTACAAAATTTTAACATTTACAATAATTGTGAAAACACATTATATTATGTTTATGTTGTGTTTAGTATATTATATTATTCAACAACAAAAAAAAACATTTGAAAAACATAAACTATGAGGTATAAGGTTTACTCTACAAAATTAATGTATTTCATGGAAAATATTTTGCTTAGGTATATTTCGTTTTCCATTTAAAGTTTCAATATTTTACCAACACAAGTTAATTGTTACCATTTTAAGAGTGGGTATTTTTAATGATAAAATAAATGGTACCAAGGAAACAAAAATGATTTAAACTCAATGAGGGTTTAAATCCTATTCTTACAACTAGTTTTGATACCTTAATATCTAAGTTAAAATAATACTTCCTTGATCTCCTCAACATGGAAAAATTATTAGAGTTTATTTAATTCTCTAATTAAATGTTTATGCAATATTATTAATAAACTGGACGTAGTTTTATGTTTGGTAAAATTATTTATATTTATATTTAATGATATACAAAAAAAATTATGAAAAATTTAAGTACAAATATTATTATTTTTATACTTATAAACAAAAAAGGATAAATTTAATATTCTATCTAAATAATAATTAGTTTTTTTATTTATTTAGATAAAACATTACAATTTTCTTTTTTGTTTTATTTAAAAAAATATGGGGTCTCACATAATAGAATTATGCATCCTTAAATTTTCCACAATTTAATTTTGAATTGAGAGTTCAAAATTGTGAATCTAAATTTGTGGACTTCACCAACGATTTTGTTGTGGAAACGAAAAATATGACAAAACATGTGAAAATTCCACAATATCAATATTGTCGTAGTTTCACATTTTTCTAGTTCCACAATATCTAAAAACATGAAACCACGACAATATTGATATTGTGGAATTTCCACATGTTTTGTCACATTTTTTGTTTCCACAACAAAATCATGGGTGGAGTCCACAAATTTGGATTCACAATTTTGAACTCACTATTCACAAATAAATTGTGGAAAATATGTGGATACACACCCCAAAGTCTTGTATTGCATGAAAAGGGTTTTAGTTAAGGTCTTTATATGATGTCTTGTATGGATAATATGTTGCATAGTGTAGATTGATCTAAGAAGTTTATTCCTCTCGAAAATTTGCCAAGTTTTAAAATGGTCATTGTCAAATAAGAGTACCAACTCAAGATCATCTTCACTACCAAGTGAGAGATGTATGGATACAAAATAACTCCCTTCATAATGTAGACACAAAATCACTCACTTGGTTACATTTCTAGGTCCTAAACATATACTAGCATTCATATGATTCATAAGAAAGAAAACTAGTAATTGACGATTGTCTTTAGCCTCTTGTCTTTGTTTCTTGCTTTCTATTTGGTCTTTCACACCATACTCCGCAGTAGGTATTTTACTTATTTACCTTTTATGGATCTAGGAACTAGTGCCAAGCAAGGAAAGAAGTGCCAAGGTGCGCCTATCCCCTCTAGACACCCCAACCCATATCCACCTCACACTCTTATTTTTGGTCTCTTTTATCTTTTGGGAACCTTTTTCAATTATAAAATTCAAACAAGGGAAACATATAAATACATAGTCATGTGTTCAAAATTAAGGACCAAACACTAAGCATATACTATAATCACCTAATATTACATCCAAAGAAACTAAAGCACTCTAAATAATCCATCTAACATCAACTAAAGGTACAAAAGACTACATTTTCTAGATACACAACATTGGAACGGGAAGTTTCTTTATTCCATCTACACATTTATCTACATTTCTACATATAGCTACGACTGGCTATCAAGTGAAGTTACACAACGGAATCCTTAGGCATGATTCTTACAACCACTCACTAGAACTACATGGAGTTTAAAATATAGTACAATGTTTGATCGTAACTTCACTCTCGGGGTGACCATCGTGGTCAGTCCAAATCCCCATATTGCATATTTATTTTTTAAATTTGATATGCTATTGTAGGAATTTGTAGGTGATATCTATTTTTTAGGTTACAGGTACCATGAGTGCAAAACCTAGGAAGTCATGAGAGAAATCTCCCTCATTTTCTAGTGAGGCCCCCGAGTTAGATTTGTCAATTAAAATATGCTAGTATCTATATGGGGGTTTTAATTTAACCATACAACTCAAGACCTACCACTACACCAATTTACATCATTTTAGTCCACATGTTATCTACTTATTGTCTACTAAGCACCCACATTTGAAAACATTTCCTATAAAAACCTAGGTGATTCACCGGGTAGTATACTACCACGAGTACTTTAAGGCTTACCAATACCGTGAACTTACATAATCTAAGCACTAGAGCACCCATCATTGCACAGATTAAGGCCCATGGCCGTATTTATGCTTGGGGAGTAGACATCCTTGGAACCACCTACCATGATTTATATAGGGTGGTCAGGTTATAGGGATAGTCACTGAGCCAGTCATTGGAACAGTCATTGGAGCTTGGGAACGTCGCCGCTTGAGCTCATGAGTTAGCTCCATGAAAGAACCCTCTGCCTGTGGCATCCATATGGTGCAATTTTCCAAATTCAATGTCTTAGCTAGCGAAACAAGAGTATTATTTAAGATGGTATGATGATCATGTGATCAAAGATAGAAACAAGGGCAATCAACACGGACTATTAACGACACTTGAGTGACACGGTGAAAATTAGGTTCTTGCCATTTTCGTAGTCATAGAAGGCCAGAAGAGGTTTTCAACACCTTGGCATCCCTTTCTAGTCTTGGGCACCCATCTCCAACATTATTCCAATGGTCCTGAATTTATAAGGAGCATTAATGACACTATTCATTTCCAATTCAGCATTCTCCTAGTCAAAAGCACTCATAGAGCAAGCATAAATCATTTCAATCATTCATTCTACATCTCTTACTTAGGGTTTCATATGTGGTTAATGTTTGTGTCAGAATGTGCTTAGAAATTGTATATAATTATTTACATCAGTTACTTATCAATTAACCTTTTACAAAAAAATAATTGTTAAATTATTTGGTTAATCCATCATATGAATCCCACCTTCTCTCTAGTTTTTTTTTCTTGTACTTGTCACTAATAGTGGTCATTTTGGTTCTTTTGAGTACATGTTCCTCTATCTATTCGTAACTTCCATAGAACAATGGCTGAATATGATAACCCATTTTACAAATCCCCGAATGTTCCTCTAAAATTCATTGAGACCTCTAATAATGAGCAGTCATATGATGAGGACAATAATGTTGATCAAGAAAAATTAGACAAGCTCACTAATTTTTGTTAAGATTTTTGTTCCAATCCCTTCCATAATCCACATATTCTTAGTTATTTTCTTACCGCCCAAAACTCTCAAGATGTTGCTTTTGTACCTCTTGTAAGTTCTTATTCGAGTGCAATGGCCTCCATTTAACCTCTCAACATTCCTACTTCCATTCCTATATCTACCGCTCCCCTCATCGATATCAATGCTTCTAATGAAAAATTCATTTCCTCCTCTGAAACTCAAGATATCCAAGCTGAAATCTATAAAATTTAGTTAGCTACTTTGCATGCCTCTCCATCTCTTGATTCATCTTTAATCGTCCACACTCCTTTTGGACACACCATTTTTACATATTCACTTCCTCTAAAATTCATCACCCCTTGGTTTCCTATTTTCAATTGCCATGGGGACCCTCAAGAGCATTGCTAATATTTTTATGTGGCATGTCTAGATTAGGTGGGTAATCATATGTTACGTGTTAAGCTATTTCCTCAGAGTCTTCACGATTATGACATGTGTTGGTTTTATGATCTCCTTTTTTATTCAGTAACTTATTTCATGCATTTACCTGATGTTTTTCTTTCTCATTTTTCAATCAATAATGACCTTAAGTTATTTTATGCTACACTTTCTCAAATTAAACAATGATCTAACAAACATCTAGTAGACTATGTATTATTTTATAAAAACAATCTAGCAAAGATGACTAATGTATTGGATGACACAGAACTATAAGTTCTACTTTTTCAAATCCTCTTACCACCATTACTGGAGGGTGTCATCTTTGAGACATCTCCTTAATTTGATCAATTATTCCATACTCTCAAAATGTGTAAAGTCAAACTCCTCTCTATAGGAGAACTTAAATATCAAGATTATTCTTCTTCATCATCTTCTATTAGGTTTCAATCTAATTCAACATTAAAACCTTATCCTAATTGTAATCAAGTAAAAACAACTTTCAATGTCATATTTCCTACTGAAAAGCTTCAATGGAAACATCGAAAGTGTACTTTCATAAAATTACCATATGTACCTCAATTTTTGTTGCCTAAATTCTTTGAAAGTAAAATAATCACTCATCCACCACCTCTCAATCTTGATCCATCTCACCCAAGTGGACTCAATTATGATGAAACTACTAAATGTGACTATGATCAATGCATACAAAATTCTACTGATCGCTTATTCAAGCTCGGGAACCTCATTCAAGATCTAATTAACAATAATTCACTAGATCTCCATGTTCCATCTACTTCTTATTCTAAACCATTCAATGATAACAAAAATCCCAAAGTGTTCAATGAACCTTTTACACAAAAGCTTCGAATTCTTCTTCCAATCATACATATCATGATGTTCCCCCTCCTTCATTAGGCCCCTTTACTTTCTTGTCACTTTTGATGATGCATCACTACAACCTATTTCATTTTATGATCATGATTATCATGCAACATTATTTTTTGTTTCACTACACATCAATGCTTCTATTGGTTCATAAATCGTTAATAATATTATGATCTATCTAGAGGCTCATATCAATGTGTGCTTTATTGCACTTCTTATTATTATAAAATGTCCAATTTCTGATATCTCATTTCTTGTTTATAATTATTTTGGGTACATTAGACTCCATATTATAGTTAGGCCTCTTACCATGCTTGTGGCATTCATTGTGTGTGAAATATTCAATAAAAAGTTGTGACTTGTTCTTAGGTCTCCATTGGCTTCGTGTCACTCAATATTTTCCATCCATGAATCATATGTGTCTCAAGTTCATACAAAATAAACAAGTTTTCATTATTAAATTTATTCCACCATGAACACCATTTCCTCTACCTGCTCTTGATGAAATTCTTCCATTAGCTTCAACTTCTTGATCTCCTATACCTCTCAAAATTAAGACATATTCTACACCTAGTTCTCATATTTATAAACATCCTACTTTGCGAAACTGTCGTTCGCATAGGTCCACTAGTTTGCCACGTCAACATAAGTCCCCTACTTGCAAAGAATCTCCACATATGTTTTTTCTACCTCCTTCACCTCATAGTTCTTATTCACATAATCACTCATCACCTCCTTCAACTCATAGGTCTACTTCATATAGGTGTTCACCAATTCATTTACTACATAGGATTCCTTCACATATACATCATCCTTCTCATACACCACTTATCTTAGAGCAATGTCATATGCCTTTATCTCCTCAGAGATTAGGTGGAGGAACCTTTCCCTTCAGTCTCATTGGATAGCTTATTTTCATCACATAATTGAGTAGAATCGCACTTGATCTCCCCCTTCAAAAATTACCAATTATTTCTATTCTCTACATATACACATTATGCTCTTTGCTTTGCATCTAGTATCTCTTTCACATCCTAATACACACCTTGTATTCTCCTCACGCTATAATGCACTCTAGTTCCATGTTTCATAATCGACTGTTGGAGATCTAAATTTACAATTAATATTACCATCATTTACTATTTAAACTCTATTCTTTATGATCTATCTATCTAGAACACACTATTAAACCATTTTCCTATGAAAAAATCTAGTTCGACGGTTCATACTCCACTGCTAAGGGTATAAAGCTTAAATTAACCTTGCCACATTCACTCTTCATTCTCTATGCTTTATCATATCTCTTTATAGTACACAATTTCAAATTGTTTCCTGATAACCTATTCTAGATCCACATATAATACTTGACTGCTATGAGTATAAATCTATAATAAACCTCACCTAATTCATTCTTCATGCTCTATGCTTAATCATCTCTCTTTCTAGTACACAATTTCAAACAATTTCCTGATGACACTCTCTTGTTCTATGGTTCATTCTTCATTGTTGATGTGTTTTTTTTAAATGAATATCATCTCATATTCGTTTATACCCTTTGGGGGGCACGCTGCTTCTATGACATTCACATTGCATACCATTCCATTACATTCATACACAACATATTGCATATCTTTATTGTACTTACTCTTGCGTGTTTATACTTAACATGAAAAAAAATTATTACTATGCTATAATTTTTTAATTATTACATTAGGTAAAAGATAGGGATCGGCTCCCAGAAGCCATACACCAAAAGATGCAATGTGAAAAAAACCAATGTAGAGTAATAAAAGAAACAGGACCACAAAAGGAGTTAAACGAACTTAGCTCGAAAAGGGACAAAAACACAAAAAACTAAAAACAATCCGTAGACAGTTAGTAGTTCTGCCTGGAATTTCTAGAATGCACTAAGTTCCATTGTCAAAAGGATCACCTCCACCCCCAAATGTTTCCTTGAGATACTCACTGTAATTTTGACCCTCCCAAAAGGAAAGGACCTTTAGGGAATCCAGATCGATTTTGGATTTAGTCGTTCAAATGTTTGTTTTTAACTCATTTTTATCTCCAGAACAACTTCCAATATTCCCCCTTGGGTATCCATCGCTGGTCATTTAGGATCACTAGGAAAAGGAAAGGATCCCAAAAAAATCTTTTGATTCAGCTGGGCCATGATTTTTCTATCGTATAACTCCCATCTCATTTCCTCAAAAGAATCCACCATTTCAAGTAATTTTTTGATTGCTTACTATGCTATACTAATACTTAGTATGTCAATAACATTTCTATATATACATGCATGATACTTTGTTCTCTAATTGTGAATGCAAAGTTCTTATAGGTCCTTACAAGCTATAATCATGCTTATCACTATATCTCGTAACAATCCCACCAAGGCTCCTAGGCGCATCTACTTTCTCACACATTACAAGTGTTATTGTTTTAATATTTACTACTTCTAATTCCTAGAACACTACTTTCTATTAGTAGATACAAACTTTTACATAATTTTTATCTTTCTAACATGCTAACTGGTGATTAATGTGTAACATATTCCTTACCAGAACTATATGCCACCATGGTTGTCTATTACATCTTGTTTGATATTGTATTATATTTTTTGTGGGCTATGCTCTATGTCTTGATTGATAATTCCATATATTCTTTTGGACGCTTTGACCTTGATTGTCTTTTGACATTGTGAGTGATGTCCCATGTTTGAAACTCTTTTTTCAAGGTCTATCTTGTATGCACATTTACTTGTTACATTGTTTTTATCTGAAATGATTGCTAGATTTCTCTACTAAGACATGTATCTAGCCATTTTATTGACATGTTTAATAGTTTCTACCATGCACATTCCCTCCCCCATGTGGGGATATAATTTTCGAACAACATCAGGTCCTCTCTTTGGGTTGCATAATCCTATCAACATCACATGCACCAAAAACAAGGGGGGCATACATTGGGTGAATAAATCACCTAATAAAGCCACTCACATTTATAGTTTAGTTGAATACAATAGATAATCAACACAGAAAGACAGTCACATAATGAACCAAAAATTTACTTGGGACCTCACCACATCATAGACACCAGCACCTAGATTCATATGTCTTCCCCTGGGCACCAATGTCCTAGGTGAACAAAAATTCAATTTCTCATATCAGCACAATTCACATAATCCTTTAGATAAATTTTACAGTATAAGGTATAGTCCTGCAAAAAACAAAATATAATTTAACTCCTAAATACACTTCAATTGGTACAATTTGAAAAAAAATAGGAATGAGAGGGAAAAGGAAGGAATACACCATCTGCATTGGTGTATATCAAGAAGAGTCATGGAATGAGAGAAACACTAGACCTCTCTCGCCAATAATTTCTTGTTTGCGTGAGATCACCTAAAAAAATTCCAACTGACATGAGATCACAATAAAAAACTTGCATTTGGTATGATATATCCTAAAAAACTAGCTCTTGGCATGATATCTCCCAAAAAAAAACCCTGTACACATAATTTTCATGATACTTTTTTATCCTTTTACACTGTTTTATATCAGGTGCACACTTCCCTTTTTACATACTTTCACACTTTTACATGCTTATATAGGGTTTACTCAAATTTTTCATATTCATGACTTTGACTACATTCTTTCTCTTATTTTTGTAGGTTTGTACTCACAGTAAAGATAAATAACAAGAAAAAAAACAAGTTCAATAAAGTACAATGCATACACTTCACCCCTAGGATAAATTTCTCTTCCTACTTACAACACATATTTTTTCATCATTCTAGGCTTCACTTGTCCACTCGGCATGCTCTTCGCCGCATGCTATACATGTTTATTAGGTAAAAAAATCTTATCTTCTTTATGTTAGTGAGTATTCACTAAACAACATAAAGTGGAGGAAAATGTAGACATAAAACCCTACACTTCGGTACATTTCTAAGTCCTAGACATATACTACCATTCATATGATTCATAAGTAATTAAACTACTTATTGACCATAGTATTTATCCTTTTTTATATTTTTCTTTTTTTCTATTTAATCTTTTACACCCTACAACCTATTCCGTATTTACTCATTTATATTTTATGGCTCTAGACATTAGTGGCCATCTAGGAAAGGAAAACCCAGGCACCCTTGTCCTCTCTGGACAACCACCATCCTTTTCCACCTTACTCACTTCTTTTAGATATATTTTTATCTTTTGGGTACCTTTTTAACTTAGAAGTCAATATTCCTATTGTAAATTACGAAATTAAAACAATTAAATCATATAAATGTATAGTTATGTATACAAAATCAAAGACCAAGTGCTAAGCATATACTATCATCATGTAAGCTTGCATATAAATGAACCTAAAGCTCTCTAAACCATCCATATAGAATCCACTCAAGGGAAAAGGAAAAAAAAATTATGCATACACAACATAGGAAGGGGAATTTTCTTTATTCCATCCACACATCTATCTATGTTAATACATCTAGCTACAACTCCCTATCAAGTGCACTTGCAGGAGGGCATCCTAGGGAATGATTCTTACACAAAATCATCAAAACTACATGGAGTTTGAGATGTAGTATAACACTGGGTCATAAGTTCAATATCGAGGTGAGCACCAAGTGAGTGCAACAAGTTGGGGGACCAAAAATGTGGACATCAAATCCTGAATTTTACATTAAAACCAAAAAAAACATCAAATTTACTCTTCTGTTGTCTTGAACTATGCCAAAAAATAAAAAATATGTCAAAAAAGGGTGCCATTGCATAAGGGAGACTTCAGCTTTGTAGAAATATTTATTTTAAAGAGAATAGAATATGATAAATATATATTTTTTAATTTTTTACTAATAGTAGGTCACTACAACAAACAAGTTCTTTTTACCATAATTAATCTACAAAATTTCAACAATATAAGATAACTGTAGAATATTTGTATTATCTCTACAATAATGTCATAAATTATTTTTTATATTATGTAAATGTTCCACAATTTAAATATATTTGTAAAAAACTCACATTTCTAAACATCCGTTATAGAAAAACGACATTTATTTTTTCAAAAATATAATTTAGATAATATCTACCACATTTAAATTATTTTTGAAATAAATTAATGAATTATAATAACAATATGTGGGGATTACACATTAAATAGTTCATGAATGTTATACAAAAAAATTGTAGATATGCCACATAACTCAGTATTTATATAAAGCATTTGTGGAAATGCCATATAACTCATGTTTTAGAGTTTTAATACAATTTATTTTGTAAATTCAATATTTATAAAAATATATATTATTATTTTCCAAAAAAATCCTTTAAAGTGTTGTGTCATTACATGTTTGAGTGTCTACATGTGATGAATTAACATCTTCACCAACTCCATCATGTCACTTGTTGACATAAATTTGTTGTTAGGAATAAATCAAAAATTAGGGTTAGGATCCCTTGGTATTGCTCTCCACTTTAAAGGCACAAGTTCATTGCTTTGATTCTTTTTTACCCATAATGTATTGAGTTGGGTATTTGCAGGAGAATTTGATCATCAATGGTGATCACCTTATGTAAGAGAATCTTCAATAGAGCATGAAGTTGAAAAAATAATAAAATAATAACTAATAAATAAATAAAAAATTATTATAAACTATGTGGATGCTCCACAATTTAATTCTATTTATAAAAATGTAGAAAATATATATCTTAGATTTTCGGTATCTGTTCTCATATTTGAGAGGAAGTATACACTAGATTTACAAATATCATGTTTAAGCATATAAATAAATTAGTGATCACCTTTAGCCTAAGAAATTATGATTAAGGGGAATCCATACCATCAAATTCATTCGGTGTGTGATTCTTGCCTCAACCGTTTTGACTCTTCGTGGCGAGTATCTCCTATCCTTGCACTCAGCAAGATATAATCCTCGATTGGCTCATGTAAAGCCTATCAACATCACCAGTAGAGCAAGGGCCTTTGATATTATCTACTATTTTATAATATTAACATCTATAATTTTTCAATAGGTATTAATAATCTTTTTAATGTTAAATTATATTATATATCAAAAAATTTAAATGTATTCCTCAAATCTAAATTTTAAATGCTATGTATTAATATTTTATTTTGTAAAAAATAGTGAAATAAGTATACAACACAATTCAAATATGACTTTAACCATTTTCCAAATATCTTTTTTTTAAAATAATCACATTATTATAATTTTATAGTTTTAAAGAACAACAATCTATTCAAAACGTTTTCCAGAAGTTTATAAAAAATAATAAATTATACAAAAATAAATGGCTGATAAAGATCAAAGGAAAAAAGGAAAATATTAATAGCAAATTGAAAATTATATGGTAGTTTTATTTTTATGTAAACATGACAAGTGGATCTTGGCCTCTAAAGTTATGCAAGCTTAATATTTTAAATTATGTCGATTAAGCCAAAAGTGGATCATAATGTTTGTTATGATTTACTCAAAAACCAATATTACCATAAATATCGTAAACCTCGTAAATCTAGGAGATCATGAATCCTTATTTTAAGGATTTATCTTTGGCTATAATAGGTTTTTGTCAATTATCATTCTATTAAAATACGCAATGAAAAATCCACTTCCTAAAAATTGGTTTGTTATTGCTTTTATAGCACTATACAATTTTGATGCGATTGGTTCTTCATTTCAAAAAATGTTGATGCAAAATTTTGTATTATTGAAGATTTATTTATTGTTCATTATGTCATTTTGTAAGATAGTTTGTGCAGATCTTCAGTTCCAGTTCAGTATTAGATTGTGCTACTAGCCATTTTGAGAATATTTCACGTCCACATATTTGTTACATATTAATAAATTATTATTCAACTCTAGTTGCTAGGTTACGCATGGCATAATCAAATATATCCCCACAGAATTATACACAAGTAAAATCCAAGTAGAATTTGATAGTGAAAATTCATAAAATTAATTTATTCAATTTATCTATTGTAAGTCCCGGATCCGGATGGATGGATTTAATTAAATTGGAGAGGAACTAAGCTATTTTGGTAGTGCATAAGTAAGATGTTACATGAAACTCATTTCTTCAATTCGAAGAATGACATTTGGGAATATTTTGAAATTTGTACTAATGTTAACAATCTCAAATTGGTTGTTTGTCAGATTTTCGATGTTTTTGAAGACATTCATACAACTATTATTAAGTGTAAGTTAATTATGTCTAGCTTATCTACAACACTCTTAAACATTTGAGAGGGAGGATACCTTACGCACTTTGGTTTCATACATGTTTATTTTCAAATAAATTCGGTCTCATTACAACTATACATTTCATCCATTGATTTAAGTTATGCATTTTTGTATTTGAATATTATTTAATGTTTTCTCTATTTAATTTTTTATATTATTATATTAATATTTAATCTAATTTTTTTGTATTTCATTTTATCAAACTCAAATATTTATCTCAGGTTTTATATAATATAAAGTTAATTTATTTTTTTTCTTTAAATAAAACTTAGAAAGTAAATATTAATGTAACTTAGTTAAATTTGTATAGAAATTAATAAGAACATTAGAATAAATTTAGTATTCAATTTAAAATTGATAAATATTTAATTAAATTAAATATATGTAGATAGCAATAATTATTAAATAGAAGTTGAAATATAGATAAGTCAGAAATAAATTATCTAAAGAAAAGTAAAATTCCAAATCATATACATTTTTTTTATAGAAGTTCCACAAATTATTATTGTGGTATTGAAATTGTAGCTTCCACCTACAAATTTTATGAGGTAATCATTCTCGTAGAAAAAAATGTAGATATTGCCACGTATATATTTATTAATGCCAAAAAAAAATGCCTAACATATAGATAATCCATAATGTTGACAATTTGAAGAAATAGTGGAATAGTTACAATCACAAAAATTGTCGACAATTTAAAAATTAATAAAATTGTGGATAATCTACAATAATAAAGATTGTAGACTAGCTACAAATTTTATAGAGTGTGGAGCATCAACATTCTAATAAGTTGTGGATGAGCAACAATGATATATGAAACTATGGATTGACTACAACTTGAAAGCCATATTTTTTAATTTTTAAAATTCCTTTATAGCCACAAAAATAATGTAGAAAAATTGTGGAAAAAAAAAGGCTTGTTTTTTTTGTAGTGGGTCTTTAAAGACACTTTTTCTTGTGAATTTTCATGTTTACATTTAAGATTGCATCTTTTTTTTTTCACTTGTCACAATTTGATAAAAATTTTACCATCCCAACCATGGTGAAATTCTATACATATTAAAAAAAAATGTATTTGATTTCGATATTTTTTAAGAAGTTATGGCAAGAAAATGGAAAGTGCTCCATTTTCTTTATGTTTGGATACCACTTTTATGAAAAAAATCATTAAAAAAAAATAATGCTAAAAAAAATCACAAAATAAAATCTATCCCATGGTAGATAGCAACATATATGTTTCGGCAAAGAATTAAAAAAAATCAATTTTTGGTCATCTAAATCACTTGAAAAAGGACTAAAATCTTATAGGATTTTTCAAAAAAAAAAAAACCAAGTCATTGAATTTTGAATGTTTAGTATAGCTAAACTTGTCTGTTTTAAAAATAAATTAGTACTTTTGGAACAAGATTCTAGATGCTATGATTCATATTTATATATTTTTTCAAATATTGAGAGCACTCATTTCTAATTGTAACACCCAAAAATTTACCCACATGAAACCCAAGACAATTAAGGTTGTAATAGAGAAATTATAGAATATTTTCTTTTTTATGCAAAACCCATTCACAATACTAGATTAAATTCAAGGTCAACACTCTATTGTTTAAAATTATATTTAATTAATATGTTAATTTCAAAATGGGGCCCACAATCCCCTTACTTCATTCTTAAATAATTTAATAACATTTCTAAATACCATTTAATAATTTAATTATTTTTAGAGCAAGGGTAATTTTCTCTACCCTAGAATTTTATTATGATTAAAATTTAACCCCGATTATTCAGAATCGAATTAATTCCATAAGTAATGAGGTCTAATTATAAAAAGTATATAGTTTATTCCACCAAAACAAGGGTCAAGGTTCTGATTTTTAAAAAAGTCTCCAATAAAACATTTGGGATACGAAATTAATTACACCCCCTACACCACTTGAGTGGCCCCAATTAAACCTACTTGTGTATTTTAAATTTGTAAAATTACCTCACCGAGTTCTCTCCTTTTTTTGTAGGGATGAATCTCATCCATTATATGGATTCATTTTGATCCCTTGGATTTAGGTCTCCAACTATCCCTAACCAAGATTATGAAATACTATTTTTCAAATCATTTGACTTATTGTTTCTTTTCTTATTTTGTAGATTGGAGGAGAAAGAAGGTGGAATCCATGAGAGGTAAGTTCAAGCTCATGGAAGAAATAAACATTCTTCCTTTCTTATCAAAGTTTTATTCACACCCTCTCCTAGGGTTTGTGTACATTTTATTTGTTTCCATTATTCTCTTTGGTATTTTCCCAATTGGGCCTACGGCATTTTTCCTTATTTGATGAAATAGAAGGAATAATGTATATGTACACAAGAATATTAGGATATATATGTATATGTATACATATCTATGTATAAAAGTATTAAATAGAAGTATATACTTGTATATATATATATATATATATATATACGTATATATATATATATATATATATACAGTTGTGTGTGTGTGTGTGTGTGTGTGTGTGTATAAACAAAATTAAAATCCTACTGGCCACAGGTGAAGGGACTACATAATCCGTAAGAAACGGGAGGGCTGAATGTGTTTTAAGGTTGCAGTGGCTTGTTTAAATACAAAGCATTGTTTATTTTGTGATTTGAGGGAGGGTCGTCAACCCCACACCCCATCCCATTTATTAATGGGGGGGGGGGTGGGGTCGGTGACCCCCTTCCCCAACACTTTTAAAACTTAAACCAAATAGTGGCCTCAGATTTGACCAATACCCTTCAGACATCTTTTAAAAAAATTTTTTTTTTTATAAAAATTTCAATTTATATAATACCCATGTAAGAATAGTGCAATTAATTTCTCGTTTCCTCCATTAAAACACAAAATAGAACCAAAAATAAGCCGCTAAAATCATAGGCCATGTGGGTGGGTGACTTTAAGAGGTGTGGGACAAGCTTATCTTGTCCCACAAATCTTCTAAATAGCCTAAAAGGTCAAAAAATATGAATTCACAAAGGAAGATCGAGTACACACTACCCCAAAGAAAAATTAAATTCATTCCAAACCAACACACATTAAGGCTACCAACTCACATTCATTCCTCCCCTCTTTTGACATCCTAATTAGCATTAGTTAAAAATTTTAAACTAATTTAAGAGGGGTGTTGAAAATTTTTAATAATTTTTTTAAGGTGTTAACAACCAAAGTCTCAAGGACAATTAAATTCAACTGATAATTTTCCCATTATAATAATTACTAATTCCAAATTATAAAGCAACAAGTGTAATAAGTCCACACCTAGCTCAAATATCCTTAGGATTAATTTAATCACTGATTACATTGACATTTTAGCTAAATATTCCCTGATTAAAATTTTAGGGTTAAGGGACCCAAAACAATTAAATACCCAAGGTATTTAATTCCACAAGATCTAAGACAAGAGAAAAAAAATTAAATACCCTAGGTTTTAATTCTATAAGGGGAAACAATTAACAAGGTTTTTAAAACATCAGAGGGATAAATTCACATTTAACTAACAGGGTAAATTCTTACTTACCCACTCGCAAAACTCAGTTAAAGATTCAATTTAATTTTTCCTTTGACATTGAATGTCTCAAAAACTTCCTAAAACATTTCATTAGATAGGAAATTTTTCCTCACCTTTCCAGTGATATAAAGAAGTCCTCCTAACTCTTCATTTTCTCAAGTTATGGCCAACGGGGACTTTGGAGGAAAATTTTCCCAAAGCAAGCTTGCGGAAGAAATTTTTCCCTTAGGCTCTTTGGAGGAAAAATTTTCCCCTCCGTGCCAACGGAGGAGAGAAAATTCACCCTAAAAGAAAAATTATGAACTAGGGTTTTCTAAGGACACGTGTAAAAAAATTTTCCATGCCTAACCAGGAAGGCGCGTCACCAGAGGGAAAATTGAAATTTTTTCCTTTTCCCTTTTTTTTTGAAAGTGTGAAATTTGAAAATTACCCACTCCTCTGCCAATGCTTAGTGAAAGGCCATGTGTCAGTCCCAATTTCCAAGCAAGTCAGGGAAGCAAACTAGTGGGGAAAATTTAGAAACTTTTGATTTTTTTTTTCCCAAAAGGGTTAAAGGTTAAGGAATCTCCCACCCCCACCTAACACCCAAGATGCCACATGTCAATCACCATTGGTTGCATACTAGCGGGGTCGGGGGGAAACTTAAAAATTTTCCTAAAAAAATTTCAAATCGTTAAGGTTGAAAATGATCCACTCCTCCGTCGATGCCTGTGAAGCTACGTGGTGACACCAAATTGGCAGCGGGCGGGCGGGGATGGAGTAGGAAAAACTTGAAATTTTTTACAAATTTATTTTTGAAAGCGCTTAAGGTTAAAATTTGATCCAAGCCTCTACCACACCCCAACAAAAGCCATGTGTCGATCAATGATTGGCTCCGGGCTGGGGCGGGGCCACGGAAAAAAAAAAAATTGCCAAATTAAATTTTTTAACTTAATCATTTTTAGACAAAATGAAGGCTTACGGATTAGCGGATTAGCGGAGAGGCAAGAAACTTCATGAATTTGAACCTTTTGGGAAAAAAAAAAAAAAAAGGAAATTTTTTTTAGCCCACTGGTCTACCCCAAGAATATTTTTTTATTCATTAAAATTTGACAGTTAGATTATTTTGAGCCTGAAATGAAGTAAAAAATTTAGAAGGCCATAACTTTTTGATTGGGAACTCAGTTTTTGGAAAACAAGGACTTTCTGGAAAGCTCTCGATGTCCTCTCTTGCACACACAAAAACCTTAGGAATTTGATTTTGATAAATTTTAAAGGGTCAATTTTGAGAAAACATCTTTCTGTCACTTAAAAAGTGAACTGGTGGTTTTAACTTACTAATTTTGTTCAAATTTTTCGTTAATTATTTTTCAATTTGCCAAACAGAATGGAGGATTTTACTTGGAAGATTTTAGGATAGATTTCAATGTTAATTTTTTGATTGATTGATTTGCATTCAAATTTATCAATTTTATACAACAAGAAGTCTGCAATTTTGCCTTTGCCCGATTTGAAAAGGTTCTATAAAAAATTTGTAAGTATTTTGGTATGTTTGGGATTTTTTTTTTTTTGACCTTACAAATAAAATTTGATATTTCTTTTTGTCTTTTTAATGTTGCAGGGTCAATCTGTGCATTTTTGATAAAACATTTTCTATTTTTTAAAACATCTAACAGAGATCTAATTTGAAAGGATCTATTTTCCATTTATCATCTTTTAAGTATTAGAAATTATTCCGGATCCAATCTAACTCATTAAGTTGATTCAAATCAACGTATTCAAATGCCAAATTACAATTCTGATTTTCAAAACTTTCATTTCTAAAGAATAGAGCATTATGACATTTCTTCATACGTATTCACTTTTTCATCTTTCCAACAGAGATTTCAAATTACATTCAAAATCAGATTTCCAATGAAAGCAATATCATTTGAACAAATTAACCACTTCTATTATATAGATCAAATATAACTTTACAATCACAACTCTTTCTCATTACATTCCTTTTTACAAACAAATACAGAGTAAATTTATTTCACATTCAAAAGGGATTTTATTTCAAAAACATAGTAACTCTTCTTGCACAAAATGTGTATTAAATTGTCATCCACATCAAGTGGAAATGGTTTACAAAAGTAGTTTCGCAAGGGACTGTCAGAACTTTTGTCTTCTTCCTCAATTACAATATACAAAATACAATTTCTTCCACATTTATTCAAAAAATAGAGAACACAGTATATCTCTTTCACAATTCAATTTACAACTTTCATACCCATAGACCATCTTTCCATCACAGATAATGTACAAGTTCATCCACTTCAAAGTGGGAAGGGTTACAATAAGTAATAATCTCAACAAGGACTGTCAAAATTTTCTTTTTCCTCTGCTCTAGAAACAACATTGAATATCCTTCATTTTTCTTTATTTCATTTTAATCACATTAGAATAGGGGAAAGGCAACGCTCTCCACCCAACCAAGACATCCAATGAAAAGGAGAATCCATCCTTCTTCATTGGCCCCCCCGAGCCCCAACCATTGCAATAAAATATGTTTTCAACTCATGGCAACAACAGGCTTCCACAAACACACAAGAAACATTTTCACATTAAAAAAACACATAGTCCAAAACAAAATGTAGTTTAAAACTACAGAAAAAAAAAAAAAAACATTATTCAGGCTTCATCATGCAAGCCAAAGGAGCAAGAAACTATGGGGGATGTTTCTTATGCCTCCCAAGGGGGAAATGGGTATCACCACCTTGAGAAAAACTGCCAAAATATATATCATTTCAAATCCCTGAATGCCCTTATGCCTCCCCCAAGTACCCCTTATTCCTCACATTTCCTTATGCCTCCCCAACCTCTTATGGCACCCCATAATGAGTAAAGAAATGCAAGCTATTTCTTTGTAAGGTGGAACCCAAATCCCAACTCCCTCCACACTTATACCTCCCTAAAACACTTGTGCCTCCCACAAAATAAACCCATTAGTCTTCTCCAACACCATTCCTAGGCCATCTACCCAAACCACCAAAAAATATGCCAAAAAACATTCAAACATTTAACACATTACATATGCATCATAAAAGAAGAGCATTTCAAGAGCCAAGCTAACCTCTTACCTCTCCATGATGGAGTTTGTTTCCAAGTTCAAAAACAACAAGCTTTCCATCCCAATGCAAAGTATTCCAAAAATCAGCCACACACAAGTATGCAAAAATCTTCCAAAAACTTCTCCAAAGTAAGAGCTCCCAAAAAAGCAAAAGAATTCACCCCCAAAAATGAAAATCCAAAAAAAAAGAAGTAACCCCCAAAACAAGGCAGGAATTTGAATTTATATAGAAGAGGGAAGAAGAGATGAGGTGGATCCATGTAGGATGTCACATCACACATCCTCAACTCCACCCCCAAAGTCAACTTCATTCTCCAATGCATAATAAATAGGTAGGTGAATAAAATGACAGTTTTACTTACACACTCAAATCAACCCACACCCCAAAGGACTGAAATTAAATCATGTAAGAAAAGTGCAATTAAAACCTACAATTTTGACTTACAAAATGCAAGCATAAAAAAAGTCTAAATTTAAACCAAATCTCCAACCAGGTATGGTTGGTAATTAAATTTAAGAGGTATGGGACAAGTTTAACTTGTCCCACAAGCCTCCAAAATCAGCCTCCAAGGAAAATTTCGAATTTTCAAGAAGGTGGAGTGTTTTTCACACTCAAAAAACTTACACATCATCTTTAACTTACACATCACTTACACATTCTTACAACACTTTAATTCAAGGCCAACAACTCTATTAATTACTTTCTTATGTCCCATATTTTTAATTATTAATTTTAACAATATGATTACTCACAAATTACACACATTTAATGAATAATGAAAGGGTAAAACACCATAAATAAACACATGCAAACATCAAAAAAGGAACCAAAAAAAGAAATACATAAAACCCCTTGGTCACATTTAAAGGTGATCCCCCCCCATGGGAATCCCTAACAACAACAAAAACATAGAAAAAATACAGTTGCCATGGTCACCTTGTTGAATTCATCTAGAATTCTAATGTGGTTGGTCTCCAATCCCCCGATGTTTGTTGTGATATTTTTAACCTACACAATACAAATACCCCTTTCACCTCGTGGCCATATCAGAACATCCAAGTGAATATAATATAATTTAGAAAATCATCAATATATATATGAATCACAACAAAATCTAGACAATCAACATATCACTTATAATTTCATCAACAACTATATATCATCATCAATTTTAAATTCAATTTTTCAGTGTACTCAATATATCCAAATATCACATGTCCTAAAAACATCCATAATATATACATAACCATGTCCAACAACATGTCAACATCTATATAAAATGTATCTAACAATCATCATTCATCATATATGAATTAGAGTCAACAATAATCCATGGTCACATTTGAGGTCACCCCCAAATGGGAACCTCCCAAAAAACTACAACAACATACAACTACATGTGTTGCCATGGTGACCAGTTGCCAATAATCCATATTTTTTCACATTTGGTCTCCTATCCCCCTTTAGTTTATTGTGTTGTGATCACCTGAAAATGTCAAGACAATACCTTTTTGGCCTTGTGGCCATATTAATGACATAAAAATAGTAAAAACACATGTATATACATATCATCAATTATCACAACCAACCATCTCTAAAAAGTAATTCACAACTGTTCATATTTCAATTATTTCAATTTGATCAATTATTAACTAGCAATAAGATCATGAAATCAACTAAATCATCTAGAAAACATATAACTATCGAATTAAATGTAGCAATCCAATATAAGCTCAAGATCATCAAATTTTGATATATCCCAAACATGCATATAATCCATCCTGTAATTCATGTCATAAGTCTAAACATCCATCTTGTCTATGAATTAGGTAATCAAAATAACAATGTTCATCTTTCAATATCTAAAATGTGATAGAAATGTCCATAGATTTAATCTAACATAAGAAAAATAATAATCATATAAATGTTGAAGAGGAGTGGGCACTACATCCCCTTCCCTTAGAATTGAATTACTCCAGAAGATACTGAAAAAATGTGGGAATTTTTCTCTTAGAGGCGTGGCATCCTCCTACATAGTTGTTCTCTCATTGTAATGATCCCATTGAACACAAACCTAATCAATCTCTATGCCTCAAAGGCCCAGGGTCCTACACTTTAAAATATGGATGGGCTCCACCATCACTTTCCGTTGATCCTACATCTGTAATGAGGTGGAATATAAAACATAAGAAGGTTCTACAATGTAAATCCTAAGTACAGAAACATGAAATACACCATGGATGTGAGAAAATCTAGGTGGAAATTCTAGACAATATGCTAAAGCACTGATACACTAAAATATCTCAAAGGGACCCAAAAATCTAGGAGCAAGCTTAGAGCCTTTTTCGTAAAGGATAGAGCTCTTAAGAGGCCCAACACAAAGAAACACATTCGTACCCACATCAAAATTATGATTTATCTATCTTGAGCCTCTTGTAATCTGTGTGTCAGATAAAAATAACCTTCCGCTCCATATTCTGTAGTAAAGGCAGCCATTAAGAATCCTGTCCTCCAATCTATCCCAACTCAATGGTGTCCTACACTCCCTACTATATAGTTCCTAGAAAGGATCCATGCTAATCGAACTCTGAAAACTATTATTGTAGACGAATTCCACCAAATACAAGTACTCATCCCACCTTGACTGATGGATCCATGACATACATCGAAAGCATGTCCTCCATGATATGATTCACCATCTCTATTTTTCCATCTATCTTAGAGAGATAAGTTATATTGAAGTTGATCTTCATCCCGAGAGCATACTACCAAGTAGTCCAAAAGTGATAAGTGTACAAGGGATCGCGGTTTTGTAAATGATCTTTTTGTAAAATCTCATGCAATATAACAATCTCATCAAGGTATACTCGTGTAATTACACTAGTTGTGTAGGTGGTCTTCACTAGAGAAAAGTGAGAAACTTTCTTCAATTTATCAACTTTGAACATAATGGTGTCATTGTGATATCTCAACCTCGCTAACCCAACTATGAAATCCACAGAAATGGTGTCCATATTTCCACTCCGGTATGGGGTGTGAGTAAAGAGAAGGCCAGCTGGGTGTTGATACTCGGCCTTCACTTTTTGATCTCTAAACAATGCAACACAAACTAATCTACTTCTCTCTATAGACATCTCCAATGGTATAGCTATCTCAAGGTGGTGTGCATCTTCTTGATTCCAAGATGGGTTGAATAAGGTTAAAGATTATCCTCTACCAAAATATCCTGTCTCAATCCTCCATTTGTAGGAACATATATTTGACCTCTCTTTATTAGAATACCATTTGACTCTAATGAAAATCCATAAAACTTCCCCTCAATGGGTCTCTAGGACTCAATCTCTAATCTAGCTACAAGGTAGAATATGTCTTGAGGAAGCTGATGCAATATCTTGCTCTACAAATGTATACCCACTAAAGTAACCATAAAAAAATTTCTTAGCCTACTCAAGGCATCTGCAACAACATTCTCCTTCCCCTTTACATGCTCGATCTCCATGTCATACTCACAAATCATCTCCATCCAACACCGCTGACGAGCATTGAGATTGGGCTGCATGAAGAGGTGGTGAAGACTCAAGTTATCAGCCCTCACTATAAATCTCTAGCAAAGAAGGAAATGTCTCCACAAAACCAAGGAATAAACAATTACTACAAGCTCAACTTCACGACTTTGGTAATTGAGCTTATAATCCTTAAGTTTATGAGACTAAAAAAAACAAATCAGCCCTCCTACATCATCACACCTCCTAATCCTACCAAAGAAGCATCTATGCAAACGAAGAACTCACCTTGAGGTTCTAGAACTGTAATAATAGGTTTTTTTGTAAGGCATTCCATCAGTTTTCTGAAGGCATTCTCACATCTATCTAACCATAAGAGCTTATTTCCTTTCTACTGAAGGGAAGTAATGGGGTGTGCAACTCAAGAAAATTCATGAATAAATCTCCTGTAGTACCCTTTCAAACCCATGAAACTACACACCTCGGTCACACTAGTGGGTGCTAGACAATCCGTAATTGCTTGAATATTAGAAGGATCAACTTTGACACCTTCCCCAGAAATGATGTCACCCAAATATTACACCTCTAGCTATAAGAATCCACACTTCTCCAGTTTTCCATAAAGTTGTTGCTCATGAAGACACTGTAGAACCATACGAAGGTGCTCCTCATGCATACATGAGTATATTGGAATTTCATCAAGAAATAAGAGTGTGAAGTGATCCAAAATAGTCCTAAGCACCCCATTCATGAAGCTTGTAAACACTGCGGAGGAATTCATTAAACCAAAAGGCAAAACTGTGAACTCATAGTGCCCATATCTTGTGTGAAAAGTTGACTTGTGGATATCTGCCTCTGAAATCCTCAGTTGATGGTATGTAGCCATGGGTGTGCATATCTAGCCTTATTCCTACAATCTTGAATTTATCTAGAGCATTAATGACACTGTTAATTTATATTCCATTTTTTTTCCTATTCCTCAACACTCCCGAATCAAGAAAAAATTAGGTAAGTCTTTCTTTCTAAATCTCTTTCTTAGGGTTTCATACTTGATTATTTTCTTATGCTATATTGTGCTTATAAATTGTATATCACTTTTTACATTCGTTTCTCTGCATGTAGTGTATTATAATTTTTTTTTTATTAAATCACACAATACCTAATTTAGGAGCTGAATTTAGGATGCTAGTATAAATAGTATTTAGAGGTATCATTAATGATATCATTTTAGATTACCTAGATGATATGATGTTTTTTTGAATAAGTGAGAGGATCATCTAGACAATTTAGAGATGATGTTGCAAATATGTAGAGAGTGGGATTTATCTCAATCTCAAAAATATATCATTGGTTTTATTGACATAAATCTTCTAGAATATACAGTATAGAAATATGTTCTTATAATTGATCCTAATAGAGTATCTATGAACCTTTCTCTATATCTTTAACCTCATAGGGAATAACTATATTATTTCTTAGGAAAACTTAATTTATTGACGAAGTTGACTATAGAATTTTTGGGAATTATCAATCCAATCAAATGTATGCTAAATAAGTATGCATACTTCAAGTGGTTTCTAGAAGGAAATACGAGTTTTGATCTCATCAAGTAGATCATTTCTCAAAATTAGTTTTTAGTCAACCAAAACAATGAGAAGGATTTCATCGTAGTTTCTTTTAACATTATGTAAAATTGATATTATCATTAACATGTGATACAATTTATTTTATCATTAACAAATGATACCTTTCAAAGAAGTTATACATGTTCAATAACCCTCATATTTGAGAGATCAATTTACTTTTATGTTGTGAATATTAATAAATATTTATGGGAACATATAAATGATGTAAATGTGAAGATATAAATATTGATCTATGGTTAGATCATTTTTAATAGAAAAAACATCACATTATTGAAGTACACTTTCATCAAAACCATGAAAAGAATGAGTCTTTCTTTAAATTTGGTAGTGAGAGAATATTTATGTAGAAGAGGGATACCATGAGATGATTATGATGTTTAGCATAAGTAAATAATATTTTAATTTTTTAGTTTTATAAATATATATGATTAAGTCCCATTCCTTCAAAACAAATTCTTAATTTTTTTAATAAAATTAAGGATTCTCATAATAAGTTCCAAAAATTCTAAGACCTCGTGTTGGTATAATTGATAAATTTTTTATTAGAATATATGGCATCATTTGTATAGAATGGATAACACACATCATGTAAAAAAAAATGAACAAGTAATAATAGAGTGTTCAATGATATCAAGGTTGTTAGGTTCTCAAATAGATGACATCTACCTTATACTTTTATGATGAGTGATGGAATTGATTTGGATAGGATATTCATTTTTAATGTTTCATTATTTTGGTAGGGTAAGCATAAATAGTATTATATGTACTATGATTAGAGTGATATAGGGCATAAATGATGACAACCACCTATTTAATGTATTTCATTTCAGCCAAATTCTCCATAGGTTAAAGATTAAGATTGAATCTCATTTCAATGATGAATATATAAGAGGTTTATTTATGCTTCTCATTATTATCTCAAGGATTTATTTAACCTTAGAATTGTTAGAAAATATTTTTAATATATTTTGAGATACTCATTAGTCCTGGCGATGAAATAATGAAGACCACAATCCTTTACACACTATCCTAAATTTCAATATAATCATTAGATACCTATATTTGATATATATAAAGTGTTTTTTATAATATTTTTCACTTTTTATTCGTGGTTATAGTAGATAATGAATCAATTTTTTGAAGAAGGAGAACATGTGGATTTACTATCCAGAGGTATGAAATTTTTGGATGGACTAGTATATCCATCAAAACCTACACTCCATTGAAGATAAATAAGTTCTAGGTCATTCGTTATAACAATAAGAATTATATGAAATGTTAGAGTGATACTTTTTTACACAATTGATGATTTTGATACTATATAAGACATTGAAAATAAGGAATAAATTATCCCCTGGGAAATGAAAGAGATGATTAATCATGTCATTTTAGAACTACAACATGTGAGGGTTGAAGACATGTAAAACATCATGAGCAGTTACTCATAGGATACATTTTATATGGATGATAGATTGAATTCTAATAATGAAAGTCATGATATCACAACTCCTAAAGATATAGTTGAATTTTTTATGACCTATGTTGTATTAAAATATAAGTGTGTTGTGAAAGATGGGAAAATATCCAAAAGGTATACATCTCTAGTACAAGAATAACATGTGATTTCTGGAGAAATTTTGGGACCCATATGATTTGTTTTTTTTTGGAAAAGATTAAAAAAACATGTGGTGATTACTATCTAAGGCTACAACCAAATA
The DNA here is from genome assembly GCA_019776745.2 of Taxus chinensis. Classification (NCBI taxonomy): domain Eukaryota; kingdom Viridiplantae; phylum Streptophyta; class Pinopsida; order Cupressales; family Taxaceae; genus Taxus; species Taxus chinensis. The sequence goes on from CM034148.1 coordinate 264,246,749, forward strand.
AAACAGTTTCTTGAATGATAAAAAATTTGGCATATCTCAAAACAAGGACTAAAATACATGTTAATGAAAATTATGAATTTTAGGAATCAACCTCCATACAAAACATTGACTACAATTTGAATTTTAAAGGGGTTGTTGTGAAGTTGATACATTTTTGTTAAAAAGAGCACAAATTTTTTGTAGATGTGACAATTAAAATTTTCTATGAAGGATACATGGTCTAGTATAAATTTTTTCATGGAAATACATTAGGGGTTCATCTTGATAAAATAATAAGGCCTATTTTTTAGGGTTATTATATATCTAAAGGATATCTCATCTGATGGCCTACTAGCTAGTTGGCCCATATAGATGGTTTGGTTATGGAAGTACGGATAAAATAAATTCCAGAATATGTGCTAGTAAAAATGTAGAATACATTGGAACATCCACAATGTCAAGTGGTATATGAAATTTAATTTTATTCCTTGAAATGAAATAGTTATGAAAAGATGATACAAATATCCTACAACCCCGTCAAAAACCAAAAGGTAAATAATAATTCATATTACACTGAAGAAAAGAGAAAATGGAAAAAAAAAAGACATCAATTATTATTTGAAGTTCAGAACAAAATTTTGTGCAAGGAAGGATATAATATTTCTAATATATCTCTTAGTTCTTTCAATCACAGTTGGAATACTACTCTAGCGATGAATGAAAATGGCGTTAAAATAATTTTAATTTAATGCATTCCAAAAACTCTATTAGTTTTGATGCAGGCCAAATGTAATGGAAAACTATAGATAAATTGAAATGTTGTAATAATTGGTACAAATGTCATGGGATCCCAAACATAACATATAATGGTTATAGAAAATAGAGAATGAATGGTGAGAAGTGGGTAGTAAATGGTAGTATAGGAAAACAAAAACTAATGCTAAGCAATTTCACAACAATTTATTTGATGTATAAAATGGTGGAGATAAGTTTTGGTATATCACCACCTATGTCTCGATCAGTGGGAAAAGATGGAACTAAAGTAACAATGTTACTTCTACCTACATGTTAGAGTTATGCTTACATCGTAGAAAAGTGTGATGAGGGCCTTTCATTATTGAAACTTACTCCAATATTAAATTCAACCCTCTTATAAAGATGGGAATAAAATTGCTCTCATGTTTCTATTGCTAATAACAACTTCTTCACTTAAAGTGATGAGTGCACAAATATTAAGAAAAAACGTGCAACCACCTCATGTCTAGAAACACTAGCACTGGTAGATCAATGACAATAATGGCGCAATGAATACATTCAAAATTTTCATGTAAATTACTATTCCCATCAAATGCAATAAGAGGAACAACATAATATCTTATTAAATATTGTACATGAAAAAATGGACAAAATGATAATTGGTGTACCAAAAAAGCTTAGAAAATAAAAGTTAATAATAAGAAATGTTATTAACCTCCCCATCACTTTAACAGGTATGTTGGGACATGGACACAAAATGAGGGGTTTGTGACAGTACAACCTAGCTTTAATTGAGTGTGGATAAAACTTCATGATAATATGATTTGATCTTTCTATTGGGAAGATAAAAGAAATGCTAGCCAATTTGTATGGTTATTTATTATAAAGTAGTGGGACATCATAAGAAAATTTACATGTACTTTTGAAAAATAATTCGTATTAGAAATACAAGGATTACGATCAGAATAATGTGCAGTCTCATACAAATAATATTATAAGACTATGTAAACATTCATTTAGAAAATAACCACCAATTCTCTATTTCCAAATATATACTTCTTAGACTGACAACAAAAAATCATACCTTTTTTGCACTTTCATCCATATTGACAGCCAAAATGCTTTTCAACATAGTGTACCTAAGATTCCTTCCATTGGGTCACACACATGAGGATATATATGGGATGTTTTGGTGAATATCACCATCGCTGTATAAATTTGAAATATTCTCTTTGCCACAAATTATAAACATTTTAAAAACATGCCAAGAGGGTTCCAACACATTTACTCCATACCTTGTTCAAGAATTCAATGACTTCAGGGAATTTGAGGAACCACACCTATTAAAAATAAAATTAAAAGATAGTGGGTGTTATCAAACAAAATATATTTAAGTGTCACATCATCAATAGCATTCCTATGACGAAGATCAAAGCATCAATCGTGGAGGCTTTATGGCTTCCACTAATTGAAATCTAGAAAAAATGATTGTGGGAAACAATAGTTTCTTAAACAAAATCCTTCATTATAACCTTTCAAATAACTAAAATAGATGGAAGAACAGAAGAGAGTTATACATGCATACTCTACACATTGGAAAAATAGTTCCGCATATTGAAGAGAAACATTATGGCTTTTAAAGATAACTGTTGTAAATATCTCCCCCTAGGTAGATATAGACAAACAGAAGAATATGGAAATCAAAGAAACTCTGAGCCTGATTTTTATTGCATCACCAACAGCTGAAGGCGTAGGTAAAAGGTGCACGACAGAAGGTGTCGACATGAAAATGGATGCGCCCTTGGCGCAGGTAAGAGGCGCACGACAGAAGGTGTTGACACGAAAATGGATGCGCCCTTGGCTCAGGTAAGAGGCGGATGACAGAAGGTGTCGACATGAAAATGGATGTGCCCTTGGTGCAAGTAAGAGGCGCATGACAGAAGGTTTTGAAATGAAAATGGATGCACCCTTGGCGCAAGTAAGAGGCACACGACAGAAGGTGTCGACAAAAAAATGGATGCGCCCTTGGCACAAGTAAGAGGCACACGACAGAAGGTGTCGACAAGAAAATGGATGCACCCTTGGCCCAGGTAAGAGGCGCATAACAGAAGGTGTCGACATGAAAATGGATGCGCCCTTGGCATAGGTAAGAGGCACACAACAGAAGGTGTCGACACGAATATGGATGCGCCCTTGGCGTAGGCAGGAGAGTGTCGACATGGCAGAAGTCACGCCTTGGCGCATGTAAAGGGTGCATGAAATAGAATGTAGACATGAAAAAATTCATGCCTTGGTGCACGTAAGGGTATTTCGACATGAAATATGGATGCGCCTATGGCACACCTTCAGGAGGAGCAACATTCTGAGCACTGACAGGAAGCAGACCCTGACCCAGATATTCAGACGGCCATAGCTTTTCACAGGGAGCTCAGATTCATACAAGGTTGGAATTTTTGGAAATCTTACGAAGTCCTCTGTCTAACTACAACTAGATATCTTTAATTGGGTGGGAACAAGTTCTTAAAAATGCAAAATATAGTTCGCCACTTTTTAAGTTTGCTAGGGTTCTCACCTACCACCATAATGAGATAAATTAAATGCAACCTAGAGGTGGTTGGGGTAGATTTGGATTTACTCTCTCTTCCCTCTCTCATTCTTCCTATAAATTGTAAGGAGGGGCTTCTTTCTAAAGTTTGGACATTCTTGTTTTTCCCCTCCCTTCTTCTCTTTGGCAGGTGAATTTGTGGAGTTCAAACCTCCCATTAAAAACTGTAATGCAACTTTGCCTTTTGGCATTTTTTAGTGTGTTGTATCAATTGTTAGAGTAAATAATACACGTTTGTGGATGATTCCCAACCCTCCCTGTGTTCATTTGCATCCTCTTGATCTTTCACTGCAAATCTGGTTATCTATGCATGATCTTGCATTGCATTTTTATGGTTTGTGTTTATTGGCAAGACAGGTGTTCTTCATTCCTTGGTGCATCACCTTTGTAGTTTAGGTTTTATTTTATGCATCTTCTTACCATGTATCCTTGGAAATTTAGTTTAGGTTTTGAGTAAACCCTCTGCATTTTTACATGTGCATCTGAATAGAGGAATAGGAACCGGCCTTCATCCGGAGAGCTTTTCCATTTTTGCAAGGTCCCACACTTGGGAAAAGCTCCATGTTATGCAATCACACTGAGAGTCTCAACCCATCGAGTTGTAGACATTCAGGGGTACTTTGATTCACCATAAAAAAATTTTGGCACTCCCGGTGGGACCAAGAGGTCATTCCACAGGTTTTTAAGGAATTTTCAAGAAATTTTGACTTAAAAAATTGTATGTTTTACAATTACAGATTTTTCACCTTCTAGGCTGAACTCTGAAATTAGTTTTCAAGGGCTTAAATTGCTCAAAACAAGTCAAAATTTCACCAGTTGATAGATCGGGGGATATTCTTCAAAATGGTATTCTTAGATTTTTGATATTTTGACTTTCAAAATTTCATGGTTTTTGGTATTTCAGATTTCAGGTTTTCAGAAGTCTGGCATATTTTGGGTTTCGGGACTGTCATTCCAAATCAAATTCCAAACCCTAAAATCTCAAAAATTTAGGTCTTTCAAAATTTTGATGTTTAAATATTGTCAGGTTTGGTGTGTAACTTGGTAGAATCCACCATTTTCAGGCTCATTATCTAACACATCTGGCAACCTCGTAGGGGTAGAATTCAGTGGCATAACAACACAGGTTTCCAAGGTACATGAGAAGAATTCGAACCAGGTCTGATACTCGAGAAGAGAGTTTATTTGTCCACTTACAACTATCACTAGGCAGAGGAAGGAGAGCAAGAAGACCACAAAGATCACCATCTCCACCTAACCAGACTTTGTCTACACCTCCACCTGGTAGACATTTCTCGCATCAACAAGGGTTCTCAGGCCAATCAAAATGGCGCAACCACTGAATTCCTTTGTCAAATTCACTGGCATCAGTCCACTTGCCCTCAATACACAGAATCCAGTTCCAATTGCAGCATTGAACAACATTCCATTTTTCACTGGAGAAAATCATACCACTCCTGGTGATCATGTTAAAGACATTTCTAACATTTGTGCAATCCATGAGATAAATGAAATGGATGTTGCTATCAAATTGCTAACATATTCATTCAAAGGGAGGGTATTGTAATGGTTTAGGATCCTTAGAGCTGGTACTATCCAAAATTGGAATCAGTTATGCATAGTTCTCCATGAGCAATTTGGAGAAAAGGGAGACAATTTGTCTCTGCTAGAACAATTGACAACTATCAAGAGATCTCCCAACGAGCAGATGACTGACTTCAACTTTAGATTTCAAAGGTCTTGGGATAGGATTCCAGTGGCTGTTAGGCCAACAGCTAAAGGTGCTTTTCTATACTATCTTAAGGCTTTGAATTCTTATATTTCTATGTTAATTCAATCTATGGGAGGCATAACCTTACCTGCTACTTATTGCATTGCCATTAGGGCTGAAAACTGTCTTATTCAAGCTGGTAAGTTGGCTCCTAGGCCTCCCATGCCCTTGTATCCAAACTTAGAAAATCCAAGCACTAGTCAAGCACCCACTTTGGCTCCTATTCCCACTCCTATAAATTAAAGTTCAAGTGAAACTTCTACTTCATCCTCCAGTGCTTCAAATGAACTCCTGGAGGTTATGAAACAATAGTAGAACCTTGGAAATGAGCTGGTGACTATCAAAAGACAGCAAGCTCAAAGTGCTAGACCATATCAGCCTCAAGCGCAGTACCAGGCTAGGCCCCCATACCAACAAAATAGGTCACCAGCTTAGGTTGCAAATCAAAATCAAAGCCAAGTAAGGCCTCCCGCTAATAGACCATTTCAGCCCTATAACCCCAATGTTGCATCTGCTTCTAAAGCATTAGTGCCAGTCCAAAACAACATAGATCAAGAGTATGATTGGTGTTTCCCATGCAATGAACCTCACAACTAATGTATGTGCTTTAATGGTGATTTGAACCAAGCCTTGATGGTGACAAATACTCGCATTGAGGGTGAAATGTGTCAAGAAACAAATCAGCAACAAGGGACATCTCAGCAAAACATAGCTACAAATGATACCGCACTTGCGAATTGGCAAGCTGAGGATTTTTGTGGCATGAATCAAACAATTTCTCAGAGTGTAGCAGCTAACACAAGATCAAAGAAGAGGAATATTGGTGAAGGAAAGTCATTGGCTCCAAGTGATCTACAACCTTCCATCACTCCACAAGTTTTTGGTAAGCAAAATGCAGCTCCAAACATGCAAGGACAGCCCAAAACACCTTCTGAACCAATTCACATGCCAGCTATTACTGCTTATGCACAAGAAAAGAATGCACAGACTAAAGGACAACAAAGAGATGTTTCATCCCCATTTAGCATCATTAATCAAATGAAGAAGACAAATATGAATATATTAATGTGGGAATCTTTATCCATCCCAGGCCAAAGAGATCTTCTACAAGCTGCCATGAAGAATTTGTCAACTTCAAACCAGCAGGTCCATATGCGAGAGAATGTCCTCACAAATGCTGCTCATCCTGAAGGGAATCATGGAGGACAACAAGGTAAATTTTTGAAGCCCCCTCCATTCTATGTTTCATTAATCATTGAGGATAAACTAGTACACAATTGCATGATTGATTCCTGGGCAAGTAGTTCTGTCATGCCTAAGCAAATAGCTGATCAGCTCGGTCTCCAATATGAAGTAATATCAAAGGGGGTAGTGCAATTAGATGGGACAACAGTAGCAATGGAGGGAGTGATTAAAAGTTTGAATCTTACCTTGCATACATGCCCCAATGTTACCATTTTGCAAGATGTGTCAGTGATAGATTTGCCACCACTATTTGCCCAATGCTTATCAAGATATTTCACAGCTAGAATTGGAGGCTACTTATCTGCTGATTGGTCACACATGTTGTTCAAAACAAGATATGGTACTAAGGTCACAATCAGATCTGAACCAATTGCAAACTTTCATATTGAGCCTCATACTCCAAGCCAAATCAATGCCAACTGTTCAGCATTTGATCAAGAAGATTATCAAAGCACAGATGAAGCTAACACCAAAGTTGGAAGCATCCCAGATTTAACTCTTGACGAATGGGCAAGAAAGGTACATGCTTTTGATCCCTACCAAGAAGTAGAAGAATCCCGAGCTAGGAGTCTACTGCATACATGAAGAAAACTAGCCTATTCCTAGCATCACCAAACAAAACCATAAGGATGAAAATGAGGTATGGAAATTATTTTTCGATGGGTCAAGGAGTAGGAAAGGTACAGGAGGAGGAGCTAAGCTTGTTTCACCTCAAGGCATCAAATATTATTCATCTTTTCATTTCCAGTTTTCTTGTTCAAACAACACAGCTGAATATGATGCCTTGATTCATGGACTTCATTGGGCTAGGAAAAAGGGCATAAAGAACTTGCAAGTATTCGAGGATAGCGAGATGATCATCAATCAAGTCAAGGGACAACATGCTACAAAGAATGAACTGCTAAAGAACTACAAGAACATGGTATGGGACCTCGTTGAGGATTTTGAAGCTTTCAACATCGTGTCCATACCTAGGAAGAAAAATGAAGCCGCAGATAGGCTCGCAACTATTGGAGCAATGTTTGATGTGGTTGACAACAGCAAAATGGAAAAAACACAGCCACATATCCATGTGATTGTGAGGCCAGCAGTTCCAGATAATAACACAATCTGGCAGGTGTTTGAGAACGATCAACAGATCATCAATTTCTTACAAGAAGAGGTTGAATTCTTAGCTAGGAATCAGGACAGATTAGAGCAGCAGTATGGGGATCAAGTAGTGCAGTTGCAGAAAAACAAGCTTCCCAAGGGTTTAGTAACATTGGAGTCTATCTTCAACCCTAATGACCAGTTCCATAAGGAAAAGGCTAACATACAGGTCAAGAGAGATGATTCAGAGTCAATTCCAGTTGGGGAAGGTAAAACACTTCAAATTGGCAAAGTGGCCACTGAGTAGGAGAAATCGGATTTCATACAAAATTTCCAAGAATTTCCAGATGCCTTCGCTTGGAGCTATGAATATTTGAGAGGTTTCAATCTGAAGTTGGCACAACATACCATAGAACTGGATCTAGATGCTAAACCCATCAGGCAGAAGCAGAGACCAGTCAACCCTCACATTGAGCCTCTAATGAAGAAAGAGCTAAACAAGTTAATAGTGGGAAGCATTATATTCCCATTCAAGCACTCAAGCTGGGTTACAAACTTGGTTCTAGTTAGGAAGAAGAGCAGAGAAATCAGGTTGTGTGTAGAATTCCGAGACCTCAACAGGGCATCTCTTAAATACCATTACCCACTTCCTTCAATGGAACAAATATTGCAAGTGGTATCTGGTTCGGAGAGATTCTCTCTCTTAGATGGCTACTCAGGGTATAATCAGGTAATGGTGAAGGAAGATGACTAGTTCAAGATGGATTTCACTACCAAATGGGGCACATGTGCCTACAAGAAGATGCCATTTGGCCTATCAAATGCTAGAGCCACTTTCCAAAGGGAAATGGATATGGCATTCAAGGGGTTGATCAATAAAATAGTTCTGATATACCTTGATGACATCACTGTATTCTCCAAAAATGTAGTGGATCAACTCTTTCATCTGAGGCAGGTATTTCAGAGGTGTAGAAGATTTGGGGTATCATTGAATCCCAAAAATGCATATTCCTGGCTCACGAAGGAAAACTTCTAGGCCATATTGTTTCAAAGGAGGGATTGATGATTGACCCAGAAAGAGTTGAAGCAATTCGAGTGTTTCCATTGCCGAGTCATAAGAAGGCTGTTCAAAGCTTCTTAGGAAGGATCAATTTTGTCCGCAGGTTTGTTCCAAACGTTTTAGCTCTTGTAAAGCCAATAACACTGATGTTGAAGAAGAGCATGGAATTTAAGTGGACATCTGAAGGCAAGGAAAGTTTTGAGGTAATAAAAGAGGCTATATCTCAAGCTCCAACTCTCGTCAATCTAGACTTCTCCAAGGATTTCATGCTATATGCCTTTGGTGATGGAGACACAATTTCTGCAATCCTGGCACAACAAAACAAAGAAGGATTAGAACAAATAGTTACTTTGTTCAATCAAGGCTTGGAGGAATACGAAACTAGGTACTCTTTCATTGAAAAGCATGTCCTTGTAGTGATCAGGAGTTTAAAGAAATTCAAGCACCTAGTCTCAAACAACAAGATCCAATTATTGGTCTCTCATGCAGGAGTCAAGGACTTCCTTCTAAACAAGGATCTGAATGAGAAACGTGTAGGATGGATAACTCGTGTCATGGAATATGACATCGAGATCAACGTCACCAAACTAGTATGTGGGAAGGGACTATGCGAACAACTAGCCTTGAGTCAACAAGTTGAAGCAGGTGATGAAAAAGAGACTGTCTTGGTATTACAGGGTGGTCAAGAACAGGAAAATGATGAAGTTCCTACTCCTTGTTGGACTCAGAGTATGATAAACTTCCTACAGACAGGCCTATGCCCTCCAGAAATGAGCAAAGCAAAGAGGAGATACTTCATATTACAAGCCATTCAATATGTGCTTGTTGATAATGTTTTGTTTAAAAAGGACATCAATGGAGTTTTATTGAGGTGCATTGGGATGGGTCAAATTGAGAGGGTGTTACAAGATTTTCATGATGGAGATTCCGGAGGACATTTTTCCCCATGAGTAACAGCTCTCAAGATAATGAAGGCAAGATATTATTGGCCGACAGTGTTCAGTGATTGCTATACATGGATAAGAAAGTACAAGAAATGTGCACTCTTCACAGGAAAAGAAAGACTAGCAGCACTTCCATTGCACCCAATTTTGGTTGACCAACCATTTATGCAATGGGGATTGGACTTCATTGGGGTTATAAATCCTAACACAAGCCAAGGCCACAAGTGGATTCTCATGGCAACGGACTATTTCACCAAGTGGACCGAAGCAGTAGCGCTCAAAGAAGAAAATGAGTCTAACATACTAGACTTTTATGAAGGAATAGTGACTAGGTTAGGTGTGTCAGCCACTATCATATCAGAAAATGCATTAGCATTCATAGGTTCCAAGATTACATAATGGGCTATCAAGAATGGAATCTATTTGAGCACCTCTTTAAATTATTACCCGCAGGGTAATGGACAGGCAGAGTCCACGAACAAGAATTTTCTAAGGATCATCAGAAGGACTCTGGATGAAAACCAAAGGACATGGCATACCAAGATTAGATCAGCATTGTGGACTGACAGAATAACACCAAAGAGGTCTACTGGTAATTCTCCATACAAGTTGGTCTATGGGAAAGAGGCACTATTGCCTATATCATTAGAATTGCCAGCATTGGAGCTTATGAAGTAGTTGGAGTTGTCTGAGTTCAAACCAATGGAGGCCAGGTATGCAAAGTTGATGGAATTGGAGGAAATCAGAGAGCATGCAGTTCAAACAATTGAGAAGGATCACGCCTTAGTAAAAAAGAAGGTTTGATAAGAAGGCAAGAGCAACGACCTTCCAGGAAGGGGACCTAGTCCTGAAATGGGATGCAGATCAGGAAAAACCAGGAAAGCATTCTAAGTTTGATGCCATTTGGAGTGGCCCCTATATGGTCATAGAATGCAAAAGTAGTAATGCCTTCCAATTTTCTACATTGGATGGAGAAGAACTCCCGATTCCAATTAACGGAATCTATCTTAAACATTGCTACTAAAAGGAATAGGTTTACCCTTGTAAATATTGGCCTAGATTTAAAATTCCTCTAAGTGCGTATGCACATCGTCTTATTGTAGTTAGGTTTCAATTTCCCTAAGTGCTTCGGCACAGGTTTTGTTGCTCTCAGGTTAATTTCTATAGTTCAACATGCTCTCAAAGAATGAGTTGTGATACCAGGCTCAGGATCAGAAATCAAGTTGGTTTCAGGTTATTACTTATGACTCCATGCCCAATGGATTGCTAAAAGGCCACTAATCTTCTACATAGCAGGCAGGTGATCCCGTTGAGTCGCCAAATCATTGTAAATATCTCCCTCCGGGTAGATATAGACAAACAGAAGAATATGGAAATCAAGCAAACTCAGAGCCTGATTTTTATTGCATCACCAACAGCTGAAGGTGCAGGTAAGAGGTGCATGACAGAAGATGTTGACACAAAAATGGATGTGCCATTGGCATAGGTAAGAGGCGCACAACAGAAGGTGTCGACATGAAAACAGATGTGCCCTTGGCACAAGTAAGAGGCACACGACAGAAGGTGTCAACAAGAAAATGGATGCGCCCTTGGTGCACGACAGAAGGTGTCAACAAAAAAATGGATGCGCCCTTGGCGCAAGTAAGAGGCGCACGATAGAAGGCGTCGACATGAAAATGGATGCGCCCTTGGCGCAAGTAAGAGGCACATGACAGAAGGTGTCGACGTGAAAATGGATGTGCCCTTAGTGCAAGTAAGAGGCACATGATAGAAGGTGTCGACATGAAAATGGATGAGCCCTTGGCACAAGTAAGAGGCACACGACAGAAGGTGTTGACACGAATATGGATGCGCCCTTGGCGCAAGTAGGAGAGTGTCGACATGGCAGAAGTCGCGCCTTGGTGCACGTAAAGGGCACATGACACAGAATGTAGACATGATAGAATTAGTGCCTTGGTGCACGTAAGGGTATGTCGACATGAAGATGGATGCGCCTATGGTGCACCTTCAGGAGGTGCAACATTCTGAGCACTGACAGGAAGAAGACCCTGACCCAGATATTCAGACGGCCATAACTTTTAACAGGGATCTCAGATTCACGCAAGGTTGGACTTTTTGGAAATATTACAAAATAATCTGTCCAACTACGACTGGATATCTTTAATTGGGTGGGAACAAGTTCTTAAAAATGCAAAATACAGTTCGCCACTTTTTAAGTTTGCTAGGGTTCTCACCTACCACCATAATGAGATAAATTAAATGCAACATGGAGATGGTTGGGGTAGATTTGGATTTACTCTCTCTTCCCTCTCTCATTATTCCTATAAATTGTAAGGAGGGGCTTCTTTCTAAAGGTTTGACATTCTTGTTTTTCCCCTCCCTTCTTCTCTTTGGCAAGTGAATTTGTGGAGTTCAAACCTCCCATTAAAAACTGTAATCCAACTTTGCCTCTTCGAATTTTGTAGTGTGTTGTATGAATCGTTGGAGCAAATAATGTATGTTTGTGGATGATTCTCAACCCTTCGTATGTTCATTTGCATCCTCTTGATCTTTAACTGCAAATCTGGTTATCTATGCATGATCTTGCATTACATTTTTATGGTTTGTGTTTATTGGCAAGACAGGTGTTCTTCATTCCTCAGTGCATCACCTTTGTAGTTTAGGTTTTATTTTATGCATCTTCTTACCCTGTCTCCTTGGAAAGTTAGTTTAGGTTTTGAGTAAACCCTCTACATTTTTACGTGTGCATCTGAACAAAGGAATAGGAACCGGCCTTCATCCGGAGAGATTTTTCGTTTTTGTAAGGTCCCACACTTGGGAAAAGCTCCATGTTATGCAATCACACTGAGAGTCTCAACCCATCGAGTTGCAGACATTCAGGGGTGCTGTGATTCTCCATCAACAATAACATATTGTAAAAAATTATGCATTCCTTGGAAAATCCCTTTGTCGATTGTACCAAGATGAGGAGAGATTGGTTTTGGCCAAAAACAATCTAGGATAGTGTAATGTATAATCATATATTATAATTCCCACCTCTTGACATGGATAACTAATATAATCAAATTTTCCTTCCAAATAAGGATATATATGTTGGCTCTATTTTTTATATACCTCAAGATAGATTCAATCCAATAGTAGATGTGGATTACGGGGAGATGATAATATTAAGATATTATGATGAGAATGTACTTTTATGGATGGGTAGGGTAGAAAAGGTTCAAATAGAGGATGCTAACAAAATTCTCAAAAGATAAGGGTATTTTGGTTGGAACCCATATGAAAAGAAAATACAGATAAAGAAAGTATTAAGAATTCTTAAAGAAAAATCAATGGTCTAAAATATCAAAGGAAATGTTAGATATTGAAACAAATAGCATAATTTTTTCATGGAAACCAAGTAGAATATGGAAAGGAAATAAAAATTAAATACCAAATTGTTGACATGAATCCATTTAGTCATATCTTACACAAATTTAAGAACCTAAATCATTGTAATTAACATTGGCTAGACTACAAACCCTCAAGACGGATCAAGCCCTATGTAGTTCTAGTTTCATTCAGCTCAAAAGGTATGTATTTTATTTGTAAATACACTATCAAATAAATTTGTCAAATAAATTTGTTTCACATTAAAATTTAGTTTTTGTTCTTTATGATTAATAGAACTAAAAATCCTAATAAAACCCAAGATCTAAAATTTAATATCTTGTATACAAGTAGTTAGTAATTATTTTATTATTTTGTATTAGGAAATGCCTAGCGACCAATGAGTTTTATGATTATGATTTCGAGTTTACAAATATAATAAATCAATATTAAAAATATTTTGTAAATATGGCCGTTCACCACATACCCTGAAACATGATCATGCCTTATGTAACTTAGTGGATGATAGCCTTATGTAATCCCAAAAAGGTTTTCCAAATTTATGAATGTCAAATTAATTCAAGTATTTATTAATATAATCAAGTCTAAATATGAAAAAAAGGTTTAGTCTTCATTAATTACCTTCAATCAACAAAATTCTTAATACAAATCAAATTGGTGAGTAAATTCACTGATATATGATGTGAGATAATTGAATTCTTTATTCCATTACAATTTCAATTTAGATATTATTTTTACAATTTTGTATTTAATTTTTTTGTTAATAAGAAAAAGGGGGTTGAGAGGACACGACCCCATGACATCATCCATATGTGTATCAAAAGAAAACCAAAAAAGGAGGAAATATACCTCAAACACCCAAATTAACAACAAAAAAAATAGTACCACAACAATACCAAGAGAGTCAAAAAAATGCTAAAAATCTAAAATGCCAAGCAAAATTAGTTGATGAAGATGATAGTTTCCATTTACTCCTCTGAAATAGTACTGTTCGAGAAGTTTAAGTTTTCATTAAGGTCTTCCTCTCACTTATTTTTACTTCGTTTATCTTTACTCCCCTCCTCCCATTAGATATTGAGGATATTATTCAATGCCTTGAAGTTATCATTAAAGCTTTTAAAGTTCAAGATAATTCATTTCACAATGTGATTTACGCTAACCTTAATATATTTTATCTCCTTTTAATTCAAAGAGAAACATTTTCCCATCTTTTCAATCCTTTATTCTAACCCTAAAACCATGTAATCTTTAAACTCTATATTATTCAAATCTCTAAGAGCCACATTTAACAAATTTTAATCTAGGGAATTGTCCATCTGTACTTGACTAATGTTTCCCACCTTCTTGTCTGTAGAAACATCCAAACCATTTTTACCAATATTATAGCCATCCTTAGTATCATTGTCATATTTTTCATCTTTTCCCTTCTCTCTAAGATTCAACATAATCTTTTCTTCTCAAATTGGCTCAAAATTTTAATGCTCTTTGATCAAATGAGCTTCCATAGAAGTAATAAACTCCCTATCTAAATCCATTTAAGAGATTTTTTTATCTTGAAAGCAACAAGAAGCCCACAGTGTCAAAGAAGAAGCTCTCTACTCTTGACGAAAACATGTTTATTTTCCCAACCTATTGATATTTATACTAATAGCTTCAAAATAATAAATATAAGACCTTGATGTAAAGGAACAACCTAATAATTTATTTTAACCCTAGCTACCATCCTATATAAAGAAGAGAACATAAAGAAAGGGAAGTAGTTCTTGGAGCCATACCTAAAATGGCTAAGCATTGGAAAATGATATGGGAAAATAGAGTTATATTACCCCTCAAGAGTGATGAAATCCATTAACTAGGGGAAAATGGAATGATAGGGGGAAGGGAGAGATTCCATAAGAAAATTAGTAAAATGAGGTTCTATGTTTTCCTCATTACCCAATAAATTTTCAATTTCAATGGATTTTCAAGTTTTGGGTTATAAAATTTTCCTACCCCAATTAGGGATCCCCATCCCCATTAAGATATAATCCACTATAATAGAGAAGGAAACTCTTTTAAATCCTACTTTTCCATTGTTCCAAACAGAAGCAAAATCAAGAGAATGACCATGATCATGACCATAGAAGATTTGGGAAAACTTTGAACACCTCCGCGACTTGTTTCTTAATACCCGTTGTCGACAATGGGTAAATTCTTAGAAAATCACCTCATATGGCCTCCCAAAAAATGTTGAAGACAAAAAAAATCCCTTGACATTCCTAATGGACTTTTAATAAAGCCACGCAGACCAATATTCTTATAATATCAATGCTGAGATTTTTCACACTCCTCATGTACCAATTTAAAGGTTTAAAAAAAACCTACTCCTTTTCTTATATTCTTAACAATCTTAAAATTATTATGATCATCATTTAACATTAAGGACCTCTCTTCAACCAATAACGTCTTAAAAAAAATCCTCCAACCCATAACATAATTACTTAGGCCTTTCGTCATCAAGCAACAGTTTGACAATAATGTTTAAGTGATAAATTTCCCAATCACCTCCATGGATGAAAAATGCATCCCTTTTTTTTTGGAAAAAATTTGGTAGTTTATTACCTTCCCTAAAAGTTTGTTGGAATTTTGTTTGGAAACTTGTAATACAAAAATTGGAATCTAATAATAGGGAATCAAAAAATAGAAAATTTTGAAATCCTTTAAGTACAATAAAAATAATATTGGAATGCAAAAGTACTACTAATGGAAGCTAGTAATAATAATAATGGAATCCGATAGTAATAAACAAGGAAGTTATTATATACAAAATAGGTGATATATTTACACCAAATTTTGTAAGCATGGAATCTACATTCACATGAATATGTCAAAATTTCTTGAAATTATTGTTTAATCATGGGGCTATATAATTGTCCAAGAATATGATTTTCCATGATAAAACTAGAAGTATTTACTTCAAGCATTGTTTTATCATAGGATTCATTAATAAAATATATAGTTTTTGATTATCAAATTAAAGATGGTGAAGGGGACCATACCTCATACAAATATTAGAGAAAAATATGTAACAATGAAAAAAAAATGCTTTCTGTTGATGCAAAATCATAGCATCCCCCGAATGGCCTCAGATCAAAGTGGGGCATCTGTTGTGACTGCATAACATGGGACCATCTCTCAAGTTGTGGGACTTGTGGACTTTAGATGGACCTCCAGAGAAAGTTGGTTCTTATTCCTAAAATACCTACCACAATTCTACTCTAGTGTAGGAAAAACCTATCTATCCTAATCTAACCATTGCAAGGAAATAGGGACATAGAGAATGCAAGAAAAACAGAGCCTACACTAAATCGGTGATACACCAGAAAAGGAAAGAGGTGAGATACTTTGCTGAGGGAGGTCAAACAGAAGTGACAAAGATCTAGATCCTAATCAAAAATAAAAAATCCATGAAACACGACATCTTACACCTGCAAATGTGAAATACATGCACATAAAACAGATCTTAAAGGGAGAGTAATGTAGCCAAATTCTAAGAAAACTTGATATTCTACAAATAGTATGAAATTTTAAAGAAATAAATCTCCTTCTTCATTATCCAACAATCAATTACAATGTTTCCTAAATAGGAAAACAACTCCCAACTTGAGTTTCCATGCAAACCCTAACTAAATTTGACTAAATCTACTCTAGGTAGCGAAATTTACTATTTTTAGCAGTTTACTAGAACGTACCATTCTTAGTAAGTTCGCATGCTTATTCATAGGGGCACAGAAGTTGCCACGCATCTTCTACATTCCTAAATTAGATGAATTGTCAAATTTCTAACTCATAATGCAACTAGTAGAATAAAGTTAACTAATGACCAAAAATAGGAAAAAACTGAACTACAACTTAAATCCAAAATTTCGGCCTCAAGATGGCAGATTTAGGACTCGAAAATGTGCCAAAAATTTTCTGAACCTACAGGGAGGATTTTTGTTGCATTCGTCTCATCAAAACATGTGGTAAAAAAAGAGATTCAAACAGACACTCAGAACTCAAGTTATGACCTTGTGAACTTCCTACTAATTTTGGTGCATCATTCTCCCCTGCTTGAAAAAAATGTAGGTCTTGCAAGTTGTCTTCTTCAAACTAATTCCATTTATCTACATCCAACTTCTTAATCTCCCACTTTATGACCCAAGTATTGTCCTATTGTTCCAGTCCTTTTCAATGTACCAAATATTTGTTGTATTTCCCATGTTGCATGTCCATTGTTTTCTTATCTAGAATCTGATCCACTTCTTCTTTCTTCTTTATCAGAACATGTTGCCTCAAATCTACTACTTCATCAATAACATCCCATTTTTCACCATCCCTATGAAAATAATACAAATCTGAAACATTAAACACTAGAGAAATATCAAAATTCCCTGGCAATTCTACCTCATAAGCATTATAATTTATTTTTTTTACAATTTTACATGGACCAATCTTCTTCTACTTTAGCTTGTTATAGGTGCCTTTTGGAAACCTTTTCTTCCACAAATATACCATAACCAACTCACGAACTATAAATACCTTTCTTTTTCTATGCACATATGTTATTTCCTTAAACTTAGCAATATTATTCTATACCTTCTTCCGAACGTCTTCCTGTAATTGTTGGATATGTTCGGTAAATGCTTTTGCATCATAACTAACTCTACCATCAACTAGTAGTTGTACCAAATCTAACACCCCATTTGGATTACTCCCATACACAATTGAAAATGGATATTTTCCTGTGGATCTATTCATGGAACTATTATATGAAAACTCAGCTTGTGGTAATGTTAAGTCTCATTGTTTCGACTTTTCCCTAACGATGCACCTTAATAGGTTTCCCAAACTTCGATTGACCACCTTTATTTTCCAATGAGTTTGAGGATGATAGGAACTATTGAACTATAGTTGAGTTCCCATTTTCTTCCATAAAGTCTGCTAGAAGTGACTTAAGAATCTTGTGTCCCTATCTGAAGTAATTATTTTTGGAACACCATGCAAACAAACAACTTCTCTGGAAAAAAAATCTACTATGCCTGTTGCATCACTTGTTTTCTTGCAGGAAATAAAAATGAACCATCTTATAAAAACTATCAATAACCACAATAATTGAGTCATTGCCTCGTTTTTTTTTTTGTAATCCCAAAAACAAAATCCATACTCAGATCGATCCACGACCCTTTAGGAACATGCAACGATATACACAACACTAGATTTTGTGCATGGCCTTTCGAGACTTGGAAAATTAAACACCTCTCCACATATCTTACCACATTTCTCTTAAGCTTTGGCCAATAGTATTTCTCTACTACTAAGGCTATCATCTTATCTTTACTAAAATTCTCAACCAATCCTCCACTACACAACTATTTCACTATATTCTCTCTCATAAACCAAACTGGAATACATAATTGGTATCCCTTAAATAGGTAGTCATCCTGTAAAATGTACTCATCCTTGACATCTCCTGCGTTATCTCACAATGGACAAATTAACCTTTCAACAATATCCTTGAAATCAGAATCAGAAGAATACAAACCCTTTATTGCTTCAAACCCCAACACCTCATTTTCCATAGTGGTAAAAAAAGTCGCGTGCCTACTCAATACATCTGCAACTTGATTCTATTTTCCTGATTTATGTTTTAGAGAAACCCTACAAAAATGATACCCACTTTGCATGCCTACTATTTAACTCCTTTTGTGTATTCACATACTTCATGGCTATGTGGTCTGTAAATAACACAAACTCCTTAGGCACTAAGTAATGCCTCCAATGCCTTACTGCTTGTACAATTGCATAAAATTCCACATCATAAGTAGAGTAGTTATTTCTTACCTCATTCAGTTTATCACTAAAGAAAAATATTTGCTTTCCACCTTGACTTAGAACAACACCAATACCAACATGTGAGGTATCACAATCAACCTCAAACACTTTATCAAAATCTAGCAGTGCCAAAATGGGTGCCTTTATCACCTTCTTCTTAAAGAACTGAAAACTATCCTCAGCTACCTTTTTCCACAAAAAATCCCTTCCTTTTGTGCACTCTGTTATAGGTGCTACAATACTACTAATTTTTTTAATAAACTTTCAATAAAAAATTTCTAGACCATGAAAGCTTCTTACCTTTGTTATACCCTGTGGATTAGTCCATTCAATAATTACTCTTATCTTTTCTAAGTCCATCTTTACCCCATTTGCTGAAATAATAAATCCTAAGAATACCAAACTCTCTTGCATAAATGTGCACTTCTTCATATTTACATAGAGTTTCTCTTTCCTTAACACTTCAAATATCACCCTTAGATTCCTCAAATGTTCTTCTTTAGTTTTATAAAAGATCAAAATATTATAAAATTAAACCACAACAAACTTACCATTATACTCTCGTAGCATGGTGTTCATCAGTATCATAAAATTACTAGGTGCATTGGATAACACAAATGTCATCACCAACCACTCATATAATCAATTTCCTATCTTGAATGTTGTTTTCCACTCATCTCTTTCTCTGATCTGAATATGATGGTAACCACTTCGAAGATCAATCTTGGAGAAATACCTAGATATAGGAAGCACATCCATCATATTATCAAGGTGAGGTATTGGGAATCTATACTTGATTGTAATTTTATTTATTTCTTTTCTATCTATGAAAATTCTCCATGTTCCATTCTTCTTTGGTATTAATAAAGTTGGGGTTGCACATGGACTCATGCTCTCCCTTACGAAACTCTTTCTCATGAGCTCTGAAACTTGCCTATTCAACTCTGCATGAAATGTTGGGATCATCCTATAAGCCACTTGATTTGGGAGTGAAGACCATGTAATCAAATCAATATGGTGTTGAATATCTCTTTTGGGTGGTAATTTTTTTGGTAGCTCATCGAGAATAACACCAGAAAATTCTTCTATTAATTATGTTTTTTCTACTTGTATTTATGTACTTGTTGGTTCATCCTTATTTGCAACTAGTGCATAAAAAAACCAATTTCCTTTTCCTCCTTCAAAAATTCCTTTGCAGAAAGCATATTTTCAGCCTTTCCCTCTTCCTTAAGAGGTATAAAAACTACTTTTGTGCCATCCTTCCATAAAGTTTAAGTATTCATTCCCCCATCATGAATAACTTTCCTATCAAATTGCCATGGTCTTCCTAGCAACATATGACATGCATCCATAGGAATAACATCACACCAAATCTCATCCTTGTAACTATTCCCTATAGAAAAACTTATTAAACATCTCTTATCAATAATAACTTCATTACCCTTCTTAAACCATGCAATACGGTAAGGGTTAGGATTCTTCTCACAATGAAGACCCAATTTCTCAACCATCTCATTTGATACCATGTTCTCACAACCACCACCAACAATAATAACACTACATACCTTTCCTCCTGAAGTGCATATTGTTCTGAAAATATTTGTACGTTGCCATACATCCCCCTTGATTCCCTTTCTTGGGGCAATCATCATCCTCTTGATCATTATATTTTCTCAAACATCTAGTCAAATTTCTAGGTCATGTTCACCTTCTACATGTTCAACTTTAACAATATTTACTCTTGGAGCATTTCCTTGCCTCTTTTTATGTGTATAAGAATGTGGGAATTCAAAATCCCGATGCCCCTCTTCACCATATCTATAACAAACAAATGGTTTTCGTGGAGCCCCCCATCCTCTATCATCAGCATATCCTCTACCCCTAGAAAATCCTCTGCCTCTTTGTTGATTCTAGAAATATTTTCTCTTATCTTATTACTTTTCTAATCCACGAGATGATTCTCCCCTACCTTAATTGAAACTGGCTCATCCCTGAAAGGAAGATGAGGCCCCCCTATTCATCCCAGGTGATCTCCTAAAACTTTGACAATTTTTTTTCCTCATCCTTTAAGGCTAATTGATAGGCATCCTCTATGCTCTTAATCATATGCATACTTATCTTATCTTGAATAGAAAATTTTAATCCATTTACATACCTTACAGTCATGTTTTCCTCATTTTATTTATGCTCTACACGAATGGAAAACCTATACAACTCATCTGTGTATTCTTTTACTGTTTGTAAGTTCTATCTAAGATTCTGAAACTTCCTGTAAAGGGTTTCGGCATAATCCATTGGGAGAAATTTATATTTCAGCTTCTTTTCCATCTTACTCCACATCCTAATTCTTTCTTTCCCATTTCTTGAATGCTCTTTTTGTAGGTGATCCCACCATAACATAGCATGAAAATTCAATTTCATAAATGTAAATTTTACCTTCTTTTGTTCTAACATGGCCTTGCACTCAAAAAATTTCCCCATTTTAGTCAACAAGTCTATCAGCTTCTCTAGTTTTAGACCACCACCATACTCTGAAACATCAACTATTATCACAACATTATTTCCATCTAATGTTAGAAGCATCCTTTCTTCAAAAGATAATGGTGACGCTTTCATTTCCTCATCTTTACAAACTTCATCTTCATCTGTGGCATCTCCACCTTGATTTCCTCTCCAGGTTTTCATTACATCAAGCGCAAAACAAACTTGACCTCTGTAGATCTTGCAATTTCATTCATCTGAGGTAAATTTATTGCCACCATTTCCTCTTCATTTCCTGAAATCTATTTTTAAAAAAATACTCAAACCCACTCTGATACAAGATTTAATGTAGCAAATTATAAATAAATGTGATATTTTACAAATAGCATTGAACTTCAAAAGAAATAAATCTCATTCTTTCATATCAATATCAATTACAATGTTTCCTAAAAAGGGCAAAAACAAATTCACAACTTGATGGTCCATGAAAACCCCTAAACTAAACTTTGGACTAAACCTACTCTAGGTGGCAAAATTTACTATTTTTTTAGTCTGTTTTACTAGATATAACTCTGATATTTTTTTAGTACGTTCAATGGCTATTCGAGTAGCACATAAATTGCATGCATCGTCTAGATTCCATAAATAGAGTAATTTCCAAGTTTCTGACTCATATGCAACTAACTAGACTTAAAATAACATGCCCCAAAAAATAGGAAAAAAAAAATTGAACTTACACTTAAATCCTATTTTTTGGCTTGAAGAAGATGGCAGATTTAGGCTCAAAATGTTCCCAACTTTCTCCAATCGGTTTGAGGGTGGTTTCCGTGCGTTCCATATCATCGAACAGTGGTTAACAAAAAACGGACTCAAAGGTACACTCAGAGCTCAAGTTTATACCTTGTCAAATTCCTACTGATTTTGGCACATCAGCGAGGATGTAGAACAATAAAACATTGGAAAGGGTTGAAGAATGCAAAAAATCATTATTTTCGTGCTATGAAGGTGCACACACCCATTTTATTCTTATCATAGGAGTAGTAAATACACTTAGTAGGCATTAGGAGGAGGTCACAACTCAAATGGAGTCAAGAAGAACAACATTTAATCTCCCTTTCCCAAACCTAGAAGTCTCTCCTTCTCAAATGAGAAGTGGTTTTAATATATAGAATGTCAAGGTGAGAAGAGAAAGAAGAAAAAATTGGATTACTACTCTGAATCCTCAACCACCAAACTTATGCCCTCTAAATCGCTTCCAATTCGTCAATTCAGGCTTTACCTGTCTATTTGGATGTTGGAGAGGAAAGATGGAAAATTAGAATCAGATCTGGGTAGTTGTTGAAGTAATAAGTCACATATTAATGGCATGTAATCTTTTCCTGATTTTCCATAAAATCTACTGAAAATAATATTTTATGCAACAATGGCATACAGGATGTCGAGGTTCTGGTATTCAACATAGTATTCAAATTTGTTAATTTGAGCAATGGTCGAAAGTTAGGCCCATTAAAATATTGATAGAATCCGTACAAAAAATGGCAAAGAAACCAGTTTTGGACAAATGAAATGTGGCTCGAAATTACAAACTTGCGGCTTTTGCACAAAAATATAAAGTGTAAAAGTTTTCCGCGCCCCAAAAGCCCACAACTTCACATTTGCATTTGGAAAACAAACCTCCTCAAGCTCGCGGCCTCACACTTGCAAAATGCACTTTTTGAGAAAGTTACAAACAATGAAAAGTTCCCCGCATGGTCCGCCTCTCCGCATGTAATTTAGGCTGACACGTGGCTCTCTGCGGCAGCACGGACGCAAGGTTGTGACTTACTTTAACCTGCACTTTTCAAAACAAAAGCTTAAAATTCTAAAGTTTCCTCCAACAAACCCGCCTCCTGCTTTGGACGGAACATGGCCATGTGTCCCTTTACGAAGCATGTTCTTGTATTTTTGTGCTTTTTACTAAGGCCCTTTATGTTTTTTAGAGAAGGCTTTATGTTTAACACATGACATGTGGAGGCTTCCCACTCCTGTGGAGACTATAGTGCCCACTCCGTTTGTCATCTTTTCATACTGATAAGGGCACTGGTTGACAATATTATGGGCATATTAGAGTTTTAATTTAGTATGATGATTACATGATAGATTTTTTTTTCAATTATATTCGTGTGACTTGTTTATATATAGGTTGATTGATCATTAGAGATACTTATATATGATGTTGATATACGTTCTTTTTTTGACATGGTGATATTTGTGGATGTTGTCGGACATTGCGATATTTTGATATATTGAGTAGAAAGTAAAAATCGAATTAATGTCATAATCATATAGTTGTTGATACAATTTTAAATGATATGTTGGGTACATTGATTGTTGTGTGATTCATTTATATATATAATATATATATATAAATTATATTCATTGGAATCATTGTTTATTGCATTTGGGATGTTTTTGGTTATGGGCAACAAGGTTTTATTAAATGAGGTATTTTGTTTTGCAGGTTTAAAATATAACAACAAACATCAGGGGAGTAGAGACCAACCAGATTGAATTTATAGAGGAATTCAAACAAGGTAACAATGGTAACTTGTAATTATTTGTGGGTGTTTGGATAGTTGATTATGGATTTCCCATGGGGGGGAACCCACCTTTCGAATGTGACCAAGGGATTGAGGTTTTCTTTTATGGGTTCCTTGTTTAATGTTTGGGCAATTGGTGTATTTCGTGGGCATTGACCCTTTCATTATTTATTAAATATGTCTAAATATGTGAGGTAACATGTTGTTAAGTTAAGTAATACTGGGTATGACAATGGAATTAATGAGTTGTTGGATCTTGTTTAAGTGTTGTAAGAACGTGTAGGTTAATTTTGGAGTTTTGGAACAACCACCTTCTTTGAAATCGAATCTACCCTTCGAGGCTGTGATTTTTAAGCTTTGGGAACAAGTTAGACTTGTCCCACACCTTTAAATTTATTGTACCAATGATCCCTTAAGGTTGGGAGGGTTAATAAAATTTAGAAACTTCTTATGATTTTTTGTATGTCAAGTTCAAAGTTGTAGTTGCAGTTTTCTTGCATGTTTTATTTTCTGTCCTTTGGGATGTCAGTTTGATTTGAGTGTGTAAGTAAAATTGTCATATCATAAGGCGTCGGCGGAGGCACAAGGGTTTTGGAAACAGTAACCTTTTTTTTCAGAGAAATTATAATTTCCTTAAAATTCCTGACCAACCCACAGCAATGGATGGCTAACACATGGATGCATCTAGCTTCGGCAGACGCGTGGGTTATTTTTAATCTTCGCGCTTTTCATCCCAAAAGTATTAATGCTAAAAGTACCTGGGAAGGAAGGTTGGCGGAGGTGGAGGTGTAGTCATTGTGATCACTTAATGATTTCAGTTACAATATCAAAACCTTAAGATTCTTTCAGTGAGTCACCTTCAGTTTGGGTTCAATGTTTTTGGAACATGTGTCCCCCTTACGGGCTCATGGGCATGCAAAGGTAAATTACACCTGGGTCAACAAAGGGAAACGGCCTAAATCCTTCTCGCCCACCGGACCGCATCTTGGAAAATTTTTCTTCCCCACTCTGCTAGCCCACATCTAGAAAAAATTTTCATCCCCACTCCACTAGTATGCTTTTCTCCTCCAAGAAAAATTCCTCTCTGAAGCCGCAAGCACCTCTTGGAATAATTTTCACCCCAAGAACAACAAACCATTAACTCAAGAAATATGAGGAGTTTGGAGGATTATTATATCATTGGAAAGGTGAAGGAATTCCCTATTTAATGGGCATTTTTTAGCAAGATTAATTGCATTATCATGGGAAAAAATCAAATTGAATCCTAAATAAGTTCTAGGAGTGGGTAAGTAAAAATTTACTCTGATAATTTTAAATATTATCTTCCTCCATTGTAATTAAAACCTTGCTTTGCCTTGGAATTTGAAATGAAATACCTGGGTATTTAAATTTTTGTGGTCCTAACAATAAAATTTTAATTGTAGGGAATAGTTAGCTAAATGTTAATGTAATCAGTGACTAAATTAATCCCTAAGGAGATTTGCGGCTAGGTGTGGATTTATTACATTATTCTTTATCATGTGGAATTAGTAATTGTTTATAAATGGGTAAAGTTATTATTTGAAGTTAATTGTGCTTGAGACTTTGTGTTGTTAACAATTTAAAAGAAACTTAATTCCATAATATTTCTAACTAAACCTAGTTGTTATTGGTTCTCAAGTGGGTGGTTTTGAGGGCATTACACGTGGTATAAAGCGGAGGGTTTAAAAAATATGGGACCCTCGGCACACTAGAAGATTGAGACATGATCATTTTAAACCTAGTGAAATATATAATAACCTAGCACCCTTTTTAAATATAGAAAATAACTTGGTGTGGAAATTACCTATTTTAATAACCATGGAAAACTGAATAAAATCTATGATTAAAGAACCAACTCCCACCTTGGTCTGTGTAGAGGTGCGAACATGGTGAGGGGTATTTCACATAGGACTTAGATTTACCACCATGGATGATGCTATTGGTAGACATCCTACCACAAATGTGCAAGAAGCAGATAATTTAGGATGTTATGCCACTCTACGTTGGAGGGGGGGGACCGTAGGAAAAATTAAGTTAGGAAATGATAGGGGTTGAAATCCATTGAGGATCGTGCATCTCTCAGCATAGAGAGGAGCATAGAGGGATATTAATCCACATGGAGGACGTCAGTTGATAGAGCAGAGTCAACCCAGAAAGGGGATAGGAGACGATTCAAGAACATGGATAGGTCGGAAGCCCTAGGCTTCGAGTGAGCATGTAGAGAGGCTCCTAGGGCTTCATTCAAATCATCAGCTAAAAATCCAAATACAGGGAGATCCTGTGAAGCTTCAGCCATCCCAAGCATTAATCAGGTACATAGGTTACTTCAAGTAGTGAGGCCTAGTTTAGTGAGCTTGAGTAGTTGCTTCAAGCTCTATCCTTTTTCTAGTACACAAAACACTCAGTGTACAATCCATCTTCTGAGGAATGCAGAGTAGGTGTATAAGAGGATAGAGGAGTAGAAGATCTATGTTTGATTCTAAGAAGTTACTGGGATCTCTTTGAGGAATGGTGAGGATTAAGATATTATTATCAGAGGATATAAAAAACACAGAGGATTAATTTTGTTTGGGGGGGGGGGAGTTTCATAACCTCAACAGATATGAGCTTACAATGGCTGATAGAGAATAGATTTTTGATCTCTCCCAGTATGATGTAACATGCAAAGATGGTAGGTGGGATCCCACAGGTTCATTCCAGCGCCTGGATCAGACATTGGAGGTGCAGTGGGATCCCATTGTCCACATAACACTAGATGAGGCCGTTGAGAGGCCTACATAGTAGAGGAGACCTCAAGGACAGATCCAGTAGTCTAGAGATAGTCCGGCGCTGCTAGAGCTGCATACAAACATATTGTATGACAAAAAAATGAGGGGGGTTGGACCTCCGCCTCATGGTGGACAGGGTTCAACACATTCATCTTTTAGTCACACAGAAGTAGTAGCCCCACCAAATTATGGGACCTCAAAAGAAGATGTTATGCACCACAGAGTTGGAGTATGGGGCTACTCCAAGGGGTCCCATTAGGACTCATTGGATTGCACCTAGGCCTCAGTCATAAGGAGCTCACCAGCAGAGACCACAAACAGTCAGTGACAGAGTCATCAAGATCACACAACAAACCTCGAGAGAGTACCAACTGGAACCTGTTGAACATAGGAGAGGATCAAGAAAATGTTTTAGTTTTGGCATTGCTAGACATTTTGAGAGACTACCCACAAAAACCCAATAATAATGGTAAGACCACAGATATTAGAGCCTACTTTTGGTGACATGGGTACATTCATCAAATTGATGCAGTGGTGAGAAACCAACTCGGCCAAGCATCAGAGCTCCAGTTGATTGAGACTACTGGTAGCATTTTTCGTATGCCTACCTCATTTGTTTGCGTCTGGTTCTTTAATTCCTTTATGCACCATATTTAGTAGAGCAATCATTGGTGGCAGTTAGGACAGGGTAATAGTTGGTACAGGAGATGGATTTGGGAGCAAAATCTCTTGTAGACTCATTAGTTAAGGACAGTGGTAGTGGAGTTGGGAACTTTCACCACTTTACCTAATATCTTAGTCATTTCATGGGCTCGTATGGAGTCATATTGGGATTGATTGGTTTCTGGACACAGAGCTAGGATGGATTGTTAACGAGACTAATCTGTGCAGAGGATTTCGGAATGATTCGGTGATCAGGGTAGAAACCCGTTCTATTCACAAAATCTTGCTATGCAGCTCATAAGTGTGTTGTAATGGGGTTGTCAGATGTAGGCTGTTGATAGTTCAGGACGATAGGGGATGGGAAGGGACACGTGAGATGACCATCCCATTTTGGATATTTTTTAGATGTCTTTCCAAGGGAGCTTTACTAGGGTTACCACCCCCACATGATATGTGATTTTCATAGTAGATCTGGTTCTGGGAGCAAATTCTATATGACGAGAAACCTTATCGGAGACCACCTTGGAGCTCTGCGATCTCAAGTTATACTTAGAGGGACATTCTAGAGCGGGGCCATAATTTATCTTAGTGTATTCCCCTTGGGGTGTTGAACTAGTGAATTTCTATGAGGAACAAAGATGATCCTTATGGTTGTGTATGATTAACGCCATCTGAATAAAGTTTTCCGCGCCCCAAAAGCCCACAACTTCACATTTGCATTTGGAAAACAAACCTCCTCAAGCTCGCGGCCTCACACTTGCAAAATGCACTTTTTGAGAAAGTTACAAACAATGAAAAGTTCCCCGCATGGTCCGCCTCTCCGCATGTAATTTAGGCTGACACGTGGCTCTCTGCGGCAGCACGGACGCAAGGTTGTGACTTACTTTAACCTGCACTTTTCAAAACAAAAGCTTAAAATTCTAAAGTTTCCTCCAACAAACCCGCCTCCTGCTTTGGACGGAACATGGCCATGTGTCCCTTTACGAAGCATGTTCTTGTATTTTTGTGCTTTTTACTAAGGCCCTTTATGTTTTTTAGAGAAGGCTTTATGTTTAACACATGACATGTGGAGGCTTCCCACTCCTGTGGAGACTATAGTGCCCACTCCGTTTGTCATCTTTTCATACTGATAAGGGCACTGGTTGACAATATTATGGGCATATTAGAGTTTTAATTTAGTATGATGATTACATGATAGATTTTTTTTTCA
The DNA here is from genome assembly GCA_019776745.2 of Taxus chinensis. Lineage (NCBI taxonomy): Eukaryota > Viridiplantae > Streptophyta > Pinopsida > Cupressales > Taxaceae > Taxus > Taxus chinensis. The sequence continues at coordinate 264,275,163 of CM034148.1, forward strand.
ATTATATTCGTGTGACTTGTTTATATATAGGTTGATTGATCATTAGAGATACTTATATATGATGTTGATATACGTTCTTTTTTTGACATGGTGATATTTGTGGATGTTGTCGGACATTGCGATATTTTGATATATTGAGTAGAAAGTAAAAATCGAATTAATGTCATAATCATATAGTTGTTGATACAATTTTAAATGATATGTTGGGTACATTGATTGTTGTGTGATTCATTTATATATATAATATATATATATAAATTATATTCATTGGAATCATTGTTTATTGCATTTGGGATGTTTTTGGTTATGGGCAACAAGGTTTTATTAAATGAGGTATTTTGTTTTGCAGGTTTAAAATATAACAACAAACATCAGGGGAGTAGAGACCAACCAGATTGAATTTATAGAGGAATTCAAACAAGGTAACAATGGTAACTTGTAATTATTTGTGGGTGTTTGGATAGTTGATTATGGATTTCCCATGGGGGGGAACCCACCTTTCGAATGTGACCAAGGGATTGAGGTTTTCTTTTATGGGTTCCTTGTTTAATGTTTGGGCAATTGGTGTATTTCGTGGGCATTGACCCTTTCATTATTTATTAAATATGTCTAAATATGTGAGGTAACATGTTGTTAAGTTAAGTAATACTGGGTATGACAATGGAATTAATGAGTTGTTGGATCTTGTTTAAGTGTTGTAAGAACGTGTAGGTTAATTTTGGAGTTTTGGAACAACCACCTTCTTTGAAATCGAATCTACCCTTCGAGGCTGTGATTTTTAAGCTTTGGGAACAAGTTAGACTTGTCCCACACCTTTAAATTTATTGTACCAATGATCCCTTAAGGTTGGGAGGGTTAATAAAATTTAGAAACTTCTTATGATTTTTTGTATGTCAAGTTCAAAGTTGTAGTTGCAGTTTTCTTGCATGTTTTATTTTCTGTCCTTTGGGATGTCAGTTTGATTTGAGTGTGTAAGTAAAATTGTCATATCATAAGGCGTCGGCGGAGGCACAAGGGTTTTGGAAACAGTAACCTTTTTTTTCAGAGAAATTATAATTTCCTTAAAATTCCTGACCAACCCACAGCAATGGATGGCTAACACATGGATGCATCTAGCTTCGGCAGACGCGTGGGTTATTTTTAATCTTCGCGCTTTTCATCCCAAAAGTATTAATGCTAAAAGTACCTGGGAAGGAAGGTTGGCGGAGGTGGAGGTGTAGTCATTGTGATCACTTAATGATTTCAGTTACAATATCAAAACCTTAAGATTCTTTCAGTGAGTCACCTTCAGTTTGGGTTCAATGTTTTTGGAACATGTGTCCCCCTTACGGGCTCATGGGCATGCAAAGGTAAATTACACCTGGGTCAACAAAGGGAAACGGCCTAAATCCTTCTCGCCCACCGGACCGCATCTTGGAAAATTTTTCTTCCCCACTCTGCTAGCCCACATCTAGAAAAAATTTTCATCCCCACTCCACTAGTATGCTTTTCTCCTCCAAGAAAAATTCCTCTCTGAAGTCCGCAAGCACGCTCTTGGAATAATTTTCACCCCAAGAACAACAAACCATTAACTCAAGAAATATGAGGAGTTTGGAGGATTATTATATCATTGGAAAGGTGAAGGAATTCCCTATTTAATGGGCATTTTTTAGCAAGATTAATTGCATTATCATGGGAAAAAATCAAATTGAATCCTAAATAAGTTCTAGGAGTGGGTAAGTAAAAATTTACTCTGATAATTTTAAATATTATCTTCCTCCATTGTAATTAAAACCTTGCTTTGCCTTGGAATTTGAAATGAAATACCTGGGTATTTAAATTTTTGTGGTCCTAACAATAAAATTTTAATTGTAGGGAATAGTTAGCTAAATGTTAATGTAATCAGTGACTAAATTAATCCCTAAGGAGATTTGCGGCTAGGTGTGGATTTATTACATTATTCTTTATCATGTGGAATTAGTAATTGTTTATAAATGGGTAAAGTTATTATTTGAAGTTAATTGTGCTTGAGACTTTGTGTTGTTAACAATTTAAAAGAAACTTAATTCCATAATATTTCTAACTAAACCTAGTTGTTATTGGTTCTCAAGTGGGTGGTTTTGAGGGCATTACACGTGGTATAAAGCGGAGGGTTTAAAAAATATGGGACCCTCGGCACACTAGAAGATTGAGACATGATCATTTTAAACCTAGTGAAATATATAATAACCTAGCACCCTTTTTAAATATAGAAAATAACTTGGTGTGGAAATTACCTATTTTAATAACCATGGAAAACTGAATAAAATCTATGATTAAAGAACCAACTCCCACCTTGGTCTGTGTAGAGGTGCGAACATGGTGAGGGGTATTTCACATAGGACTTAGATTTACCACCATGGATGATGCTATTGGTAGACATCCTACCACAAATGTGCAAGAAGCAGATAATTTAGGATGTTATGCCACTCTACGTTGGAGGGGGGGGACCGTAGGAAAAATTAAGTTAGGAAATGATAGGGGTTGAAATCCATTGAGGATCGTGCATCTCTCAGCATAGAGAGGAGCATAGAGGGATATTAATCCACATGGAGGACGTCAGTTGATAGAGCAGAGTCAACCCAGAAAGGGGATAGGAGACGATTCAAGAACATGGATAGGTCGGAAGCCCTAGGCTTCGAGTGAGCATGTAGAGAGGCTCCTAGGGCTTCATTCAAATCATCAGCTAAAAATCCAAATACAGGGAGATCCTGTGAAGCTTCAGCCATCCCAAGCATTAATCAGGTACATAGGTTACTTCAAGTAGTGAGGCCTAGTTTAGTGAGCTTGAGTAGTTGCTTCAAGCTCTATCCTTTTTCTAGTACACAAAACACTCAGTGTACAATCCATCTTCTGAGGAATGCAGAGTAGGTGTATAAGAGGATAGAGGAGTAGAAGATCTATGTTTGATTCTAAGAAGTTACTGGGATCTCTTTGAGGAATGGTGAGGATTAAGATATTATTATCAGAGGATATAAAAAACACAGAGGATTAATTTTGTTTGGGGGGGGGGGAGTTTCATAACCTCAACAGATATGAGCTTACAATGGCTGATAGAGAATAGATTTTTGATCTCTCCCAGTATGATGTAACATGCAAAGATGGTAGGTGGGATCCCACAGGTTCATTCCAGCGCCTGGATCAGACATTGGAGGTGCAGTGGGATCCCATTGTCCACATAACACTAGATGAGGCCGTTGAGAGGCCTACATAGTAGAGGAGACCTCAAGGACAGATCCAGTAGTCTAGAGATAGTCCGGCGCTGCTAGAGCTGCATACAAACATATTGTATGACAAAAAAATGAGGGGGGTTGGACCTCCGCCTCATGGTGGACAGGGTTCAACACATTCATCTTTTAGTCACACAGTAGTAGTAGCCCCACCCAACTTATGGACCTCCACAGAGATTTGATGCACACAGAGGTTGGAGTATGGGGCTTACTCCAAGGGGTCCCATTAGGACTCATGGTGCACCTAGGCCTCATTCATAAGGATCTCACCAGCAGAGACCACAACAGTCCGTAGCCGAGTCATCAAGATCCACACCACAAACCTCGAGAGTACCAACTGGACCTGTTGCACATAGGAGAGGATCAAGAACATGTTTTAGTTTTGGCATTGCTAGACATTTTTGGAGAGACTACCCACAAAACCCTAATAATAATGGTAAGACACAGATCTTAGAGCCTACTTTTGGTGACATGGGGTACATTCATCAAATTGATGCAGTGGTTGAGAACCACTCGGCCAAGCATCAGAGTACAGTTATTGAGACTACTGGTAGCATTTTTCGTATGCCTACCTACATTTTGTTTGATTCTGGTTCTTCTAATTCCTTTATTGCACCATATTTAGTAGAGCAATGCAATTGGTGGCAGTTAGGCAGGGTAATAGTTGGTACATGGAGATGGATTTGGGAGCCAAAATCTCTGTAGACTCATTAGTTAAGGAGTGTGTAGTGGATTTGGGACCTTTCACCACTACCTCATATCTTCATATCATTTCATTGGGCTCGTATGGAGTCATATTGGGTATGGATTGGTTTTCTGGACACAGAGCTAGGATGGATTGTTATAACGAGACTATATCTTGTGCAGATGATTTAGGAATTGATTCGGTGATCTCAGGGGTTAGGAAACCCGTTTCTATTCACACAATCTTTGCTATGCAGCTCAATAAGTGTGTGTAATGGGGTTGTCAGATGTATGCTGTTATAGTTAGTGACAGATCAGGGGATGGGTCTAGTGGACCATCGTTAGATGACCATCCCATTTTGAGATATTTTTTAGATGTCTTTCCAAGGGAGCTACTAGGGTTACCACCCCCACATGATATTGATTTTCATATAGATCTGGTTCTGGGAGCAAATTCTATCTGACGAGAACCTTATCGGATGACCACCTTGGAGCTCTGCGATCTCAAGTTATACTTAGAGGGCCTTCTAGAGAAGGGCCTAATTTATCTTAGTGTATCCCCTTGGGGTGAACTAGTGATTTCTATGAGGAACAAGGATGGATCCTTATGGTTGTGTATTGATTACCGCCATCTGAATAAAGTAATGATCGAGAATAGTTACCCCCTTTTGTGCATTGATGACTTGTTTGATTAGATGGAGGGGGCCATAGTTTTCTCTAAGATTGATCTTAAGTTAGGTTATCATCAGCTTAGGATTGTAGAGGCAAATATTCATAAGACTACCTTTTGACTGAGTTATGGGCACTATGTTTTCATTGTGGTGCCTTTTGGTTTGACTAATGCACCCATATTTTTTATGAGTTTGATGAATGGGGTATTTAAGAATTTCTTGGATCGTTTCATGCTCATATTTTTTGATGAAATTTTTATTTAATCACATACACATGAGGAGCACAAGGGGCACCTTCACTGGGTTCTTAAGAGTATTCATGAGAAATACCTTCCCCATAAGTGATATGTGGAGAAATAAGGATATCACATGTGATGGGGAAGGATAATGTGGTTGCAGAAACTCTCAACAAATGAAGACATGTGATTATGGCCACTTCAGTGGGAAAATATTTGTAGAGCAAGATTCTACACTAGCTTCCTCTTGATAGCTTCTACATTGCAGCTAGAGCATAGATCGAGTCCCAGAGACCCCTTAAAGGGAAGTTTGATGGTTTCTAATTAGAGGAAAATGGACTTCTCAGACACAGAGGTCAGATTTATGTTCCCAAAGAAAAAGGCACATTGTGTACCCTAGTCAGCCCATCCTTGGGTGAAGAAGATGCAAGCTACCTTGAGACAATTTTATCACTAAAGAGGACTTCCTAAAGACTTGGCTTAGTTTTTGCACACTGTTTGGAGTGCTTGAAAGTGAAGGCTGAGCATCAACATCTATTTGGCCTTATCTTTCCTCATGTTATACTGGAGTGGAAGTGGGACATTGTTTCCATGGACTTCATTTTTGGGCTTCTGATGTCGAGATACCACCACGACGCCATCATGGTAATGGTGGATAAATTGACAAAAGTGGCTCATTTATATATGGTGAAGAGCACTTATACAACTAGTGCAGTGGCACGGGTTTATCTAGATGAGATTTTCAAGTTGCATGGGATTTCGTGAAATATTATATGTGACCGTGATCCTTTGCATACTAACCATTTTTGGACTACCATGTAGTATGCCCTCGAGATGAGGATCAATTTTAGCACAACATATCACCCTAAGAAAGATGTACAGACTAAGCAGGTGAACTAGATTTTAGAGGACATGCTCAGGATGTATGTTATGGATCACCAGTTGAGATGGGAGGAGTACTTGTACTTGGTGGATATTTCCTACAATAATATTTTTCTGAGTTCTATAGGAATGGCTCCTTTTCAGGAATTTTATGGCAGAGAGTGTAAGACACCTCTTAGCTGGGATAGGTTAGAGGATAGGGTTTCTCTTAGACCAACTTTATTATAGGACATGGAGTAGTAGGTGGTTATGATCAGATAGAGACGTTAGGAGACACAAGATAGGTAGAAAAAGTACACAGATCAGCACAGGGTCGACCATAGTTTGGATGTGGGCATTAAGGTTTTCCTTTGTGTTAGGCCACATAAGATACCTATCAATTATGGAAAAGGTTCTATGTTAGCTTGTAGATTCGTTGGTCCTTTTGAGATCTTGGAGCATATCAGCCCTTTGGCTTACTGTTTAACATTTCCACCTATCTTGTCTCCCATACCTGATGTGTTTCATGTTTCAGTTCTTAGGAAATATATTACATATCCTTCTCATGTGCTAGATTGGACCTCATTATAGGTGCAAGATCAGGGGTAGGTAATGATGGAGCCAATTCCAATTATAGATCGCAGGACATTGGGCCTTCGAGCCAGAGAGATTGACTAGGTCTGAGTGTAGTGGGACATATATGATGAGACAGTGGCTACACAAGAGGATGCTACTTTACTACAAGCTTAGTTCCCACATCTATTCCAGTGACTTCTAGGAGGAAGTTGATTCTCAGGGGAAGGGACTATAGTGCCCACTTCCTTTTGACATATTTTGATACTGATCAAGGAATTGTTGACTATATTATGGGTATTATTATAGTTTTGATTTAGTATGATGATTAGATGATAGATCATGGATTATTGTTGACTTGGATTTATATATGAGGCATGATGATCATTAAAGATACTTTATATATTGATGTTGATATACTATTTGACATGGTTATATTTATGGATGTTGTTCAGACATGTGATATTTGGATATATTGAGTAGACGTACAAAATAGAGTTAATTGATAATCATATAGTTGTTGAAAAAATTGTAAATGATATTGTTGGTTACCTTGATGTTAACGTGAATCATATATATATATAGATGATTTTGGAATCATGTTTATATGCATTTTGGATTTTTTGGTATGGCCATGAGGCTGAAGGAGGTATTTGTGTTTTGCAGGTTAAAAAATCACATCAAACATAAAGGGATTAGAGACCAACCACATTAGAATTCTAGATGAATTTAACAAGGTCACCATGGCAACTTGTAAATATTTGTGTGTGTTTGATAGTTGTTAGGGATTCCCATGAGGGGACCACCTTTGAATGTGACCAAGGGATTTATATTTTATTTTATTTGGTTCCTTTGTTTAATGTTTGCATATGTTTATTTAGTGGTGCATTGACCCCTTTCATTATTTATTAAATGGTGGGTAAATATTGTGAGTAATCATGTTGTTAAGTTAATTAATTAAATGGGTCATGAGAATGTAATTAATAAAGTTGTTGGCTCTTGGTTTAAGTGTTGTAATATACGTGTAAGAGATGTGTAAGTTAATTTCCGTGTGTGGAACAATCCACCTTCTTTGAAATTCAAATTTTTCCTTGGAGGCTGATTTTGATGGCTTATAGGACAAGTTAGACTTGTACCACAACTCTTAAATTTATTTACCAACCATGCCTATGGTTAGAGAGTTAAATTTATACCTTCTTTATGAATTTTTGTAAGTCAAGTTGAATGTTGTAATTGTACTTTTATTGCATGATTTATTTTCAGTCCTTTGGGGTGTGGGTTTGATTTGAGTGTGTAAGTAAAACTATCATATTTATCACCCACCTACTTATTATGAATTGGAGAATGAATTTGAATTGGGTGTTGGCATTGAGGATGTGTGATGTGGTATCCTACAAGGATCCACCTCATCCTCTTCTCTTCCCTCTTCTATAAAATTCAAATTCCTTACCTTGTTTTGGGTTGCTTCACTTTTGCATACTTCATTTTGGGGTGAATTCTTTTGTTGTTGGAGCTCTTGTTTTGGAGAAGTTGAAAGTTGTTGAATGCTTGTGCTCTGTTGATATTTTGGTCTGATTGCATTGCAATAGCTTTTTGTTTGGAGCCTGGAACAACTCCATCATGGAGAGGTAAGAGCCTAGCTCTTGGAAATAGTCTTCTTTCCTTTTTATGAATGTGTGAATGTTTGTTTGTTTGTTTTATTGATGGTTGGTTGGGTAGAATGCCTAGGGATGGTTTAGGATAAGACAATGGGGTATTTTTTTGGAGGCACAAGTCGTTTGGGGAGGTATAAGTGTGGATGGGAGTAAGGATTTGGGTTCCACCTTTCAAAGAAATAGCTTTCAATTCTTTACTCGTTATGGGGTGCCATAAGAGGTTGGGGAGGAAAAAGGAAATGTGAGAAATAAGGGGTACTTGGGGGAGGCATAAGGGCATGTCATGGTTTGAATTTTTATATTTTGGTAGTTTTATCTTAGGTGGTGATATCCAATTATCCCTTGGGAGGCATAATCAAAATCCCCCATAGTTTCTCTCCTTTGGATTGCTTGATGAAGCTTGAGTTCTGTTGTTGTGTTTCATGTGGTTGCAAACTGCATTCTGTGTTGGACTATGTTTTAAATGTAAAATTCTACTTTTGTGTTTTGGAATCCTATTGTTGCCATGTGTTGAAACACATCTTCTATTTCATTTTGATTGGGTATCGGGGGCCAATGAAGAGGGTGGATTCTAATTTTAATTGGATGTCTTGGTTGGGTGGAGAGTGTTTCCTTTCCCCTGGTTTTTTTGTGATCAAATTGGAGAATGATTGAATTCCTTGTTGTTGTTATAGAAGATGAGAAAGAAAACAGTTTTGATAGTTCTTTGGTGAGATTGTAAAATTTTCCCACTTCTATTTGGATGACATTGTACATTATTTGTGATGGATAGGATACTCTGTTTTAGCTATAAAAATTGTATTTTGATTTTGGTATAATATATCCTATATTCAGTTATGTGAACAGAAAAGAAAGATATGAATTCTGTATGTAATATTTTGAGGAATGGAAAAGAAGCTATAAGGATATCATTTTGAATTAATAGAATATTGTATTATATTCCTCAAATGGAATTGTTTTATTTAAAATCTGATTGTTGAAATTCATTATGAGATCTCCATTTGAAATTCTTGAAATACGTATGAAGAAATGTTATAATATTCTGTTCTTTTGAAATGCATGACTTGGAAATCAGAATTGTATTTTGGATTTTTAATACCTTGATTTGAATCAATTTTAATATGCTATATTGGTTTGGAATGAATCCATATATCAAAATTGATAAATGAAAATAGAACTTATTCAAGATCAACTATAACAACATTTTATTTTGACTGTAAACTTTTCAAATTGTTATCAAAAGTACATAACCATCCTGTAACATTGAAAGGACCAAATGATTTACCAAATTGAACTTGTATGATCAAAATGATCTCAAACAAACTAAAATACTTTAAAAAATTCCATCGAACCTTCCAAATCGGGCTCAGACAAAAAAAATCAGACTTTTTGTTGTATTAAAATTGGTAAATTGAAATTGATCTTTAATCAAAAAACTTAACCCTTGCAATCCATCCCAAATTATTCCAAGTGAAATCCACCATGTCTATTGGCATGTTGAGAAAGAGATAATGTCAGATTGGAACAAAATTTATAAGTTAAAAATATCACGTTTCATCTTAGAAGCTTGCAGAATGTTTTCTCAAAATTCACCCTTCAAATTTTATCAAAATTAAAATTTTACGATTTATGTGTAAAGAGGACATCGAGACCTTTCCAAAAATTCCTCATTTTCAAAAACCCAAGCTCCCAATAAAAATTTAGGGCCCTCTGAATTTTTTACTTCATTTCGGGCTCAAAAAAATTAACCGACTGTCAAAATATGGAAAAAAATCGCTAGCAAACCCACAGGCTTGAATGTTCCTTTTTGTCCTTCGAGAAATGAAATGAAAAAAAAAATCAAAAATTCTCCTGCCATTATGCTCGCCAGAGTGCTTCGCTTTTGGCAAATTTTCTTTTTATCTAATTCCAAAAAGTTACTTTGGCAATTTTTTCTCCGTGGCCCCACCTCCTCGAAGCTAATCATTGATCGACACATGGATTTTAGGGCGATGGCGGAGGTGCGGATAATTTTTTAGCCTTAGCATTTTCAAATTAAATTTGGAAAAATTTTTAAGTTTCCCCCATGGTCCCACCGGTCCGCAGCCAATCAAGTGGTACCATGTTGCACCATTAGGCGTTGGCAGAGGTGCGGGCGGTTTTGAACCCTTAATGTTTTCTAGGAAAATTTTTAATTTCCTTAAAAACCCCCGCCAACCCACAACCAATGGTTGGCTTACACATGGCATCATCTTTCTTTGGCGGAGGCATGGATTATTTTTTAACCTTTGCACTTTTCATCCCTAACATCTTAATTTGCTAAAGATTCCCGCAAGTCCATTTTCCCCGCTCGAATCTAGGCTTGACACGTGGTGCCTTGGGTGTCAGCAGAGGCACGGATCATTTTGATCCCTTAATGCTTTTTGGTGAAAATCTCAAAACCTTAAATTCTTCCAGCAACCTAACTTCCCTTGGGTTCAAAGTTTTTGGACACGTGTCCCCTTACGGTATCACGGGTTCCCGAAGGTAAATTTCACCTTTGTCCCGAAATAGAAAAATCACTAAATGCAATCTCCACTCAACCAATTCACTTTTCTCCTCCAGGAGAAATTCCTCTCTGAAGTCCGTAGGTCTGCTCTTGGGAAAAACTTCACCCCAAGATCCGTCAACCCATAACATGAGAAATATGTGGAGTTAGGAGGACTTATTTATATCACCGAAAAGGTGAGGAAATTCCCTATCTAATGGGAATGTTTTTAGCAATATTTAATTGTGTTAAATATGGGAAAATCCAAATAGAATCCTTAACCAATTTTTTGGAGTGGGTAAGTAAGAATTTACTCTAATCATTTTAAATATGTATTCCTTCCCCCCTTTAATTAAACCTTGCTCTTGTCTTGGATATTGTGGAATTAAATACCTTGGGTATTTAATTGTATTGGTCCCGTAACACTAAAATTTTAATTAGGGAATAGTTAGCTAAAATGCTAATGTAATCAGTGATTAAATTAACCCCTAAGGATATTTAAGCTAGGTGTGGATTTATTACACTTATTGCTTTTGAATGTGGAATTAGTAATTGTTATAATGGGAAAAGTTATTAGTTGAAATTAATTGTCCTTGAGACTTTGGTTGTCAACACTTTTTAAAAATAAAATTATTACATAATTTTTATAACTAAACCTAGTTTGTTCTTGGTTCTCAAGTGGGTTATTTTTAGTGCTTTATAGAGACTCTATTTTGACATGACCTACGAAGGTGTGTTAATTGGACACATGGAGAGATGGTGCATGTTTGGCACCTACTTTTGGATTCTCCCTCTGAACGAGTGCCAAAGGGAAATGTGGGGATTTCTATTGGTTATCCTTTCCTTAGCCAATTCAATGACTGTTTTTCCTCTTTTGACTTCTATTGGACCCTATATATGTGGAGAGCTTGTGCTTGTTTGGGGAACCACCTTTGGCTTCGACCCTTGAAGGTGCACCGATGAGATACGTGGCACCATCCGTTTTCCTTAGAATTTTCAACCGTCGATTTAAATTTTTTAGGCTCTGACCACGTGGAGGGTTAACATTCATTTGGGGTCCCCACTTTGGATTTTACCCTTGGAATTGCATAGATGATGCACCTAGAGGCTTCCACTAGCTCTTCTATACTTAGCCAATTCAATAGCTGGCTCTACCCCTTTTTTTATTTTTGTTAGACCCTAGACATGTGGAGAGATTGCACTTGTTTGGGGAACCACCTTTAGCTTCAACCCTTGAGGGTGAGCCAATGAGACATGTGGCGCCATCCGCTGGCCTTAGACTTTTTAACAGCTGATTTAAATTTTTGAGGATCTAAGCACATAAAGGGATGGCACTCATTTTGGGTCCCTGCTTTGGGTTCTACCCTTGGAATTACACCCATGAGGCACGTTGAAACTTCCACCAGCTCTTCTATACTTAGTCGATTCAACGGCCGACTGTGCCCCCTTTTTGACTTCTGTTGGACCCTAGACATTGAGAGATTCGGTGCTTATTTGGGGAATTACCTTTGGCTTCGACCCTCAAAGGTGTGCCAATGAGACATGTGGTGCCATCTACTGGCCTTAGACTTTTCAATGACTGATTTAACTTTTTGAGACTCTGACCACATGGAGGGATGATGCTCATTTTGGGTTCTTGCTTTAGATTCAGTGCTTGGAACTACACCCATGAGGCACGTGGAGGATTTCACTGGCTCTTCTATACTTAGTCGATTCAATGGCTAACTCTGCCACCTTTTTGACTTCTATTAGACCCTAGACATGGGGAGATCCGGTGCTTGTTTGGGGAACCGTCTTTGGCTTTGACCCTCAAATGTGCACCGATGAGACATGTGGTGCCATCTGCTAGCCTTCTATACTTAGTTGATTCAACGGTTGGAACTGCCCCCCTTTTTACTATTGGCCAGTGGCGAGCCTTCACTTGTTTGGGGTCTCCATTTTGATGTACCTTTTATAATTACACCAAGCTAACACATGGCACCTTCTGTGAGTCTGTTGTTCGGCCCCAACTTGACTTGTATACCACAAAGTCTGAAAACTTCAAGCCCTTCCTCCAATTTTCTCCTAGTGAGCTCTGATCTCCTTTGACATCGTTGCCCTCCTTTGTTGACCCTACCCCTTAATTATTGGATTTGGAATGTGGGATTGCATGACTTAACCGACCCTTCAAATTTTCTTATGTGCAGGATCATGTTTGACCAATTTTTCCTGGGGGTAAAATTGGGATAACTATTTGGTGACTCATGGGGACATCTTCCTACTAGATGAAGAGACAAGTAGCCTTGAAAGTGTCTATTGGGCATGGATTCAAGAATGAGAGCCTAGTACTAATCTTCTCCCTAAAATCGCGAGCCTAACTACTAATCTTCTCCCTAATCTGTGGTGGAGGTGAAGGAACTACTTTTGGCTCTTATGAAGGGGAATTGGATTAGAAAGGAAAGAGGGAAGAGGAAATGAGATGAGATGGAAGATTAGAATATGGAGAAGGGAATTTAGCACTAGGGGCAGCGGATGGGAAGCTTGGAAATTAAATCCCAGGTTGAGATGGTTTTGTGTGGGGAATAGAGAGGAAATTACTAGATGATGGTGCAGGACTTACCCATTGAAAAGACTCCCTAACACCAAGTTCGTAGGCCTCTATCTCCTCATTCCACTACATAGGATGAGGTACTATCTCAACCATGAAATCAAAATTCTCTTGCGGGCTGAAATATCTTGGCATAGGGCCAACCTATGGACAAGGTGCCCTATAACAAATTTTGAATGCTTTCATTTAATATGTGGCCCTTGATTGTACCATGTGTGCCTCCATTTTTCAATCTTCTCCTGCAGATAAGAAATTTCCATGTAATTGTTACCATTATATGCGTCCCCTTGTTCTTGATAAGCTCCATAGCCAAACTGGATTTGAAACTGCTCATATGGGTAAGCATAATGGTTCTGAATCTGACCATAATGTTGATATGGAGGAGTTGTGAAATATATTAGAGGTGGAATGTACTGCTATTACTGCAAGTGTGAGCTCCAAGTTGGGAATAAAGTCATGATTACAAAACTTCATGGGATGGAAGAACATGGAATATGTGGAAAGACAAATGGACAAAAATGGATGGGATAAGGTAAGAAACATAGAGGATGGGTTGTTGACTAGATAGAGTCACTTGATGTGCTTAATAGTGCCTCCAAAGGTTGGATCTCTATAATAACACATCAAACCTGCTAAGATGAAGATGTAAAGCTCTTCAGTCTATCCCACTAAGCATGCAAAAATTGTTGACGGGGTCGCACAATGGGTTAGGATTTGTTCTTTGATAATGAGACACCTTGGAAATATGAGAAAAATATAACCTCAACGTCCCACCGAGCATGCCAAAAAGGTTGATGAAAAATCACAGCACCCACTGAATGGCCTCAGACCCAAGTGGGGCATCCGGTCTAACTGCATAATGTGGGACCATCTCTCAAGCTATGGGACTTGTGGAATTGAGATGGAGCTCTAGAGAAATGTGGTTCTTGTTCCTAAACTACCTAACACAATCTACTCTAGTGCAGGAAAAACCCATCTATCCTATCCAACCATTCCAAGGAAATAGGGAGAGAGAGAATGCTAGAAAAATAGAGCATACACTAAAGTGGTGATATAACAGAAAAGGAAAGAGGAGAGATACTCTGCTGAGGGAGGATGAAACATGGAAAAATGAGATGAGGGAGGTCAGACAGAAGTGACGTAGACCCATATCCTTATCCACCACCAAAAATCCATAAAACATGACATCTTACACCTACAAACATGAAATACAAGCACAAAAAATAGATTTGAAAGGGAGAGGCATTAAGAAACAATAAAACATGAGAAAGTGTTGAAGAACACCAAAAAATCATGAGTTTATTTCTCTAGAAGGTGCATAGACTATTACATTTCTACTTAGAGGCATAAATATGCTTTCCAGGCATAGGAGAAGGCTTACATATCAAATGGAGTTGAGAAACAAAGTTTACCGATTTTCCCCACACCGAGAATGTCTATCCTTTCTCAAATGATAAGTGTTTTCAATATATATAAGGTCAAGGTGAGAGAAAAAGAAGAAAAAATCAGATTCTTCTCTAAAATGTCAACCACAAACCATCAATGCCCTACAAATCCACCTAAAATCTGTCAGTTTTGGTTCCCCATGTCTTTTTAGCATGTTGGAGAAAGAAATATAGCAAATCGGATCAGATCTAGGTAGTTGAAGTAATTGGATCCTGTATTAATGGCTTGAAAGACTTTTTCTAGATTTTAACCCATCAAAGCCTGCTAAAAATAATATTTTATGCTTCCATGGCGTAGAGCATGTCAATATCTTTCCAACGGTACTAAATTTTCTTAAATTCAAGAACTGGATCGAAAGTTATGCCTGTTAGAATATTTGAATCAAATCCGTATAAAAATGGCAAAAAAAATCAAGTTTTACAAAATGGATCCATGGGCCTGAAATAAGAACTTGCACCTTTTGCACAAAAATTACAAAAGTGCAAAATTTCTCCACAACCCCGTAATCCTGCAACTTCACATTTTGCATTTGGTGAACAAACCTCCCTACGCTTTGTGATAAAGCTGGGAAAAACACAAAGTTCCCCCCATAACTCGCCTCCCCGCATGTAATTTAGGCTTGACATGTGGCTTCTCTAGGCATCATTGGAGGTGTGTCTTACTTTTATAATTTTACACTTTTGAAAACAAATCTAAAATTCCAATGTTCCTCTGATGATCTGCCTTCCCTTTTTGACCTGAAACATGGCCAAGTGTCCCTTTCTTGGCCTATCCTATATTTTTGTGTTTTGACTAAGTCCCTCTATTTGGCGAAGGTTTTATGTCTGACCAAGGACACGTGGAGGCTTGTTGATCATTTGGAGACTCTATTTGAACCTAACCTTTGGAGGTGCATTGATTGAACATGTGGAAAGATGGTGCATGTTTGAGACATGCTTTTGGATTCACACCCTGAAAGACCTCTAAAGGAACATGTGGGGCTTTCTACTAGTTCTCCTTTCCTTAGCCAATTAAACGATGGTTCTACCCCTTTTGGATTTTTATGGAACCTAGACACGTGGAGAGCCGGTGCTTGTCTTGGGAACAACCTTTGGCTTCGACCCTTGAAGGTGCACTGATGAGACACGCACGGCGTTGTCCGTTGGCCTTAGAATTTTCAACGGATGATTTAAATTTTTGAGGCTCTTACCATGTGGAGGGTTGTCACTCATTTAGGGTCCCTGCTTTGGATTCTTCCCTTGGAATTACAATAATGAGGCACATGGAAGCTTCCATCATCTTTTCTATACTTAGTTGATTCAACAGTCATCTCTGCCCCCTTTTAACATCTGTTGGACCCTAGGCATGTGGAGAATTGGTGCTTATTTACGGAACTGCCTTTCTTCAACCCTTGAAGGTGCTTTGATGAGACATTATTAGTGCAGAATCACAACACTACCAAATGAGTTTATAGATCTACTTTTATAAGGCAGAATCATTTGGTGTGATCCACATAACATTAAATCTTCCTCAAATTGTGGGACTCTATATAATAGGAAGAATCTTTAGATTAAAGGTTGGTTCATATTCCTCTGTTTAGGTGCATACATAGAAAACTTGTAGAGGGTCTGTTCTTAAACCTAATGTAAAATTTACCTAAGAGGTAGGGATAAAATAAATACAGAAGTTAAAACAAAGCTACACTATGAGGTGATGCAACAAAGGAAAGATGAACACATATTTTGTCGATAGACACAAACAAATAAAATGTATACAATAAATGAGCACAGATGGCCAAATCTGTAATGGAAGAACAAATTGAAGAAAAATAAACAAGAAAGGATCTAAGATTGATCAAAAACATGTTTTATTGCTCAGTGGATTGATACAGTTCATTACAATGTGGCAAAAAGGTAGAAACATATTACAATTTTTATGGAAGGCAAGAACCCCACAAATCTATTTGTTAGAAGGAGAAATAAGCCTACCAAACAAAGAGTTGCCAACCATTTACAATAATTCCTTCCCCCCACATTTATAGATTCAATCAGAGAGAAGAAAGAGAGAGAGAGAAACAAGAAAAGAAGGTTGAAGCTCAACCAATGTTGTTAATGTTTCTGATGAAATCTACCCCTAGATCTGTCTTTACTGCATCAATCCTTAGTTTGATGCCTTGAAGGAAGGGGAAATGGCAAAATAGATCAAATATTATCCACTTTTTTGAGGCAATAATTTCCTACATTGAAATTCTAAAGACGTTTTCCTCCATTTCCTTCACCTAACCTCCTGAAAATTAAATTTTCAGGACTCCATGGCATTGGCGAAGCCAAGATCTTTCCAATGGTGTGAAATTCATAATATTTTGAGCCTTAAGTTGAAATATATGCCCTTTCAATGTTTGTATCAGGTCCATATAAATGGGTGGGAAAAAAATTAGAAAAATAGGTCACCCTTTTAATATTGGACACGTGACATCCAGATTAGAGTAAAATCGGGCTTACGGGTCCATAATTTATCTTTTTTCCCTATCTTGAAAAAAATGTAAAAATCAAAAAGACTCCCACAGTGCCAAAGCTCCACATAGACAAAAAGGGGCAAAGAACCAACTTTCCCCTGATGGCCCACTTTCCCCTGGGACACGTCGTAGTATGTGCTCATTTGGAAACTCTTTCTTTATTCAATCTTTGAATCAAAAACATTAAGACACTTGGCAGCCTCCGCTAGCCTAGATCATGCATTTACTATTCAATTGATTCTGCCTCTTTTGATATAGCACGTGGAGGCACCGCGCTTGCTTGAAAACCTAGCCCGAAGTTTGCCCTTGGAGGAGTATCGAGTTGACACTTGTCAGCCTCTGTTGCTCTATGGATTTTTCAACAGTCCCTTGTACTCTTTAGACTTTGAGCTACGTGGCGAGCTTTTGCTTATCTGGGTCTCCCCCTTGAGACCAACTCTTGGAGATGCACCATGCTAAAACTTGGCATTCTCTTCTTGCATTTTTTCCTAATCTAATTTTTAGGCCCAACTTGTCCACATTTTGACTCTATTTTGACTGTTTACTATGTGGAGGGCTGGTGCAAGTTTGAGTATTTGCCCTAGACCTCCTCAATTTTTCACCAAGCTGACACCTGGCACTTCCTTTTAGTTGAAGAATTTTCAATGCCCTACAATTTATTTGAGTTTTTGGACACATGGAATCCCATTTTGATTCAACTTTGGAGCAGCGTTGTTAAGACACATGGCTCCTTCCACTACCCCCTCCATACTTAGTCATTTTTTGGCTTTTTCCTTAACCATTTTGAGCCTGAGGACTTCGGATCTTCATTGTTTCTTCCCCTTCTTGTTTCTTGTTTCTCTTTGGCATCACCCATTCTTTTCTAATCCTACTATCTCATAGTTGAGTCTACCTGTAACTTGGAGAATGAATTTTAGATGTGGAAATGGCCTGACAGAGTCTTTTTCTTCTACACAGGATCCATCAATAACTTTTAGCCTCTGCCACTCCATGATTGAGTCCATCTGCGATCGATTTGTAGGATTTGAATGAGTTTTCTCATGTCCCTCTTATGTAGGGTCATGACTATTCCAATATTTGCCACAGGGGTGAAATATGGATAACAATTTGGTGACTCATAGGGGTATCTGCTTGCTAGATGAAAAGAGCAATTGCCTTGTTGTATGCATTGGACATGGAGTCAAGAGAGACAGTCTGATATTGATTCTGCTTCTGATTCACAAGTTCAGCTTCCTATACTCTCAATCTTCTTAAGAAACCTCGAAATGAAGGTTTCTGAGAGTAGAAAATTGTTTTAACTTAGGACTTCATCTGTCTCTTTGAATGGACTGCATAAGTGCCACAAAACATCTCCACACTATATACAAAAATTTGAAATCATACATGCTCCAAATGGAACATGAAAAGCGTGTAAAGCACTTAGGAGAAAATTAATCTACACTATAGCAATGAGATGTGCACAAGCACTTAGACGAAAGGGAAAATAAACTAATATGTGCATGGTGAGACTTCCCTTTTAGTAGTAATGCTTAAGATAGATCTCCTTTACTAGAATCTGTAGCTCTTTTCCACCTAGTGTGTACAATTGGAAAGCATTGCTACTTTTTCACCTTGTGATCATATAGGGGCCACTCCAGATGGCATCGAACTTAGAATGTCTCCCTAGTTTTGCTCAGTCTGCATCGCATTTCAACACTAGGTCTCCTTCCTGAAAGGTCCTTACTATAGATTTCTTGCCAAATTATCTTTTAATTTAGGCCTGATTGTTCTTTATTATTTAAAGTGCATGCTCCCTGGTTTCTTCTAATTCCATCAACTCTGTATACCTAGCCTCCATTGATTCAAATTTAGACATTTGTAGTTGTCTCAGGAGTTCCAATTCTTGTAAATCTAGTGATATAGGCAACATTTTCTCTTTCCCATAGACAAGCTTGAATGTGGAGCTGCCTGTAGATCTTTTGGGTGTTGTTCTATCAGCCCATAAGGCTGATTTAAGATTTTTGTGCTAGGTCCTCTGGTTTTCATCCAGAGTTCTTGTAGTGATCCTTAATAGGTTCTTGTTGGTGGACTAAGGTTGACAATTACCTTAAGGTTAATAGTTTGATTAAGTGCTTTAGTAAATCCCATTCTTGACAGCCCACTATGTGACCTTGGAACCTATGAATGCAAAATATTTGTCTAATATAATGGTAGCTGGCACTCTAGACCTAGTCACTAACCCTTCGTAGAAATCAAGTATTATAGATTCATTTGCCTCTTTTAGTGCCACTGCCTCAGTCAACTTGGTGAAATACTATCTTACTTCCAAAATCCATTTGTGGCCTTGGCTTGAATTTGGATTGATGAATCTAATGAAGTCCAATCCCCATTGCATGAAAGGTTGGTCAATTGAAGTTGGGTGCAATGGAAGTGCTGCTAGCATTTCTTTTCCTTTAAAGAATGCACAATTCTTGCATATTTTGATCCATGTGTAGCAGTTACTAAACACCCTAGGCCAATAATATGTTTCCTTCATGATTTTGAGTGCTATCACCCTTGGAGAAAAATGGCCTCTAGCTGCTTCAACATGGAATTCTTGTAACACTCTTTCGATATGATTTGTCCCAATGCACCTTAGTAGAACACCATTAATGTCCCTTTCAAACAAGACACCATCAATGAAAACATATGGGATGGCCTGGCATCTAAAATGCCTTATTTTTTATTTACTCATCTCATGAGGACACATGCCCATTTGAAGGAAGTGCACCATGTCTCGAGTCCAACAAGGAGCAGGTACATCAGCATCTTCTTCTTCTTGACTATTACGTAGAACAAAAACAACCTCCCTTTCACTGTTTGCTTAAACCTGTTTCCCTAAGGCTATTTGTTCACACAACCCCTTACCACAGACCTGCTTAGTAACCTTGATCTCAATGTCATACTACATGACATGATTGATCCATCCAGATCATTTTTCATTCAGATCCTTACTGAGAAGGAAATATTTAACTCTTGCATGGGTGACTAACAATTGTATCTTATTATTAGGAAATAGATGCTTGAAATTTTTTAGTCCTCTGATCACTGTCAATACTTTCTTTTTAATGAAATAATATCTTACTTTGTAGTATTCCAAACCTTGACTAAAAAAGGTGATTGGTTGTTTTATGTCCTCTTTGCTCAGCTAAACTAAAATTGCACAGATAGTGTCACTGCCACCAAAGCATACAATATGAAGTCTTTGGATAAATATGGATTCAAAAGAGTTTGGGCTTGTCATATAGCTTCTTTGATGGCCTCAAATATTTCCCTTCCTTCAGCTGTCCATTTGAATGTTAAGCTCTTCTTCAACAACAATGTTAGTGGCTTAACAATGGCATCAAAGTTCGGGACAAACCTTCTAAAAAATTTGATATTCCCTAAGAATATTTGAAGAGATTTTTTGTGACTTGGCAACGGCAATGCTCTTATTGCTGCAACTCTCTCTGTGTCAATTATCAAACCCTCCCTAGACACAATATGGCCTAAAATCTTGCCCTCACGGGCCAAGAATATTCATTTTCTAGGATTGAACAATACCCCAAATCTCCTGCATCTTTGAAGCACTTTCCTTAGGTGAAAAATTTGGTCTTCTACATTTATTGAGAACACAATAATGTCATACAGATAGATCAGCACTATTTTGTTGATTAGCCCTTTAAATTCCATATCCATGCTCCTTTGAAAAGTTTCTCCGACATTAGATAATCCAAATGGAATTTTTTTGTAGGCATAGGTTCCCCATTTGGTGGTGAAAGTAGTTTTGAACTGATCATCTTCTTTCACCATGATCTAATTGTATCCTGAGTAGCCATCTAAGAGAGAGAATTTCTCTGATCAAGACACCACTTGCAAGATCTTCTCCATTGAAGGGCGTGGGTAATGATCTTTGAGAGAAGTTCTATCAATCTTAAAAGTATACACACAATATAATTTCCCCATTATTTTTCCTTACTGGGACCATATTAGCAACCCAACTTGAATGTTTGATTGGAAATAATATACTTTCCTCTATCAACTTGTTCATATCCTTCTTCATCAGAGGCTCAATATGTGGATTGACTAGTCTCTTCTTTTGCGTGATGGGCTTAGCATATGGATCTAGTTCAATTGTGTGTTGTGCTAGCTTCAGATTGAACCCTTTAAGGTCTTCATAACTCTAAGAAAATACATTTGGAAACTCTTTGAAAAGTTCTATGAATTCACACCTTTCATGTAGATTAGCCACTTTGCCAATTTGGAGTGCTTTGCCTTCTCCAACTAGGATTGACTCTAAATGTTCTCCTCTGATCTGTATGTTGGCCTTATCTTTTCTAAATTGATCATTAGGATTTAAGATGGACTCCAATGTTACTAAGAATTTGGGAATCTTGTTTATACATAGCTGTACTATTTGATTCACATCTTGCTACTCTATCCTATTTTGATTATTAGCTGAGAATTAAAATTATTCTTACAAAAAATTAATGACCTGCTGATCATTCTCAAACACTTGCCAGCATGTTTCATTATCTAGAACTACTGGCCTCAAAACCACATGGATATGTGGTTGTTCTTTGTCTCTCTTGATGTTGTCCACCACATCAAACATTGATCCAACTATTGTAAGTCTATCAACAGCTTGATTCTCTTCCCTGGGTATGGACACAATGTTGAAGGCTTTGAAATTCTTTATGAGATCCCATACCCTACTCTTATAGCTCTTGATCAAGTCATTCTTGAAAATATTAATTCCTTTGACTTGGTTGGAAACCAGTTCAACGTCACCAAACACTTGTAAATTATTAATTCCCATCCTCCTTTCCCAATGAAGACTATGGACTAAAGTCTCATATTCAGTAGTTTTATTTGACCAAGAAAACTAAAATATGAAGGCTAAATAATACTCCATACCTTTGGGGGACACAATCATAGCTCCTCCTCCAGCTCCTTATCTATTCCTTGAGTCGTCAAAGAATAATTTCCATACCTTATTGTCATCCTTATATTCTGGCTTAATTAGGGCAGGAAGAGGATGATTCTCTTCATGTAGATAGTAGACACCTAGCTCAGATTATTTCATCTCTTTATAAGTGTCAAAAGCATGTTTTTTTTGGCTCATTCATCTAGAGTCAAGTTTGGGATACATCCCACCTTGGTATTTTCTTTAGAAGTATTTAGGAGATCTTTTTAATCAAAAGCTGAGAAATTGGCATTGATTGGGCTAGGAACATAAGATTCAATATGGTTATCAGCAATGGGATTATATATAATTGTGCCCTTAACCCTATACCTTGTTCTAAAGAGCATATGTGACCAATCAACAGAGAGATAACCTCTAATTTTTCGAGTGAAGTCCCTAGAAAAACATAAAGCAAAATGTGGTGGCAAGTCTATGACTAACGCATTCTAGAATCCAGTCACATTGGGATAGGCATGTAAGGTGAGGCTCAGATCTTTGATGATTCCAACAGTTATTACTACTATCCCATCTAATTGTACTACTCCCCTAGAGATGAATTCTTATTGGATACCCAGTTGATTAGCTATTTTCTTGGGCATTAGTGAACTACTTTCCCCAAAATCAAGCATACAATTGTGCACCAACTTGTCCCCAATAAACAATGAAACATAGAAAGGGGGAGGTCTCAAGTTCTTACCTTGTTGTTCTACATGGTTCCCCCTAGGGTGAGCTGAGTTTGTAAGCACCCTCTCTTGCTGATTAGGGGGTTGATTTGAGCTTGACCAATTTTGTATGACAGTCTACAATAGATCCTTTTGCCCTAGAATGGCTAATGACTCCCACATTGAAATGTCACACTTTTCCTCTTCATCTTCTCGATGATATTGAACGAGATATCCTTTTATTGCCCCTTCCCTGGAACATTCTTTTCTTGCACATGGGTTGACACAACTAGTTCCTGAGTGGATTTAGGAGGTGTCTTGGATTGGCTCTACATATTGAGAGTTGCATTTGAAGCACCAAAACCTTGTGGAGTGAAGGAAGGTTGAGGGTTACCTGAGTTAAATTGTTGGTCTTCTCTAAATGTTTCTTCTCCTTTTAGACTATGTACCTGGCAGCTACACTTTGGAAGGGGGACTGGTTCATCCCACAAAAGTCCTCAACTTACAATTGGGCAAGCATAGCTCACTTGGAGATGTCTCTTTTTGAGCTCCTTGCTATTGATATCCTTCTTGGCTAGGTTCTTGTGGCACCATATTGGTCTACAACCATCAAAGACTGATTGAGTGCACCATTAACGCACATTGATTGGTTATGTGGCTGATTGAATGAAAGCACCAATCATATTCTTGTGCGATGTGTTTCTGTGGTTGGAACCAATGCCCTTGATGTTGAGGTTTATATCTGGATCATAGACCTGAAAGATCTTGTAGCTTGAGGTTGTCACTGGTTTTGACTCTAATTTATAGTCTAAGATGGTGGTCTATTTTGTTGATATTGAGGTCTAGCCTTATATTGATTCTGACACTGATATGGCCTAGAGCTTTGGGCTTGTTGTCTCTTGATGGTCACAAACTCATTCCCTAGGTTTTGAAGTTGTTTCATGACTTCTTGAAGTTATTTTGACATATTAGATGATGAGGTGGAGGCTTCAACTGAGCTTTGACTCCTTGGAGTAGGTACAGGGGCTAATGTGGGAATTTGGCTAACATCTAGGCTTCTTAGCTTGGGGTATAGAGGCATGGATGGCCTAGGAGCAATTTTTTCATCCTGGATCAAATGGCTCTCGCCCTTATTGAAAGTCTATAGGCTGTAGGTAAGGCTATACCCCCCATTGACTTAATCATCAAATAAATATCAGAATTTAAAGCCCTAAGAAAGTATAAGAAGGCCCCTTCGTTAGTGGATTTACTACATTAGAATCCTATCCCAGGTCCACTGAAATCTAAGGTAAAGTCTGTCAAGTTTCCTCATTTGGTGCTCTCTTAATTGTTGTTAGTGTTCCAGAGTAAATATAATTATCACATTTCTCCCAAACTGGTTATGGAGAGTTGTGCACACTTGTTCCAATTTTGGATAGAGCCTGCCTCAAGGCTTCTAAATATTATGAAGCTTTTCCTTTGAGTGAAGAGAAAGCAAATTTATTGCGATGTCCATCTCATGGATTTCATAGGTGGTGTAGACATTTGCAATGTCTTGGACATATATCACTAGGAGAAGTCCCTTTTTGTTCCCCAGTGAAATATGGATGCGCTGTTAACACTACTATCGGGGACTATATTTTGTGCATTCAGGGTGAGTGGACTGCTTTTAGAGTGAAGGTAAAATAGGATTTGCTAAGCCATCCTGATCAACTGAGCACCCTTCTGATTGAGAGAACATCCTTTTTCAGAGGATTTGTCAATAGGCTCTATTTGGTGGAGACAGAGGCCTCTGGGTTCTTCTTCTTTCCTCCCTCTATCTGGGTAAAAATATAGATATATAAATAATCCTTCTTCTCTGGTTCTTGACAACATTTATATTCTCTCATGAACTTTCTTGACTGCTGAAACCATTTGAATTGTTTCTTTTGGCGTCGCAAATGTACAATTTTAAGACTTCTAAAAGCCAAAATCATAGCAAGTGTACATCAATTCTTATTGTAATAAGATGGAGACTTCTCAGGTCCCACCGAGTGTGCCAAAACTACTAGTGTAAAATCATAGCATCCCAGATGAGTTTATAGATCTTCTTTTCTAAGGTAGAATCATTTGGTGTGATCCGCAATAACATGGAATCTTCTCTCGAAGTGTGGGACTCTTTATAATAGCAATAATCTCCTAATTAAAGGTTGGTTCCTATTCCTCTGTTAAGTGCCTCCATAGAAAGATGTACAAGGGTTTGTTCTTAAACCTAATCAAAATTTACAAAGGAGGTAGGGTTAAAATAAAATTACAAAAAATTTAAAACAATGCACACTACGAGGTGATTGCCCACCGGACTGGTGAAACACTTTTCGAGTTGGAAGATGCCAAACAAAGAAAAAGCATAAAATAAAACAACACAGATAGTCATATCTATAATGGAAGTCCAAATGGAAGAAAAAGAGAAAAAGAAAGGATCTAAGATTGATCATAGATGTGTTTTATTGCTTAGTGGATAGATATAGTTCATTACAAATTGGCCAAAAGGTAGAAACATATTACAATTTTTATGGAAGGCATGAACACCACAAATACCTTTTCTAGAAGGAGAAAGGAGACTACAAAACAAAGAGTGTCCAACCCATTATAATAAATCATGCCCCCACATTTATAGATTCAATAAGAGAGAAGAAAGACAGAGAGAAGTGGGAAAAGTAGGTTGAAGCTCAACCACTGCTGTTAATCTATCTGATGAAATCTACCCCCAGATCTATCTTTAGTACATCAATCCTTAGTTTGGCAACTTGAAGGAAAGGGAAATGATGAAATAGATCAAATTTGATCTGGTTGTTGAGGCAAGAAGATACTACATTGAAATCTCGAAGATGTTTTCCTCCATTTCCTTCACTTATCCTCCTCAAAATTAATGTTTCATGCCTACATGGTGTGGGAAAAGCCAAGATCTTTCCAATGATGTCAGATTCACAATATTTCAAGCCAAGAGTCGAAAGATATGCCCCTTTGAAGTTTTAATTAGGACCGTACAAATTGGCAGGAAAAAATTTTGAAAAATGGGCCACCCTTTTAATATGGGGCACATGGCAGCTAGGTTAGAGAAAAATCACACTTACGGGTCTCCAATTTATCTTTTTTCCCTATCACACAAAAAATGCAAAACTCAAAAAAACTCCATAGCCCCGAAGCTCCACCGTGGACACATGCATCCTTTTGGTTGTCTGGGAATGCACTTCCATTCTTGTCTTTATGCCTTTGAATGAAAGGAAATTTTCACCTTTCCCTCTGACTCCCCCACTTTGGCTTTGACTCAGGTTCACATGCTGACTTTTTTCCTTGGTGGAGTTGTGGGCCATTTTGTAACTTTATCACTTTTAAAACAATAAGGGGAAAAGAACCAACATGGAACATGGGAAAGTCTGGTGCTCATTTGGAAACCCTTTCTTTATTCAATCTTTGAATCAGCAACATTAAGACACTTGACAACCTCTGCTGGCCTGGATCCTGCATTTACTATCATGATTCTACCTCTTTGATATAGCACGTGGAGGCACTGCACTTGCTTGAAATCCGGCCAATTTTTTTTGCTTGGAGGAGTGTCACATTGACCCTTGTCGGCCCTCCACTGCTCTGTGGACTTTAATAGTCTCTTTTACCTTTTTATACTTGGGCTACGTGGCAAGCTTGCACTTATTTGGGTATCCACTAGAGACCAACTCTTGGAGATGCGCAATCTTGAAACTTGGAATTCTCAACGTACAATTTTATACTTAGCCAATTTTGAGGCCCACCTTTGTTTGCTGAATCTATGTTGATTGTTTGCTATGTGGAGGGATGGCACAGTTTAATGTCCTCCAAGGACACCTCATTTCCGGTTCCACAAGTGACACCTGGCACTTACTTTTTAGTTGAATTACTTTTCAATGCTCCTACAATTTCTTTGAGTTTGGATGCGTGGAAAGCCTGGGAGTAAGTTTGGGCTTCCCACTTTTTTATTCAATCTTTGGAGAAGTGTGGTTAGGACACATGGATCCGTTCCATGCCCCCTCCAAATAGTCAGGTTTTCACTTTTTTCTTAACCATTTTGAGCCAGAGGACTTAAGATCTTAGTTGTTTCTTTCCCTTATTGTTTCTTATTCCTCTACGGAATCACCCTTCTTATTTGATCCTGCTATCTCATAGTTGAGTAACCAGTAACTTGGAGGAATGAATTTTAGCATGGAAAATTGCCTGACCAGCGTTGTTTGTTTTGCACAGGATATATCCATCAAGATCTTTCGGCATCACAACTCCATGTTGAGTCCTTCGTGATCGATAAACGATTGAATGAGTTTCTCAGGTCCCTCTAGGCGGGGTGTGACTGATCTAATATTTGGCACGGGGACAAAAAATATGAATAGTAAATACATGGCGGCATTCGTGGGCCTTCTCTACCAGGACTCAATGGCCAGCTCTGCCCCTTTTTGACTTTTTGGCCATGTGGCAGCATGTGCTTGTTTAACAGTCTCGGTTTTGATGTTCCTTTTGGAATTCATGGCTGATGAGTTGACACTGCCACCTTGCACGAGTTGTGGTTCAGCCATAAGTGGACTCGTATGCAGAAAGTATGAAAACTTGGCAGCCCTTTCCTCCAAATTTTCTCCTATGAGCTCCGATATCCTTTGACAATGTTGTCCTCCTTTACTGACCCTTGTGGATTTGGAATGTGGCTCACATGACTGAACAAGCCCTTCCAATTTCTTTGTGCGGGGTCATGTTTGACCCAATTTTCTGGGGGTAAATTTTGATAACATTCCTTTCCGGGACACACCCAAAACAACACCACAACTAAACCCAACATCACATTGAAACCAGCAAACATAAGAGATTTAAAAACTCAAGAAGCTCATTCTTTGAGGCCCCTTCATTGGATCTTAGGGCATCTTAAGGCGGATTATTCCTTTCTTTTTTATATTCACAATCATCCAACCTGTACAATATTTGGATTTACATTTTTCAGTTTTATGGATTTGGAATCAAAATATAATATTCTCCTTAATTTTTAAAAAAAATTGGGATTGAATACAAATGGAAGGGATCATGTTCATTTTCTTATTCCAATGAATTGGTCGCTTTTATAAAGACTTGTTACAATGGATCCGGCTGACAAGGAGGAGTCACTTTCCCTTACAGTAGTTGCTTTAAATTGGGCATATGGAATCACTATCGATGGGTTGATTAACCAAGTAGGTACTAGGATTTGAATTCTTCCACCAAGAGCTTCTACTTTTAGCATTTTTCTTTTAAATAACACATTGAAGATTAGATGACCAGAGAAAAACATTTTCGACACATGAAGGGAAAACCTTCATAGTCGATATTTTTGTGATCCAGATTCTATTTCATCTCGAGCTCAATAGTGGTTATTAATGACCCAAATTTTGTTAATAGTAATATTATCCTCAACTATTACGTGATAGGTAATATAAATATTTGTGATTTTATCATTGAGGTATTGTGAACAAATATTCATGGACGACTTAAGAATATGGAATGTATTTAGTCTATTTGGATCAATTAGGGGGGGATTATAATTATTTTATTTCTCTCTAACATTTCGGGGGATTTTTTAAGTAATTGTTTTGTGAATATTTTTGCTTTATGGAAAAATATTTTAACATCTATTTTTATTTATAAGTGCAGTATAGTGTCGTTTTTGTGGATGTGCACTTAATCAAGTCAAATTCATTATTGAATAATACCTAAGAGGAAGGCCCTTTTATAAGTATCCATTACTGAAGCTTGGTTGATTTTAGACCATTTATATTTTGTTGAGGTGGTTTAGGGAACATATTTTGATAATTGTAGTGTTTTTTTTGTGCATGTGTCGATTAAGCCTATAGTGGCTTCTTACATGTTAACCACATCGTTTTAGTGGATGATATTTTCTAATAAAAAAAAAATCAGAGAGTTTTTAAAGTAATCATTTGTTTTTATTAAATTAACTTGGACATTTATATGTTATTTATTAGTATTTAACTACTTTTCATATAGAAATAGATGAGTTAACTGTAAGGTGAAGTATTGGGCCTTTTTTTTAATTGATTCAATAAGAATAGTTCGGAATCGTTTTTATTTGGTAATCCTTTTTGGCAGTGAGGCTTATATTCGTGTTATTTGATTATTTATATAAAATAATTGATATATTAAGCCATCAGTATTTGATATTATTCAGTATATATTTGTTCATTAATATCACTTATAAATATTTATGTTCAACATATAAATTTCTAGGAAAGATTGGATATCAATAGCTTAATGAAACAATATTTCAGATCTATTTTTATGTCCACACATATTAAACCTCCAAACTTAAAAATCATGATGAATTAAAGTATCCTCCATATTTAAATAAAACACACACCTAATATAGTTTAGGAGATCCACAATAGTAGAAAGGCCACTATGATGGGACTTAGAACTCAAACAAGTCATCGTTTATCATCTATGTGTGGTCCTGGCATCAAGTTCAAAATATCTCTCAATGCAATGTGTAATGAATTTATAAATTGTTATTTAATGAACTATATCTAAACGGACATGTGGTAAGAGGCAAGCATAAAATAGGTCACATATATGTAAGAAATTGTAGTTTTAAATTTTTGTATTTAAATTTGATTATTCAATGTTATTTTACTATATAATATTTTTCAAAGAAGTAAGAAATAAAATATCTAACTTATAAAAATTGTTATAGGGGGATGGTAGAACCGTCAAACAAGAAGTTCAAAATGTGAGTAATCCGCCTGGTGTGGAGATTCTAAGATAGATCTAGGATCCAAGGATATATAACTACTTGGTACAATATGATGTGCCATAAGATATGTATAAGAACATGTGAGGGGAAATTTTTAATACCTATCGAGGGTAGGATGTCTAAT
>CM034148.1:264305144-264321250 GCA_019776745.2 Taxus chinensis
TACGATTGTCTGACACCCAAAGTGTTACCGAGGGTGTGTAGTTGTTTGGAACGGGTACTACAGGAGATTATCATGATTTTTTGAGTTGCAACCACATTACTTCCCTTCAGTAGAAGGAAATAAGTATATGGTTGTAGATGTTGAGAATGCATTCAGAAAAACTGATGGAAGCCTACAAAAAAACCTATTATTACAGTTCTAGAACCTCAAGTGAGTTCTTCGTTTGCATAGATGCTTCTTTGGTCGGATTAGGACGGTACTGTGTTGATGATGTAGGAGGGCCTCTGATTTGTTTTTTTTAGTCACATAAACATAAGGATCTATAAGCTTCCAATTACAAAGTCGTGAAGTTGAAGCTGTAGTATTGTGTATTCCTTGGTTTTGTGGAGACATTCCTTCTTGCTAGACTCGAGATTTATAGTGAGGGCTATAACTTGAGTCTTCACACCTCTTTCATGCAGCCCAAATCTTCAATGATCGTCAAGCGGGGTGGATGCGAGGATTGATTTGTGAGTATGACATGGAGATCGAGCATGTAACGGGGAAGGAGAATGTTGTTGCAGATGCCTGAGTAGGCTCAGAAATTTTTTTATGGTTACTTTTAGTGGGTATACATTGCTAGAGCAAGACTCTGCATCAGCTTCTCAAGACATATTCTACCTTGTTAGCTAGATAGAGATGAGTCCTAGAGACCCATTTGAGGGGAAGTTTTTATGATTTTCATTAGAGTCAAATGGTATTCTAATAAAGAGAGGTCCAAATATATGTTCCTAAACTGGCGGATTGAGACAGGATATTTTGGTAGAGGATATATCTTTAACCTTATTCAACCCATCTTGGAATCAAGAAGATGCACACCACCTTGAGATAGCTATACCATGGAGGATGTCTATAGAGAGAAGTAGATTAGTTTGTGTTGCATTGTTTAGAGATTCAAAAAGTGAAGGCCGAGTATCAACACCCAGCTGGCCTTCTCTTTACTCACACCATACCGGAGTGGAAATAGGACACCATTTCTGTGGATTTCATAGTTGGGTTAGCGAGGTTGAGATATCACAATGACACCATTATGTTCAAAGTTGATAAATTGAAGAAAGTTTCTCACTTTTCTCTAGTGAAGACCACCTACACAACTAGTGTAATTACACGAGTATACCTTGATAAGATTGTTATATTGCATGAGATTTTACAAAAAGATCATTTACAACCGCGATCCCTTGTACACTTATCACTTTTGGACTACTTGGTAGTATGCTCTCGAGATGAAGATCAACTTCAATATAACTTATCTCTCTAAGATAGATGGAAAAATAGAGATGGTGAATCATATCATGGAGGACATGCTTTCGATGTACGTCATGGACCATCAGTCAAGGTGGAATGAGTACTTGTATTTGGTGGAATTCGTCTACAATAATAGTTTTCAGAGTTCGATTAGCATGGATCCTTTCTAGGAACTATATAGTAGGGAGTGTAGGACACCATTGAGTTGGGATAGATTGGAGGACAGGATTCTTAATGGCTGCCTTTACTGCAGAATATGGAGCGGAAAGTTATTTTTATCTAACACAGATTACAAGAGGCTCAAGATAGATAAATCATAATTTTGATGTGGGTACGAATGTGTTTCTTTGTGTTGAGCCTCTTAAGAGCTCTATCCTTCACGAAAAAGGCTCTAAGCTTGCTCCTAGATTTTTAGGTCCCTTTGAGATATTTTAGTGTATCAGTGCTTTAACATATCGTCTAGAATTTCCACCTATCTTTTCTCACATCCATGGTGTATTTCATGTTTCTATACTTAGGATTTACATTGTAGAACCTTCTTATGTATTATATTCCACCTCATTGTAGATGTAGGATCAACGGCAGGAGATGGTGGAGCCCATCCATATTTTAAAGTGTAGGACCCTGGGCCTTTGAGGCATAGAGATTGATTAGGTTTGCATTCAATGGGATCATTACAATGAGGCAAAAACTATGTAGGAGGATGCCACACCTCTAAGAAAAAAATTCCCACATTTTTTCCAGTATCTTCCTGGAGTAATTCAATTCTAAGGGAAGGGGGATGTAGTGCCCACTCCTCTTCAACATTTATATGATTATTATTTTTCTTATGTTAGATTAAATCTATGGACATTTCTATCACATTTTAGATATTGAAAGATGAACATTGTTATTTTGATTACCTAATTCATAGAAAAGATGGATGTTTAGACTTATGACATGATTTACAGGATGGATTATATGCATGTTTGGGATATATCAAAATTTGATGATCTTGAGATTATATTGGATTGCTACATTTAATTTGATAGTTATATGTTTTCTAGATGATTTAGTTGATTTCATGATCTTATTGCTAGTTGATAATTGATCAAATTGAAATAATTGAAATTATGAACAGTTGTGAATTACTTTTTAGAGATGGTTGGTTGCGATAATTGATGATATCTATATACATGTGTTTTTACTATTTGTATGTCATTAATATGGCCACAAGGCCAAAAAGGTATTGTCTTGACATTTTCAGGTGATCACAACACAATAAACTAAAGGGGGATAGGAGACCAAATGTGAAAAAATATGGAGTATTGGCAACTGGTCACCATGGCAACACATGTAGTTGTATGTTGTTGTAGTTTTTTGGGAGGTTCCCATTTGGGGGTGACCTCAAATGTGACCTTGGGAATGCTTGTAATTTTTTCTTGTTTATTTTATTTAACTGCAAGTTATTTTACTTTGATTAGTATGTGGAATATGTAGTTCCCACTTCCCTTTGACACTTTTTATGATGATCATGATACTGCTGACTATATTATGGACATTATTATATTTTTGATTTAGTATGGTGTTAGATGTGAGATCATGGATTATTGTTGACTCTAATTCATATATGATGAATGATGATTGTTAGATACATTTTATATAGATGTTGACATGTTGTTGGACATGGTTATGTATATATTGATGGATGTTCTTAAGACATGTGATATTTGAATATATTGAGTACACTGCGAAAATTGAATTTAAAATTGATGATTATATAGTTGTTGATGAAATTATAAGTGATGTGGTTGATTGTCTAGATTTTGTTGTGATTCATATATATATTGATGATTTTGAAATTATATTATATTCATTTGGATGTTCTAATATGGCCATAAGGTCGAAGGGGTATTTGTATTGTGCAGGTTAAAAATATCACAACAAACATGGGGGGATTGAAGACCAACCACATTGGAATTCTTGATGAATTCAATAAGGTCACCATGACAACTAGTATTTTTTTGTGCGTGTTTGCGTGTGTTAGGGATTCCCATGGGGGGGATCACCTTTAAATGTGACTAAGGGGTTTTATGTATTTCTTGTATTTGGTCCCTTTGTTTATATTTGCATGTGTTTATATTATGGTTCTTTTACCCTTTCATTATTCATTAAATGGTGTGTAATTTTGTGAGTAATCATGTTGTTAAGTTAATTAATTAAAATATTTCATAAGAAAGTAATTAATAGAGTTGTTGGCCTTGAATTAAAGTGTTGTAAGAGATGTGTAAGTGATGTGTAAGTTAAATTTTGAGTGTGAAACACTCCACCTTCTTGAAAATTTGAAATTTTCCTTCGAGGCTTGTGGGACAAGTTAAACTTATCCCATACCTCTTAAATTTAATTACCAACCATAACTATGGTTGGAGATTTGAGATTATACTTTTATAATGCTTTTTGAGAATGAAAATTGTAGGTTTTAATTACACTTTTCTTACATGATTTAATTTCAGGCCTTTGGGTGTGGGTTAGATTTGAGTGTGTAAGTAACCTGTCATTTTATTCACCTACCTATTTATTATGCATTGGAGAACAAAGTTGACTTTGGGGGTTGGAATTGAGGATGTGTGATGTGACATCCTACATGGACCCACCTCATTCTCTTCTCTTCCCTCTTCTATTAAATTCAAATTCCTTGCCTTGTTTTGGGGTTACTTCATTTTGGAGATTTTTTTTTGGGTGAATTCCTTGCTTTTTTGGGAGCTCTTACTTTGAAGAAGTTTTTGGAAGATTTTTGCATACTTGTGTGTGGCTGATTTGGAATACTTGCATTGGGATAAAGCTTGGTATTTTTGAACTTGGAACAACTCCATCATGGAGAGGTAGTAACTTGGCTCTTGAAATGCTCTTCTTTTATGAATGTATGTGTTAATCTGAGAATGTTTCGGCATGTTTTGTGACTATTAGGTAGATGGCCTAGGAATGGTGTTGGAGAAGACTATGGGGTTTATTTTGTGGGAGGCACAAGTGTGTTTTAAGGAGGTATAAGGTTGGAGGGAATTGGGATTTGGGTTCCACCTTACAAAGAAATAGCTTGCATTTCTTTACTCATTATATGGTGCCATAAGAGGTTGGGGACACATAAAGAAATGTGAGGAATAAGGGGTACTTGGGTTTTTCATAAAGGCATGTCAGGGATTTGAAATGATATATATTTTGGCAGTTTGTTCTAAGGTGGTTATAACCATTTCCCCCTTGGGAGGCATAAGAAACTCCCCCCATAGATTCTTTCTCCTTTGGCTTTCTTGATGAAGCCTGAATAATGTTTTTCATGCTTTAATGTAGTTTTAAACTACATTCTGTTTTGGACTATGTTTTTTATTGTGAAAATGTTTCTTATGTGTTTGTGGAAGCCTATTGTTGCCATGAGTAGGATCACATATTTTATTATAATGTGGTTGGGGATCGTGGGCTAATGAAGAATAATGCATTCTCCTTTTCATTGGATGTCTTGGTTGGATGGAGAGCGTTGCCTTTTGC
The DNA here is from genome assembly GCA_019776745.2 of Taxus chinensis. NCBI lineage: Eukaryota > Viridiplantae > Streptophyta > Pinopsida > Cupressales > Taxaceae > Taxus > Taxus chinensis. The sequence goes on from CM034148.1 coordinate 264,309,948, forward strand.
CCTATTCTAATGTGATTAAATTGAAATAAAGAAAAATCAAGGATATTAAAGTTGTTATTCTAGACCAGAGGAAAAAGAAAATTTTGACAGTCCTTGTTGAGATTATTACTTATTGTAACCCTTCCCACTTTGAAGTGGATGAACTTGTACATTATCTGTGATGGAAAGATGGTCTACATGGGGTATGAAAGTTATAAATTAAATTGTGAAAGAGATATACTGTGTTCTCTATTTTTGAATAAATGTGGAAGAAATTGTATTTTGTATATTGTAATTGAGGAAGAAGACAAAGTTCTGACAGCCCCTTGCGAAACTACTTCTGTAAACCATTTCCCCACTTGATGTTGATTACAATTTAATACAGATTCTGTGCAGAAGAGGTACTATGTTTTTGAAATAAAATCCCTTTTGAATGTGAAATAAATTCACTCTGTATTATGTTTGTAAAAAGGAATGTAATGAGAAAGAGTTGTCATTATAAAGTTATATTTGATCTATATAAATATAAGTGGTTAATTTGTTCAAATGATAATGCTTTCATTGGAAATCTAATTTTTGAATGTAATTTGAAATCTCTGTCAGAAAGATGAAAAAGTGAATAGATATGAAGAAATGTCATAATGCTCTATTCTTTAGAAATGAAAGTTTTGAAAATCAGAATTGTAATTTGGTATTTGAATACGTTGATTTGAATGATTTTAATGAGTTAGATTAGATCTGGAATAATTTCTAATACTTAAAAGATGATAAATGGAAAATAGATCCTTTCAAATTAGATCTTTGTTAGATGTTTTAAAAATTAGAAAATGTTTTATAAAAATGCACAGATTGACCCTACAACATTAAAAAGACAAAAAGAAATATCAAATTTTATTTGTAAGGTCAAAAAAACCCCAAACATACCAAAATACTTACAAATTTTTTATAGAATCTTTCAAATCGGGCAAAGGAAAAATTGCAGAGCTCTTGTTGTATAAAATTGATAAAATTTGAATACAAATCAATCAAGTAAAATTAACATTGAAATATATCCTAAAATCTTCCAAGTAAAATCCTCCATTCTGGTTTGGAAAATTGAAAAATAATTAACGAAAAATTTGAACAAAATTAGTAAGTTAAATACCAGTTCACTTTTTAAGTGACAGAAAGATGTTTTCTCAAAACTGACACCCTTTAAAATTTATCAAAATCAAATTTCTCAAGTTTTTGTGCAAGAGGACATCGACATATTTCCACAAAGTCCTTGTTTTCCAAACACTGAGTTCCCAATCAAATGTTATGGCCTTCTAAATTTTTTTACATCTTTTCAGGCTCAAAATAATCTAACTGTTAAATTTTGAATGAATAAAATATTCTTGGGTAGACCAGTGGGCTAAAAATTTCCTTTTTTTGATTTTTTTCCCAAAAGGTTCAAATTCGTGAAGTTTCTTGCCTCTCCGCTAATCTGCAAGCCTTCATTTTATCTAAAAATAAATTAAGTTAAAAAAGTTACTTTGGCAATTTTTTCTCCGTGGCCCCGCCAGCCCGGAGCCAATCATTGATCGACACATGGTTTTGTTGGGTGTTGGTAGAGGCTTGGATCAAATTTTAACCTTAAGCGCTTTCAAAATTAAATTTGTAAAAATTTTCAAGTTTCCTCTACATCCCCGTCGGCCCGCTGCCAATTTGGTGTCACTACGTAGCTTCACAAGGCATCGACGGAGGAGTGGATCATTTTCAACCTTAACGATTTGAAATAAAAATTGTAGCTAAAATTTTTAAGTTTCCCCACCGACCCGCTAGTATGCAACCAATGATTGATTGACATGTGGCATCATTGGGTGTTAGTGGAGGCGTGGGAGATTCTTAACCTTTAACGCGTTTGGGGAAAAAATCACATTATCTAAGTTTTCCCCACTAGTTTGCTTCCCTGCTTGGAAATTGGGACTGACACATGGCGTTACTAAGCATTGGCAGAGGAGTGGGTAATTTTCAACCCTTTCACAGTTTCAAAAAAAAAGATAATAAGGAAAAATTTCAATTTTACCTCTGGTGACGCGGCTTCCTGGTTAGGCATGGATTTTTTACACGTGTCCTTAGAAAACCCTAGTTCATAATTTTCCTTTTAGGCACGAAGCCCTGTCATGGCCTCGTTGGCACATGGAGGTGAAATGTGCTTTTCTCCAAAGAGCGCTAAGGTAAAAATTTCTTCCGCAAGCTTGCCTTTGGGAAAATTTTCCTCCAAAGCCCCGTTGGCCAATAACTTGAAAAAAAGAGTTAGGAGGACTTCATTATATCATTGGAAAGGTGAGGAAATTTCCTATCCAATGAGAATGTTTTAGGGAATTTTTGAGACCATTCAATGTCAAAGGAAAATTAAATTGAATCCTTAAGTGAGTTTTGCGAGTGGCTAAGTAAGAATTTACCCTGTTAGTTAAATGTGTAATTCTCCCTCTGACTGTTAAACCTTGTTAATTGTTGAAACCTTATAGAATTAAAACCCTAGGGTATTTAATTTTTTTTCTCTTGTCTTAGATCTTGTGCAATTAAATACCTTGGGTATTTAATTGTTTTGGGTCCCTTAACCCTAAAATTTTAATCAAGGAATATTTAGCTAAAATGTCAATGTAATCAGTGATTAAATTAATCCTTAAGGATATTTGACTTAGGTTTGGACTTATTACACTTGTTGCTTTATAATTTGGAATTAGTAATTATTATAATGGGAAAAGTTATCAGTTGAATTTAATTGTCCTTGAGACTTTGGTTGTTAACACCTTAAAAAAAAATTATTCCTGGATTTTGTAACGAAACCTAGTTGTTCATGGGTCTCAAGTGGGAGATTATAGTGGGCGTTACAAAGTCACTTTTATTAATTTTTTTCAACACCCCTCTTAAATTAATTTAAAATTTTTTAACTAATGCTAATTAGGATGTCACAAAGAGGGGAGGAATGAATGTGAGTTGGTAGCCTTAATGTGTGTTGGTTTGGAATGAATTTAATTTTTCTTTGGGGTAGTGTGTACTCGATCTTCTTTGTGAATTCATATTTTGACCTTTTAGGCTATTTAGAAGATTTGTGGGACAAGATAAGCTTGTCCCACACCTCTTAAAGTCACCCACCCACATGGCCTATGATTTTAGCGGCTTATTTTTGGTTCTATTTTGTGTTTTAATGGAGGAAACGAGAAATTAATTGCACTATTCTTACATGGGTATTATATAAATTGAAATTTTATAAAAAAAAATTAAAAAAGATGTCTGAAGGTATTGGTCAAATCTGAGGCCACTATTTGGTTTAAGTTTTAAAAGTGTTGGGGAAGGGGGTCACCGACCCCACCCCCCACCCCATTAATAAATGGGATGGGGTGTGGGTTTGACGACCCTCCCTCAAATCACAAAATAAACAATGCTTTGTATTTAAACAAGCCACTGCAACCTTAAAACACATTCAGCCCTCCCGTTTCTTACGGATTGTGTAGTCCCTTCACCTGTGGCCAGTAGATTTTAATTTTGTTTATACACACACACACACACACACACACAACTGTATATATATATATATATATATATATATATATATATATATATATATATATATATACAAGTATATACTTCTATTTAATACTTTTATACATAGATATGTATACATATACATATATATCCTAATATTCTTGTGTACATATACATTATTCCTTCTATTTCATCAAATAAGGAAAAATGCCGTAGGCCCAATTGGGAAAATACCAAAGAGAATAATGGAAACAATAATAAAATGTACACAAACCCTAGGAGAGGGTGTGAATAAAACTTTGATAAGAAAGGAAGAATGTTTATTTCTTCCATGAGCTTGAACTTACCTCTCATGGATTCCACCTTCTTTCTCCTCCAATCTACAAAAATAAGAAAAGAAACAATAAGTCAAATGATTTGAAAAATAGTATTTCATAATCTTGGTTAGGGATAGTTGGAGACCTAAATCCAAGGGATCAAAATGAATCCGTATAATGGATGAGATTCATCCCTACAAAAATTAGGAGAGAACTCGGTGAGGTAATTTTACAAATTTAAAATACACAAGTAGGTTTAATTGGGGCCACTCAAGTGGTGTAGGGGGTGTAATTAATTTCGTATCCCAAATGTTTTATTGGAGACTTTTTTAAAAATCAGAACCTTGACCCTTGTTTTGGTGGAATAAACTATACTATTTTATAATTAGACCTCATTACTTATGGAATTAATTCGATTCTGATAATCGGGGTTAAATTTTAATCATAATAAATTCTAGGGTAGAGAAAATTTACCCTTGCTCTAAAAATAATTAAATTATTAAATGGTATTTAGAAATGTTATTAAATTATTTAAGAATGAAGTAAGGGGATTGTGGGCCCCATTTTGAAATTAACAATATTAATTAAATATAATTTTAAAACAATAGAGTGTTGACCTTGAATTTAATCTAGTATTGTGAATGGGTTTTTGCATAAAAAGAAAATATTCTATAATTTCTCTATTACAACCTTGATTGTCTTGGGTTTCATGTGGGTAAATTTTTGGGTGTTACAATTAGAAATGAGTGCTCTCAATATTTGAAAAAATTATATAAATATGAATCATAGCATCTAGAATCTTGTTCCAAAAGTACTAATTTATTTTTAAAACAGACAAGTTTAGCTATACTAAACATTCAAAATTCAATGACTTGGTTTTTTTTTTTCGAAAAATCCTATAAGATTTTAGTCCTTTTTCAAGTGATTTAGATGACCAAAAATTGATTTTTTTTTATTCTTTGCCGAAACATTATATGTTGCTATCTACCATGGGATAGATTTTATTTTGTGATTTTTTTTAGCATTATTTTTTTTAATGATTTTTTTCATAAAAGTGGTATCCAAACATAAAGAAAATGGAGCACTTTCCATTTTCTTGCCATAACTTCTTAAAAAATATCGAAATCAAATACATTTTTTTTTAATATGTATAGAATTTCACCATGGTTGGGATGGTAAAATTTTTATCAAATTGTGACAAGTGAAAAAAAAGATGCAATCTTAAATGTAAACATGAAAATTCACAGGAAAAAGTGTCTTAAAGACCCACTACAAAAAAACAAGCCTTTTTTTCCACAATTTTTCTACATTATTTTTGTGGCTATAAGGAATTTTAAAAATTAAAAATATGGCTTTCAAGTTGTAGTCAATCCATAGTTTCATATATCATTGTTGCTCATCCACAACTTATTAGAATGTTGATGCTCCACACTCTATAAAATTTGTAGCTAGTCTACAATCTTTATTATTGTAGATTATCCACAATTTTATTAATTTTTAAATTGTCGACAATTTTTGTGATTGTAACTATTCCACTATTTCTTCAAATTGTCAACATTATGGATTATCTATATGTTAGGCATTCTTATTTGGCATTAATAAAATATACGTGGCAATATCTACATTTTTTTCTACGAGAATGATTACCTCATAAAATTTGTAGGTGGAAGCTACAATTTCAATACCACAATAATAATTTGTGGAACTTCTATAAAAAAAATGTATATGATTTGGAATTTTACTTTTCTTTAGATAATTTATTTCTGACTTATCTATATTTCAACTTCTATTTAATAATTATTGCTATCTACATATATTTAATTTAATTAAATATTTATCAATTTTAAATTGAATACTAAATTTATTCTAATGTTCTTATTAATTTCTATACAAATTTAACTAAGTTACATTAATATTTACTTTCTAAGTTTTATTTAAAGAAAAAATAAATTAACTTTATATTATTATATAAACCTGAGATAAATATTTGAGTTTGATAAAATGAAATACAAAAAAATTAGATTAAATATTAATATAATAATATAAAAAATTAAATAGAGAAAACATTAAATAATATTCAAATACAAAAATGCATAACTTAAATCAATGGATGAAATGTATAGTTGTAATGAGACCGAATTTATTTGAAAATAAACATGTATGAAACCAAAGTGCGTAAGGTATCCTCCCTCTCAAATGTTTAAGAGTGTTGTAGATAAGCTAGACATAATTAACTTACACTTAATAATAGTTGTATGAATGTCTTCAAAAACATCGAAAATCTGACAAACAACCAATTTGAGATTGTTAACATTAGTACAAATTTCAAAATATTCCCAAATGTCATTCTTCGAATTGAAGAAATGAGTTTCATGTAACATCTTACTTATGCACTACCAAAATAGCTTAGTTCCTCTCCAATTTAATTAAATCCATCCATCCGGGACTTACAATAGATAAATTGAATAAATTAATTTTATGAATTTTCACTATCAAATTCTACTTGGATTTTACTTGTGTATAATTCTGTGGGGATATATTTGATTATGCCATGCGTAACCTAGCAACTAGAGTTGAATAATAATTTATTAATATGTAACAAATATGTGGACGTGAAATATTCTCAAAATGGCTAGTAGCACAATCTAATACTGGAACTGAAGATCTGCACAAACTATCTTACAAAATGACATAATGAACAATAAATAAATCTTCAATAATACAAAATTTTGCATCAACATTTTTTGAAATGAAGAACCAATCGCATCAAAATTGTATAGTGCTATAAAAGCAATAACAAACCAATTTTTAGGAAGTGGATTTTTCATTGCGTATTTTAATAGAATGATAATTGACAAAAACCTATTATAGCCAAAGATAAATCCTTAAAATAAGGATTCATGATCTCCTAGATTTACGAGGTTTACGATATTTATGGTAATATTGTTTTTGAGTAAATCATAACAAACAATTATGATCCACTTTTGGCTTAATCGACATAATTTAAAATATTAAGCTTGCATAACTTTAGAGGCCAAGATCCACTTGTCATGTTTACATAAAAATAAAACTACCATATAATTTTTCAATTTGCTATTAATATTTTCCTTTTTTCCTTTGATCTTTATCAGCCATTTATTTTTGTATAATTTATTAATTTGTATAAACTTATGGAAAACGTTTTGAATAGATTGTTGTTCTTTAAAACTATAAAATTATAATAATGTGATTATTTTAAAGAAAAGATATTTGGAAAATGGTTAAAGTCATATTTGAATTGTGTTATATACTTATTTCAATATTTTTTACAAAATAAAATATTAATACATAGCATTTAAAATTTAGATTTGAGGAATACATTTAAATTTTTTGATATATAATATAATTTAACATTAAAAAGATTATTAATACCTATTGAAAAATTATAGATGTTAATATTAATAAAATAGTAGATAATATCAAAGGCCCTTGCTCTACTGGTGATGTTGATAGGCTTTACATGAGCCAATCGAGGATTATATCTTGCTGAGTGCAAGGATAGGAGATACTCGCCACGAAGAGTCAAAACGGTTGAGGCAAGAATCACACACCGGATGAATTTGATGGTATGGATTCCCCTTAATCATAATTTCTTAGGCTAAAGGTGATCACTAATTTATTTATACGCTTAAACATATTTGTAAATCTAGTGTATACTTCCTCTCAAATATGAGAACAGATACCGAAAATCTAAGATATATATTTTCTACATTTTTATAAATAGAATTAAATTGCGGAGCATCCACATAGTTTATAATAATTTTTTTATTATTTATTAGTTATTATTTTATTATTTTTTCAACTTCATGCTCTATTGAAGATTCTCTTACATAAGGTGATCACCATTGATGATCAAATTCTCCTGCAAATACCCAACTCAATACATTATGGGTAAAAAAGAATCAAAGCAATGAACTTGTGCCTTTAAAGTGGAGAGCAATACCAAGCAATCCTAACCCTAATTTTTGATTTATTCCTAACAACAAATTTATGTCAACAAGTGACATGATTGAGTTGGTGAAGATGTTAATTCATCACATGTAGACACTCAAACATGTAATGACACAACACTTTAAAGGATTTAGAAAAATAATAAATATATATTTTGATAAATATTGAATTTACAAAAATAAAATGTATTAAAACTCTAAAACATGAGTTATGTGGCATTTCCACAAATGCTTTATATAAATACTGAGTTATGTGGCATATCTACAATTTTTTTGTATAACATTCATGAACTATTTAATGTGTAATCCCCACATATTGTTATTATAATTCATTAATTTATTTCAAAAATAATTTAAATGTGGTAGATATTATCTAAATTATATTTTTGAAAAAATAAATGTCGTTTTTCTATAACGGATGTTTAGAAATGTGATTTTTTTACAAATATATTTAAATTGTGGAACATTTACATAATATAAAAAATAATTTATGACATTATTGTAGAGATAATACAAATATTCTATAGTTATCTTATATTGTTGAAATTTTGTAGATTAATTATGGTAAAAAGAAATTGTTTGTTGTAGTGACCTACTATTAGTAAAAAATTAAAATATATATATTTATCATATTCTATTCTCTTTAAAATAAATATTTCTACAAAGCTGAAGTATCCCTTATGCAATGGCACCCTTTTTTGACATATTTTTTATTTTTTGGCATAGTTCAAGACAACAGAAGAGTAAATTTGATGTTTTTTTTGGTTTTAATGTAAAATTCAGGATTTGATGTCCACATTTTTGGTCCCCCAGCTTGTTGCACTCACTTGGTGGTCACCTTGATATTGAACTTATGATACTACATCTCAAACTCCATGTAGTTCTGGTGAGTTTGTGTAAGAATCATGCCCTAGGATGCCCTCCTGCAAGTGCACTTGATAGGGAGTTGTAGCTAGATGTATTAATATAGATAGATGTGTGGATGGAATAAAGAAAATTCCCCTTCCTATGTTGTGTATGCATAATTTTTTTTTCCTTTTCCCTTGAGTGGATTCTATATGGATGGTTTAGAGAGCTTTAGGTTCATTTATATGCAAGCTTACATGATGATAGTATATGCTTAGCACTTGGTCTTTGATTTTGTATACATAACTATACATTTATATGATTTAATTGTTTTAATTTCGTAATTTACAATAGGAATATTGACTTTTAAGTTAAAAAGGTACCCAAAAGATAAAAATATATCTAAAAGAAGTGAGTAAGGTGGAAAAGGATGGTGGTTGTCCAGAGAGGACAAGGGTGCCTGGGTTTTCATTTCCTAGATGGCCACTAATGTCTAGAGCCATAAAATATAAATGAGTAAATACGGAATAGGTTGTAGGGTGTAAAAGATTAAATAGAAAACAAGAAAAATATAAAAAAGGATAAATACTATGGTCAATAAGTAGTTTAATTACTTATGAATCATATGAATGGTAGTATATGTCTAGGACTTAGAAATGTACCGAAGTGCAGGGTTTTATGTCTACATTTTCCTCCACTTTATGTTGTTGAGTGAATACTCAATAACATAAAGTAGATAATATTTTTGTACCTAATAAACATGTATAGCATGCGGCGAAGAGCATGCCGAGTGGACAAGTGAAGCCTAGAATGATGAAAAAATATGTGTTGTAAGTAGGAAGAGAAATTTATCCTAGGGGTGAAGTGTATGCATTGTACTTTCTTGAACTTGTTGTTTTTCTTGTTATTTATCTTTACTGTGAGTACAAACCTACAAAAATAAGAGAAAGAATGTAGTCAAAGTCATGAATATGAAAAATTTGAGTAAACCCTATATAAGCATGTAAAAGTGTGAAAGTATGTAAAAAGGGAAGTGTGCACCTGATATAAAACAGTGTAAAAGGATAAAAAAGTATCATGAAAATTATGTGTACAGGGTTTTTTTGGGAGATATCATGCCAAGAGCTAGTTTTTTAGGATATCTCATACCAAATGCAAGTTTTTATTGCGATCTCATGTCAGTTGGAATTTTTTTAGGTGATCTCACGCAAACAAGAAATTATTGGCGAGAGAGGTCTAGTGTTTCTCTCATTCCATGACTCTTCTTGATATACACCAATGCAGATGGTGTATTCCTTGCTTTTCCCTATCATTCCTATTTTTTTTCAAATTGTACCAATTGAAGTGTATGTAGGAGTTACATTATATTTTGTTTTTTGCAGGACTATACCTTATACTGTAAACTTTATCTAAAGGATTATGTGAATTGTGCTGATATGAGAAATTGAATTTTTGTTTGCCTAGGACATTGGTGCCCAGGGGAAGACATATGAATCTAGGTGTTGGTGTCTATGATGTGGTGAGGTCCCAAGTAAATTTTTGGTTCATTATGTGACTGTCTTTCTGTGTTGATTATCTATTGTATTCAACTAAACTATAGATGTGAGTGGCTTTATTAGGTGATTTATTCACCCAATGTATGCCCCCCTTGTTTTTGGTGCATGTGATGTTGATAGGATTATGCAACCCAAAGAGAGGACCTGATGTTGTTCTAAATTATATCCTTACAGGGGGAGGGAATGCGCATGGTAGAAACTATTAAACATGTCAATAAAATGGCTAGATACATGTCTTAGTAGAGAAATCTAGCAATCATTTCAGATAAAAACAATGTAACAAGTAAATGTGCATACAAGATAGACCTTGAAAAAAGAGTTTCAAACATGGGACATCACTCACAATGTCAAAAGACAATCAAGGTCAAAGCGTCCAAAAGAATATATGGAATTATCAATCAAGACATAGAGCATAGCCCACAAAAAATATAATACAATATCAAACAAGATGTAATAGACAACCATGGTGGCATATAGTTCTGGTAAGGAATATGTTACACATTAATCACCAGTTAGCATGTTAGAAAGATAAAAAGTATGTAAAAGTCTGTATCTACTAATAGGAAGTAGTGTTCTAGGAATTAGAAGTAGTAAATAATAAAACAATAACACTTGTAATGTGTGAGAAAGTAGATGCGCCTAGGAGCCTTGGTGGGATTGTTACGAGATATAGTGATAAGCATCATTATAGCTTGTAAGGACCTATAAGAACTTTGCATTCACAATTAGAGAACAAAGTATCATGCATGTATATATAGAAATGTTATTGACATACTAAGTATTAGTATAGCATAGTAAGAAATCAAAAACTTACTTAAAATGGTGGATTCTTTTGAGGAAATGAGATGGGAGTTATACGATAGAAAAATCATGGCCCAGCTGAATCAAAAGATTTTTTTGGGATCCTTTCCTTTTCCTAGTGATCCTAAATGACCAGCGATGGATACCCAAGGGGGAATATTGGAAGTTGTTCTGGAGATAAAAATGAGTTAAAAACAAACATTTGAACGACTAAATCCAAAATCGATCTGGATTCCCTAAAGGTCCTTTCCTTTTGGGAGGGTCAAAATTACAGTGAGTATCTCAAGGAAACATTTGGGGGT
>CM034148.1:264331574-264352776 GCA_019776745.2 Taxus chinensis
AAGATGGATAGATAAGGAAATTCATAGAGATGAGTTAGGATCAAGTCATATAGTCTTGAAATGTCTGCACAAGACATGATTTAGGTGAAAATCTAAATCTATCATTCCCAAATGATAAATTACCAAATTTGGATTTCTTAAGTTCATAAAAGAAATGTTAATACTTAATTAATGATATGGATATACATCATTTATCTAGCTCTAATATTGAGTCTGAATAAAAATTAATAGAAACATAACTCTTATCATTGTTTTCTAAAACTTATTTTTCCATGTTTAATTAGCAATTTCCTCTATCGTAAAGATCATTTAGAAGGTCTGGGAGAATATTAAACCATGGATTCTATAAAGTGGGGGAATAATCATAAATTTTCTCCCACTAATAACAATTTTATATGATGTTGTCCAATTATAGATTTCTTAAATCATAAATGTTACCCATAATAAGGTTCCTTTGGTTTATTCCCCTAATATTTTGAAAAGGGGGATCCAAACTAGGAATGACATTTTAAAAAAAAAATGAAGAGGATTCCTTCTTGGCAAGAGATAAAATCTATTTTTGGGTTGAAAAATAGTGAGCAAGAATCATTTCAGTAAATCAAGGATGTCATGCATGTTGATATGATACGTAATATTTGAAATATTTCATTGCTTCTAAGTTTAAATAATTTAAATAGTTATCCTAAAACACCATTCCATTACCAAATTTCACTTATGGTTGTTAAGCTTAATGTATGAGTATTATCATTCTTTTGAACAATTTTTTCATTTATATGTTTAAAATAATATAGAATCCTCATTGAGACAGAATTCACATTTTTCTTAAAGGTTGATTTATCAAGGCCTTCCTTTAGCTAAATACTTATCAATTTATGAGTCTCTCAACAAAAATTCCATTTTTATGGTTTCATAGATACTCCAACACACGCTTTCTGGTTCTTTAGGAAAGATAAAAATACTTGTATCTTATCCATGATTTTTGTAAACCATTTAGAACTAAACAATTTATCTTGAACTTTACCATATTAAGAGACCAACATTCTCACCAAATGGGTTTTACCCTTTATTGTTTACTTTCAAAGTGATCGAGAGGTTTTTCATTTCAAAATAGTGTAATGTAGTTATTAATTCTCGTACATTTTTTGACTAGAATTTCTTAGTTTTGAACAAAGCCATGATTATTTCCAATGTATAATTACAATTTCAGGTGTCGACTGAAAGGTGGCTTTGGGGATGCCCATCTCTTTACCGTTATTAATAATTAGGGAAGTTTTAAGTGTGTAATGGCTTAGGTTCCACATTTCTCCCTCTTCTTTTGAGCCATCTCCTAAATACATGTGTCATTCTCGATTCCAATCTCATATCAGCTCTCAAAATTTCTCTAGGTGAGGTTATCCACTTTGTAACAACTCTCCTCCATTGGTTCAACATGGGGATGATGATTAAACTAAAATGTGATATCATAGTATAGACTGATGATATGCAAATTAGTAAATAACCACTAAATAAATAAAGGAAATGACCCAAGAAAGTAAGTAAATAAAAATGTAAAACCCCAATGTATAAGAGAGGGTTAAGTTGTCCTTAGGTGATTTGAGAAGGAAATAGATTGTGTTGCAATGTAAACTAGGTAAACAAGAGAAAACCACCACATAGAAGACTGAGAAAGTGTAAATATGAGATCTCTGACTAGAATTGAGCACCTTGAAATGGCTAGGTCCTCCTATGGGCATTTTGATCTAATATTTGGCCACCTTGGTCTGCGGAAATATCCTAAAAACGTCATTTAGGTGTCATTGGATGTTCACCTATACTTGTTTTTGGTCGCATTGATTTCTCTGAACTACATCAGATGTCACTGTAATACCTACAATAAATAATCACCTACAAAACCAAAACAAAACATCAAACCCATAAAAACTAAAGATACATATGAAGGGTTTAGACTATCCGACTGGCCATAATGATGGACTTACTAACTGAGTGTTTCACAACATCTCAGACCTAATGTAGTTCTACGTGTGTGTGTGTGTAAATCATACCCTAGGTTGCTCTTGTTCAAGTCACACTTTATGAACTACTGAGATATATATATATATATATATATATATATATATATATATATATATATATATAATGTAGTAAATGTGTGGATAGAATCAATATACTCCCCTCCTATGAAGTATGATGGAGATGAACCAACATTATGTGCCTTGTGATGGAGCTAGATGGATGAAAATGTATCTTTAGGTGGCTTTAACGGATGCATCTCTAGAAGGTGATAGTAAATTCTTAGTGCTTAGTCCCTCATTATGGTCTCATAAATTTATATTTATATGGTTCTTTTGTTCAAATTTATTAAATAACCCTGGAAAGGAAAACCACTAAAAATATAGAAAGCTCAACTGGATATAAAGTTCCGAGAAGATGAGAGTAAAGTGAAAAGAGAATTAGATCACTTCAGAAATGACTAGGGCACCTGTGGTGCCATAGTAGTTAGATGGGAACTCCATTTAGAAATAAGATGAACAAAAAATGACAATAAAAACTAGAGTAAGAGTAGATAGTGATAAAAACAATTAAACAGTAATAATCAATTGTGCAAATGCCAATAGACACTATAATAGATTACAAAATAATGATCAAGTGAGCAATCATATGAACAGTAGTATGAGACTGAGACTAAAGTAATGAATCATAGTGTGATTTAGTGACTAGATTTTCCCCCACTTTAAACATGTGAGAAAACAGCCATGGTAAGATAAAGTACATAGGAATCATGAAACTGATAGGACTCATATAAGAGTGATGTAGCAATGTGTTGAAGGACTAGAAAAAGTGTAGAATGAAGAAAAGATGGAGCATGGAGACTAAAGATGTAAAAGTGTAATAAGTGATAAAATTGAACCTATGTTGGATGCACATGCATATATTCCAATGTGTGTATTGTGCTTATATGGTTAGTATTGCATGTGTGATGTATTCACCATGTGTGTTTTATTGTTGACTATTATCTTCCCACATGGACGAACCTACGAAAGAGAAGAGGATCAAGTAGTCAAATACGTATGTATATGTATAAAATTTCATGTATATATGTAAAGAAACAAGTAAATATAGTATGAAAATGAAAATAAAAAAGTAACATGTGTACCTGATCCATGATGAGAATGGTTATTTCACTAAATCAGAGCTTATTCCAGTCCAAGAAGCTAAAAATTATAGCCAATATTTGAGTCCAATATTACTATTTTTGGATTCTAAAATGTAAAATATCATAATTATCTACACTCTAAAATCCAATATATTGGATTCCAAAATAACATATATTAAAATCTAGAATCACATATATTGGAATAAAAAATCACCTATATTGGAACTAACTGAACTCTAAAATCACATATATTGGAATCCGAAAATGAAAATATTGGAGTCTGTTAATTCTGCTTCCGAAGTCCAATATATCTTTTCACGATTTAAATTTATGAATCTATGAAAAAACTTATAATGATTTCAGGGAGTATAGAATTGATCTGACAAATAATCCCTGAGAGTTGCTAAAGTGTATAGAATAGATACACGTTCTATTTTATAAGGGATACTAGCTACTAGGATTAATGATTGCTTTGGAATAATTCTCTAATTAGTTTTAAGATGTTTTTAAGATTAAACTATGAAAATTTGAATATTTCAAATGTCATTGATCAAGCGTCTTCTAGGCTAATGAAATTCACGATATGTGAGACAATTCCAGATTAAGTTACTATTGTTCGATTGAACCTTGGGGTAACCAGAGAATTACCCTACATGTTATGAAGAAAATTAAATAGGGTGACAATTCAATTTAGGAAAATGTAAATAAATTTAAAACCATTCTATGTATAAGTTCATATTTAAAGTTAGATCTCATATTTACTTCATTTATTATGGTGTGAATGAACCTCAGTGCAACCGAAGAATTTATGATGATGTTAGGAAGAAATGAGAAGAGGGTGATGATCTATTTTAGGAGAATGTAATTAATTGTAAAACCATACCAGATACATTTTCATATTAAAATTTAGATATAAAATCAATTGTAAGAGACATGGCATAAAAAATTTCATATCAAGATATGGATATGAACTTATTCAAAATTAACTTTAAAACTATCCCATATGTATGTTAGTACTTAAATATAGCTATGAAATAAATTTAAATTCCTATACTAAAGTTATATACACTTATAGGAAAACATTTGATGAATAATTTGAATTTATGATGTAACACTATTCCCGAAGATGGTCTTCCAGATCAAAATTGCAAAACATAGCAAAGCTCCAATAAAAAATCTCCCTATATATTTTTTTGTGATCTAATATAATCCTGAAAATCTTCGATGTCCTTCAATTGTTGAAACAAAGGCCACAAAACATCTAAAAGGTATGTGTCTTCTGACTTAGAATCTATGTTAAATGTTTCACCAATTATGTAGTTGACAACATCTTTGAACTTGTTCTTCTCTAAAGAGTCATCTCCAAGAACTATATTTTTAAAGATGTACGATGAATTAAACCGCAACCAAATAAATTTAATATTATTGAGATATAATTTTGAATTCCCATAACCTTCATAATTGAAGTGTTTGGTCTCGATAAAATCTTCCTATGTAAATATGAACTTGAAGCTTGCAATCTTGAAGCCAATGTTTTGAAGGAATGAATGCATCATGTCATCAACATTTGAATTTATTGTCGATTTCCATAATTCTATGTCGAATTGTTTTTTGCACCATTGCAAGAAGTATTTCACATTAGGTTTGAGAAAAAAAATTGAACTCAATGGCACCAAATGTTTTTAACTGTTTAAATTTTGAATATGTCTTGTGGAGGTTGTGTGCCAGAACACTTATTATATACTATATGATCAGTTTCATGTTGCATGTGTTCGTATCTGCAAATGAAAAAATAAATAAAAAATCGAATGGTTAAGGGTGGTGAATCAATAAAAAAATAAGTCCCTTTCGATATTTTTATATCAAACATCAAATGGTTTTAGGTGGTGACAAAGGTAAAATCTAAGGGTGTTCCTCATTTCTTATTATTATACTAGGAATATGTTTTAGTGCAGAATTTATTTGAATAAAAAGTAATGCTTCATTGTGAAAAGTATTTACCTTCCGTATTGTATTTATTTCATTGCATTAGAAAGTGGTTTACATTTTCTAATATCGAATCAAAAACTAGTATTTAAGCATGCTCATAATTAATTTAGGAATACATATTTCATTAATAAAAACTACTCAAATATTTGTTACATTATATATTTTCTATTAATTCACATTTACACCTTATACACTCACATTCTAAACTTATAATCAGGTAAAATTTAAATTCTCCCAACTTATAATTGTAATATAAATAGTTACGAAGAAACATCACTAAAACATATGAATGTATTTTATTTACAACATTACGATGTTGTAGTGCCTCGTTGCCATATACTTTGCTGAGCTGGCGGATGGGTGACATATCATGTCACTTATTAAATGTCTGTAATCTCCTTTGGTTGGCGTGGGGTTGAAGGTTTCTTTTTTTTATTTGTTTCCTGGTAAGTGGGGGGTGCGTGGAGGAGTGTATGGCCTCCTGCCATATTTTATTTGCTTGACCAAATGAAAGCGAGGGGACAGTTTTTCAGAGAAAATTGAAGGCAGGTGGGTGAGAGTTGGTTCAGATTGGCAGGGGGCGCTTCAGTGGCTGTCACCGTCTCACCAAATGCATTAAACAAGGACCAGCACGCCTCTAGCCTGCCTGTACCTATCTTGGAGTGGATGGTTAGACCTTCAGAAAGATCTGCCATACGTCAACTGCCACAAGAATCATCTCCCGAAGGCCTACAAGAAGAGAAACCTAAATCAAATCCTAAGGAATTGAACCCATACTTCATGGGTGAGGGATCTGGCTATCCAGAAGATGATGAAAGCACACAACAGAAGTCAGGAACACACAGGTTTCCACCTCCCCCTGTTGTTGGTGATGGAGGTGCTAGTTGGCGGCTAAAAGCTTTGAAGTGAGAAAAAGAACAAGCATCTCGAGAGGGGCGTAAGCTTGATGAGGTTGTAGAAGAGCGTTGGGGTTCTCTTTCTCAGATGACTACATCTGTAGTCACGACGAGAGCAGCTTCTGCCCATTCCCATTTGCATGCTATTAGAGAGAGAGGAAAGGGGAACAAAGAGGAGGACGTGTAAATGTGAACAATGGAGATAATGGTAAGGAATCAGATAGGGATGATCATATGATAAGGAATAACAATCGAGATTACTTGAGAGATGTTTCTCTTCATAATTCTCTCATGAAAGCACCAAAAATACACAATTCCTTATCTTGGAGAAATGAAAAGAATGCTCATATTGTGCGTCCAGAAGATGCAGAGCTTATCAGAACAGCAGCATCTAGTTTAAATAACTATGCAAATGATGGCAGTTTCTTCCGGAATTTTAATAAGCTGCAAAACAAGGAACCCGAGAATTCATCCACAACTTTGGGTTTTGAGACAGATAAAGCCACTATCAAAGATTTATGCACTGAACACAATAAAAAAACCTTTGTCAGGATCATTGTATTAGCAAGATGGCCTCCAAAGTGACTCTCACAGAGCCGAGGCTACTTCTATTGATCAGTTTTTAAGTGTAGAGGGTTTAACTACAAACCAATTGGCAGCTAAAGCAATGCAGTTACGTCTGAAGGGAAAGCATGCAGAGGTAGATCAACTGGTGAAAGAGTCGCAAAATGTTGCAAAGGCACACAACTCTGCTGAAGAAAATGCTGTGAATAAGGAAAATATTACCAAATCTGATAAATCAATGTGCAGCAAGTATGCAGTACACGAAATAAAATTTGACAGTGAAGTGTGACAGCAAAGACATTTTCACTACAATAAACTGTGTGAAAAAGGCCAACCTGTTACCTTCCATTACTGTCCGTGAAATTGCATGATATGCAAGTGATGGCGCATGCTTTCGTGTAGGTGACAGATCGCATCCACAGGCACAGGAGATCTATGAAATGTTGGAGAAAATGTCTTGGGAGATGAAGGTAGTAGGATATTTTCTTTCAGATCCAGATCTTGTACTGAGTTGTTCTTCCAAAACTGATTCGTGACAGTGGGAGTATTACCAGAAGACCTGATGAAATTTATTGATAAGTTTCTCTATTGTTTTCTTGCTGTCTTTCGATGTAACTCATGGAAGAGTATCCCATGGAGGAAGATCTGTTTCAGATCAGAATATTTATGAAGCACTTTTTGCTTTGCAATGATATGAGCATCTTCAACGAGTCAATATGTTGGCAGGCTTAAAGGGTACTGTTGGAATTATCACACCTTACAAGCTACAGCTGTGCTGTTTGCACTGAGAGTTTGATGCTGTCCCCAGATTTGATGAAGGAAAAAGGTTGGTGATTTAGTTGGATATGCGGGGAATCCTATGGGTTCATACACTGAGGAGCAGATTCTTCCTGCAAGTTTTGTTGTACCAGTGCCATCTACCATTTATCCTATTGTGGGTGCTGCAATTATGCTGAAGGGTATGACTGCTCAGTTTCTTCTTCGGCGTTGCTTTAAGGTGGAGCCCAGGCATACAATTCTTGTGCACGCTGCAGCTGGAGAAGTAGGATTTTTGTTATGTCAATGGGGTAATGCCCTTGGTGCCACTGTCATTGGTACTGTACCGACCAAGGAGAAGGCCGCACAAGCAATTGAAGATGGATGCCATCATCCCATTATCTATACCCAGGAAGATTTTGTGGATTGTGTTAAGAAATTACAAAAGGACAAGGTGTGCAGGTCGTTTTTGATTCTGAGGACAAGGACACATTCCAGGGATCTTTGGAGTGCTTGGTTTCTAGAGGTTACATGGTGAGCTTTGGTCAGTCATCAGGTGCAATTGATCGTGTTCCTTTGTCAGCCCTTGCCCCAAGATCATTGTTTTTGACACAGCCTTCCATGATGCAATACACTGCAACTCGAGAAGATCTCCTGGAAACTACAGGAGAATTATTTGCAAATGTTGCATCTGGTGTTCTAAAAGTCCATGTGACAAAGACATACGCACTGGCAGAAGCTGCAAAGGCTCATGCCGACCTCGAGGGTAGGAAGACAAGCAGTTCAATAGTCTTGATTTTCCTGATAACTAGCTGATGTGGAAAAACGTAGATCCAGGAGCGTGATGTAATCAATATGTCTCGTGTCCGAGCTTCAAATCATGGGGTTGGTTTGTAGCTATTTTTCACTGCGTGATTGTGGCGCTAGCTCGAGCTCGCAAAGCACTTTGGGTTAAAGGCAAGCAACGTCATTGAAACAATCATGGGCATGTGGAGATGGCGTTTTAAACCAGGCATGTTAAATCTACTCCTTGTAATAGTTTTCTACCTTCTTTCAATATCTTGAAATGAATTTTCTTTCCTCTTGAATGGCGCCTAGACTAGATGTTTTCGTGGTTGTTTATATCACTGCCTGATTGTGTGGTTGTTCCTTTAAATCTTATTCCAATTTCGCTGATTTTGCTTGGAATGTTCCTTCCTCTCTTATAGCTTACTCTATTTCATATTTGTCTAAATGGGTTACTGCAATATTGAGTGATGCAGTCTAGTTCGTAGGGAAGGAAACATTATTGAGTTTTGTTTTCTTATATGAATTTCTTTTAAAAAGAATTCTCTGATGGTAATTATAATTGAAGGTTACTATAGAAGGTTAAGCCTACATACCTCTTTTGGTTGAATAAATACGCATTTCCTATTTAGGGCTCTCTTGTTTTGCTAAAAGGTACATTAATAGTGATGTTGTGTCTGAAACTTGTTTAAGCCTATGGGCATTCCTTACTTTATGTTTGATTAGGAAATGGCATTTGGGGTTTGTTTTAGAACTGTACATGGTTGACTGTTGTACCTAGACTAGATGAAGGATAACCTGGCATCTATTTTGGCCTCCACGTGTTGAGAGTATTACTATACCTAATTCTTGATGTAAACTCTTGTATGATTAAAGCAAGGGGAAACATTGTAAGTTTAATTGAATGAAATCGCTACAATTTTTATTAAGGGTCGCAAGCAAGCTATTACTAGCTAGACTGAAACAAAAGTTGTAGGTGAATCCATGGTACTGGACTCGTGAACTCATTTCCTGTTAGATGACAGCTGATTTCAGTGATAATATCATATGTGGCTGTTATATTTATTTGTTTGATATTTGCTAAGACCTTTCCTCGATAAGCCCACATGGATCGGGTAAAATTCTCCATCTTCATTACCTTTGGCAAGGAGTTCATAGAACTTCTAGCCCTGACCGCACTGCGTAACCTTCCTGATAGCTATGTGCGTTGGTTCTTGGTTTGTGCTTGTACTCGTGGTAAGGTCTTTTGAGTCTGGGGCATCGTTGGTGTTTTGCCCTCTGCGTATCGAATCCCTTTGTTTCGAACTCGAATACCTTATACTTCAAACTTGGTTACTAAAAGGTCCCATTTTGTGGCCTTGTTAGGGAAATCAATTTTTATTTTAATGTTTATTGACATTGTCTGAATTATATAAAAATTATTAATGACTTTTGAGTTTAGTCTTCCCTTATATTATGTAGAGAAGTTGACGATTAGGATAGGGTTTGTTGGTAGAATAATGGCCCTTTCTGTGTCTCTTTCGTACGCTTTTGGAAAAGTGGTTTTGTTTTGGTTAACTAGTACTACGTTTTAAGAAATCCGATAAGGAGGTAGTGGTAAACTCCTTGGTTAAAACCAAAACTATAGTTGTGTTCTTTTAAGGGCATCGAACCCATATTACTTTGAAGCCCCCTGGAAGAATTGGTTAACGTCTTTTTTTTGCTTCGCGCCTACGATCATAATTAGTACGCTTTGTCTTCTCTTGGACCCCTTTAGTTGGATGGAGTAAATTTTGGATTCCAATCACGTAACCCACATGATTACATGAAGGAGATATCAGCACTCTTGACTTTCTTGTTCCCAACCCATAAGGTCTTGCCTTGATTTATGTAATTTTTTTCTTACGAGTATTTGGACTTTCTCCTTGTTGTATGATTTAGTTTTCTCTCTCATGAGATTAATATTGGAGTTGTGAGTTGTGTTTTAATCCATTTCTGAATTTAGAATATTCCTTTCTTGATATTGTTAATTGTTAGCTTACTATTGCATTGTGTAGCCTTAACATGCTCAGTTCTTGCGAACTGACTTTAGTTAATATTTGTGCAGATGGATTATGCGAGTAGACTAGAAGAAAAGAGTGTAAAAGTTTCATCTATACCATTATGAAGTTCCTTGTAAAAATGTCCAATGTGTTGTAAATTGTGTAACATTGCTTGTAAAGAGAGTTGATATGACCTCTTGCCTTGTATTGTTTGGTAATGGTGAAATAAAGTGTCTTGTGCTTGTGTAGTTAATCTTGAAATTATCCTTGTGAGAAATGGCATTCAATCTTTACATTGATATGAGTATTGTAAAACTATGATCTTGAGAATAAATTATTAAGTTAAATCTTTCTAAGACTTAGCGACAATATTTTATAAGTAAAGAAAAATGAGTTGGTTAACCCTTAAAGAAGCTAAACAAAAATAATGATTTTATATTCAACAAATAAATGTAAAGGTGATCTATTTGAAATCAAATAATTCCATGAGTGATCAAAATGAAAACATCCTTTGTGAGGTAAACATTTATTAATCGATATCCCTAGCTAAACTAGCGAACACTATCCCTTTGGGGTGAACTCTTAAACAAGCTTAAAGGAAAACAATGGTTAGTTTCTGGAAGATATTAAGATTTAGTAAGTAGGAGAAGACTTTATGTGAACTACTCTTCAGTGTATAAGAAATTAACTCAGTTGGTGAGATGAATTTGTGCAAACCATATATTGATTTCCTTCTGAAAACTTAAGTCATGAGCTAAAGGGCGTCTTACCAAAATAAATAAACCCTAACCATTTCTTACTGTGGCTTGCCCTAGCCGTGAGTGTGTCATGTGGATTGGACTTTCATGTTGTCTTGTCAAAAGAAAAATAAATTGTCTTTGATAAGTGTGTATGTTTCCGTGCTGACCTTGTGGTCTTCCCCGTAACAAATGATTCCAAGTGTTGATTGTAACCTTGTGACGACATGTTGTGTCGTGTTGAGTCAAAGCAAGTCAAAAAAAAAAAAGTTATCCTGTATTTCACTGTGTTGTTCTTGTGTTGGTAATTTTGGTGCGTTACAGATGTATCTTCACAAAAACATTTTGAAATGCTAACTTTTTATTTAGCATTTAAAATATTTGATGCCCTAAACATATAATCAGGGAAAATTTGAATTCTCCCAACTAATAATTGTATAATTGTAATATAAATAGTTATGAAGAACTATCACTAAAACATATGAATGTATTTTATTTACAACGTTAGGATGTATCTCCATAAAAACATTTTAAAATGCTAAATTTTTATTTAGCATTTAAAATATTTGATGCCCTCTACCATATTCAATCTCTTTAACAATATTAGTGATAATTCTTAATACAAATAGGTCATCAATCTCCTATCTTTTGAGAAGTTTTCTCCTCTTCTTGTCATCTCAACCAAAAAATTTGCTGGAGGGTTTCCCTTTGCACCTAATGTAATATGCATCGTGTCTTTAGTCTTTAGAATTGCAAGGAGCATAGTTTCCACTCCAAACCTTATCTATATCTTTTATTGCAATTCCATCGACTTTTTGCAATGTTCTTTTCCCTACGCGAGTATTGGATTCTAGTCAGTGGATAATTTTGTATTGAAGGCCTTTGTTAGCTTTTCAAAATTATATGAAGTGAGTTTTTCTAACAAGAATCCCATTTCAAATTTGTTTGATAATGACTTTATAAACTCTTCCAGGCCACCTTGCACATTTACAGTCTCCCTCTGGAGCTTAAACGTGATGTCTTTAGAGGACGATTGGTTTTTCTCATACAAAAAGCTCTATAAATTTAAAATAAGGAATTCTTGTGGTTATCTGCAGGGAAGTAAATAATATTTTATTAATCGGTCTCATATCAATTATAACCAGTGGAAAACCAGAAAAATCAACATTTTCGATTGTGGCTACCACTTACCAATGGGCCTTAGTGTACGATTACATATTCTTTACCCGTAGTAAGACCATTTGATGAAAGATATATTTCAAATAAATATCAATATCTTTATTATTAATATAACTATTGTTATGTAAACTGAAATCGTACTTGAAACAAAATAGTGAATTACATGGTAAAATGGTAAATTCAATATAAGTACTTTAGGTAGTTACCACTTATTGACTAAGATTTTGGCTTCGCTTGTATAGACCTTAATAGCTGCTAGTTTTTTTGATACAAGATGTATTACAAAACATAGTAATAAATTCAAAATCTATTTCATGTTATCACAAATGACAACATAATTCAGAAACATATTGGTCTTCGTGGTAATATGATACATACAAATCAAAATATTTTATGTCTTCTGAATGAATTATAGGACCCGCTAGGGTTTTTTATATCTATTAAACCACCCATTGGTAGACAACGCTTTTGAGATATTGATGTGGATTAATAGCCACTAGGTTATGCCATAATTAGTTGTAATAAGAATAGATTCTAATGTATTTATCTTTATGTGGATAGTAATGGTTTATGTAGACAACAAACAACCTAGAAACTACAAACTATGTAGCATTAGATGCCACCATGAACTTTTGAAATAGGTTATTTTATAATTCCTTCTTTTAAAATGGTTCAGCTTCTAGAATTAGCTAATAGCATTTTCTATAACTTTTTGATCCTTAGAAATGGTTATGTTTAAAAATATGCATTTATAACATACCTGGTTGTGTCTACATATTCATGTGAGTTACCACCACGCACTCGACTGTTATTTTCTCTGGTTATTGTTAATATTCATAAACCATTAATTTTTCTATAAATTTGTGGCGATTACTAGCAATTATTATTTATAAATGTACATGAATAACATACTAGGATTTCCTTACATATTCATGGATGATGTGGCTGAGTTCTCTTCATTTTTGGTAAGAGGTAGTGAGTATAGAGTATTGTAAAAAAAAGAACAATGGTAATTAAAAACAAATCTCATTAAATATATTTATAAAGCAATTGAAGTTCAATCACCATGATGAGTTTGTTGTGTAGCATCAAGTTGAGAGGTTTGTTCATCGATTCATATTTTTCTTTTGTTTTCTACATAAATAAGAAATGTGTAAGTAGCTTCTTTTTGTTAAAATACTCTTAACATAATCACATTTTCAAGTTGTATTCCAGTACAAACCTTTCTTCATATGAAAATAGTAATGTTTCAAAAACATTTCCTGACTATGTGTCTCAACAATAAAAACAACATATTGATTGGATTCAATTAATGCATGCAATGCGAAACTATCTCCGTATAGCACTAATACTATAGAATCCTAGGAACAACATCGAGAAAACATATCAGACCAGAACTCATATGATCACTCATAAGGAAAAGGATGTATGTTTCCTTTTAGGAAAATTTCACTTGTAGTTATAAATTCCTGTGGCTGTTTTTTAATCCAATCTGTAGTGACTTCTTCACTTTTATCATTTTTATCGTCACAGTTGTGCAGTTCTATTATTGTGTACGTAAGACACAAAATTTTAAAGTTCTCACTGCTATCATAGAGTCTATAGCATCAATCCAAAATTTATTCTTCACTATTTTCAACCTTTTCCATGTATTTTTTTACTGTTTCTCTCAACATTTTTGAATATTAAATTGTTATGAGAACAATAATAATACATTCCATCTTATTTAATCCAATAACTGTTAACAACTCCATTATTTCTTCAGAAGAAATATCGTTAGACAAATTGTAAAAATAAGTGATAACTCATTCGTCATTGAAAGGATTGGTGGAAGGAATAGATCCTAGAGTTGACAAAATCTAGAATGGGTATGCACATTGACAAGTAAATTCTTATTTTTCCTCCATCCTTGATGGTATATTGTCTTCCATTGACACCACATAGTTGTCTAATATTATTTGAGCCTCGACGAGAAGAACTTCTTGCTCCTTCTAGTCCTATTTTGGTTTAGCTTAATTTTCCCCTATGTGGGAATCATATTTTATGTTTACTTTCCTCCCTTCACCCAATAGTAAAAAAAATGGCAATAGTATGTTTCATGTAATTTAACTTTCTCAATTACATTGGATTCACTACTGAATGTCAATAGATCAATATATAGATGATTATCTTTAAAATATTATAGAACTTTTTCTCTCATTTTTCTATCTTCTTTTATTCCCCGGTAGTAAGAGTCAAATGTTTCTACTATTAATTTGTCTTGAATAGGGCCAGTTAACAAGACATCCCTTGGTTGTACTTTATCTACTAGTATTGATACTTCTTCATTGTTCATTCCTCTAGTAGCCCCAAATGAATTGAATGTCAACCTTTCAAATGAATTAGGATAAAAATTTTCATTATTATATTTAGTAGGTAAACAAACAAGGATACCAGATCCAAAAAACTCAAATGTTGTAGTCCATTCAGTTTGTATATCATTGATAATAATAGAAATGTTCATTTGTCTTATAGATTATTTGTTGTGTCCATTTTGAAAATCAAGAGGAATTGATTCTCAAAGTTATAGATTCAAAGGTCAATCATATGTTTTTTCCTTTTATATAAGGAAGATAAAATATAATAAAAAATTCAATAAAATTAAAATAAATTACTCTTCACTCCTCTGTTTTGTTTTTTTACAATCTGGGACATTAAGGACATCCAAGTGATTTCCAAACCAATCTATATTTTTAAAGAAAATCCATAGACTTTGTTTCTATCCAATTTTTGTTCACTTCATTTTGTTGTTTGAAAATATAAGTAATGTCTTTGTTAGTTGCATTTGTAAAAATAATGCAAGCCCTACGAAACCATAGCCTCTTATGTAAAGACATTTAAGTATCTGAGCCCAATTTTTTTTTTGTCCACATATTATATACTGGACGTGAAATATATAAAATTTAACATCATCCCTTTCCAAATATTTCAAATATTCAAGCATCACAACCTTATTCATATAATCCAAGAAGGGAAGAAGAATTGCGTCCCTCTATGTAGGAATAAAATTTATCTCATAGTGAACGCAATTACTGCACCACATTCCATCGAGATTCATATAGTCTTATTTATTTCTCCTAATATATATCTTGGAAAATTGTAATCCATATTTTTTATATCAAAGAAAAAGGCTATCAATTGCTCTGCTCAACAATTTCCTCATTTCAAAATAGTCATTAAATAACAAATCATTGACTAGCTCAACAGCGATGATCATATCATTACCTCATTTCATGGAACTAACTATTTGTAAAACTTTAGATCAATTGTAATTTTAAATTATTATAAATTTAACAATTTTCTGTGTGTTACCTGGTGAATCCAATTCCCAATATGTTTTCAATCAAGGGGGATCAAGATTTTCTATTCTTATCAAGAAAAATTCTTAGCAACCATGAGCCTTCATTAGTAGCTCAAAGGAATCATGTTGCGGCTTCTAGGATAAATAGTTTTAATTTTGAAAATAAATATATAATAACAAGAAATGGTCTATCTTAGTGGCTGCTAGGCTCCTATAATTACCATTTTTCATTGTAATCACTAATTTTTCAGCTTTTTATCGATAGTGTTTTCATTGATTGTAATTGCAATGAGAGGATTCAAGAATTATTTATTTCACCTAAGATATATATTTGTAAGTTATAATCCATATTCGTTTGTATCAAAGAAAAATCCTAGAAGCCATTAGGCTTAACAATTTCTCAATTTCCAACTAGTTATTGATTAATAACTTAGGATATAGCTTAGAGGTCGCCAAGATCCTTTCATTACCTCTTGTCATAGTAATCACTATCTTTACATATTTAGAGCGGTTGTAATTTGCAATGATTATAATTCTATAGAATTAGTTGCATGTTACCTTGTAGATCCAATTCGAGCACTAAGTTCTGTCGAGATGGATCAAGAATTTCAGTTCATATCAAAGAAAAGGTTTATCGACGACTGATCTCCATTTCTAGTTGAAAGGAATAACGTAGCTACAACTAGACTCAACAATTTCTAATTTTTGAATAGCTATATTGTAACAAAAAATGGTCTAGCTTAGTGGTAGCTAGGCTTCTATCATTATCTCATGTCATGGCAGCCCCAATTGCTGCACTACATGTTTATCTCGTACAAGATATATCTTTGTAAGTTGGAATCCATTTATACCCCTAAGAGAAAGTGATATTTTTTGTAGTTTTTATAAGATAAATCATTACAACATGTAATTCACATCAGTTCTTATCAAAGAAAATGCATAGCAACTGCTAAGCTACTTTATTTATTGGTTGAAATGACATATGGTCCATTGTGCACAACAATTACTTAAATTTTAAATAGCGATAGTAATTTGCAATGATTATAATTCTATAGAATTATCTTATCAAGAAAAATTCTTAGCAACCATGAGCCTTCATTAGTAGCTCAAAGGAATCATGTTGCGGCTTCTAGGATAAATAGTTTTAATTTTGAAAATAAATATATAATAACAAGAAATGGTCTATCTTAGTGGCTGCTAGGCTCCTATAATTACCATTTTTCATTGTAATCACTAATTTTTCAGCTTTTTATCGATAGTGTTTTTCATTGATTGTAATTGCACATGAGAGGATTCAAGAATTATTTATTTCACCTAAGATATATATTTGTAAGTTATAATCCATATCGTTTGTATCAAAGAAAATCCTAGAAGCCATTAGGCTTAACCAATTTTTCTCAATTTCCAACTAGTTATTGATTAAAACTTAGGATATAGCTTAGAGGTCGCCAAGATCCTTCATTACCTCTTGTCATAGTAATCACTATCTTTACATATTTAGAGCGGTTGTAATTTGCAATGATTATAATTCTATAGAATTAGTTGCATGTTACCTTGTAGATCCAATTCGAGCACTAAGTTCTGTCGAGATGGATCAAGAATTTCAGTTCATATCAAAGAAAGGTTTATCGACGACTGATCTCCATTTCTAGTTGAAGGAATAACGTAGCTACAACTAGACTCAACAATTTCTAATTTTTGAATAGCTATATTGTAACAAAAAATGGTCTAGCTTAGTGGTAGCTAGGCTTCTATCATTATCTCATGTCATGGCAGCCCCAATTGCTGCACTACATGTTTATCTCGTACAAGATATATCTTTGTAAGTTGGAATCCATTTATACCCCTAAGAGAAAGTGATATTTTTTGTAGTTTTTATAAGATAAATCATTACAACATGTAATTCACATCAGTTCTTATCAAAGAAAATGCATAGCAACTGCTAAGCTACTTTATTTATTGGTTGAAATGACATATGGTCCATTGTGCACAACAATTACTTAAATTTTAAATAGCGATAGAAAAAAAAATCATGATATAGCTTAGAGGACACTATCTATATACCAATACCTCTTATCATTGGAAACACTATCTTTACAACTTTGAGGCACTAGTATTTTTTGTTTTTCTAACGTAAAAAACAACTTCTGGTATTTTAGATTTTTCATGCCATGTTTCATTGTTTGACTGGTAGCTATCTATATTATAATATCACATTTTTATATAGTTTCAAAATATTTGATAATCATTTATTTATATATAAATTTCATAATAAATATGTCAAAGATAATGTTTTCTAATTATTAGGTTGAAAACATGTCACGTGGCATAGAGTAATTGGATAATCATTTTTCATGAGCGCATTACATCTAACATTACCTAGGTTGATTCTCATAAAATTAAAATAAATGTGCCTATACATTCATATAATTTATGTCTTCTGTTTTATTATGATATTATATGTTTTAACTATTTTAATCTATAGCCACTAAAAAAATTTGTTATTTTCAATATTGTTAATTTTTTCAATATCTCGCACCTTTAATGAGTTGTAAATTCAAAATTTTAAATGTGAATTCCCTCGCAATTTTGAGAATTTGAAATTTCAATATTAATACATTTTCACCCGCTCTAATCTCCAAATTTCCATATCCCACACTTTTTATATTTTCAAAATTTCTTACATGCAATGTCTCAAAAACAAATATTAAATGCCCTGGAGAATTAGATTTTAGGGTTTTTATTTTTTTGTTCTTGCAGAACACCACATCATGAAATCATAGAACAACACAATCAAGTCAAAGATTACAGGGCTAAATGCAAGAATCCCTATGGTTTTGGCCAAAGAACAATTAGACATTAATTATAATCTAATTTTTGGATTAACAAAAAAGGGAAAAATCAGGCAATATAAAGAAGGGTGCTCACATACTGGGGAAGAAAAAGGGATTGTGGAAAAATAGTGTAGATAGTTAGTTCAATGCAGCAGTTGGTGGTGTGAATGGCATCACCAAGAATGAAATAATCTCATTTATAAATAAGGCATTTATAAAAAATGAATACTATATTAAATGTGCACGTTTTTTATTGTGGCCTTGTTCAGTCGTTCTGTCTTCGACTAGATCTTGTCTTTTTAACATCAATTCAACTCTATTTTCCCTTAAAAATTGAGATTTGTTGCCCATCTCTGCTTACGGGTTCCTTCTAATCATTTTTTCAAACCACCTTGTCCTTACTATTTCCTATATTTTTCATGTTAGTACAACCTTGCTTTTCTCTATGAAAACGTGACCCGCGACCCAACTCTGCTTACTGGTTCCTTTTGATTGTTTTTTCACACCAGGTTTTTCTTCAATAAAACAAGTCATTTTTACCCAAACCAAAGAAAATTTAATCCCTTTTCAATTCTATTTTTTATTTCATTTGAACACTTTCAAGTTATTTCCAATCTATGTCCCCCTATGGATATTTTCTCCTGCTAATGATGGACAGTCACATAATCACTTGTTTTTAAAATTACAATGTTTAATGAGAATTAAAATATTAGTTTTTTATTCTTTACATCTACCTTTTCTCCTTTTAATATGATGATAGAAACAACCCGAGGTAAATATTTCATTGTACTTTTTTTATATGGTTGCCACTTTGACTTTGTGAGAAGATATTCGAGGTTAAGAAAACGGTTTAAAACTGTAATATCATATTAAATTATCAATTATGAGATAATTTTATGTGTAATGGAAGGTTAAACATATTGTACATATGCCTCAATTTTATATATAAAATATTTTAATCACTATGTATTTAAATTTATGTATTAAATATCTTAATCACTATGTATTTATGTATGTAAGTCATGATGATATCATTCTTTTAAAAAAAATTATCAGTAGGACATGTATTATTGGTAGAATATTGAGTGTTGGCATATATATTAATTCATTAGGTTTGTTGTGGAACGACAAAGAAATATTAGTCTCTATGGAAGGCCACAAACTAATATGTTGAACATTAGGGTTTCTAGTAATTAACACATTAATGAATTATATTATTATTGTAGCATCCACTAGGTTATGCTGCAACATATTATTTGGATATTAGTTATCATTAGGATTAGAAAAAAACAAGAAATCTATTGAAATCTTAGCAGCCTCCAGGTTATAACATAATACCATATTTGTAGCATAGCGATCGGTACATAATAAATAATATGATGAAATTATACGTCGCTAAGACACTACCACACCATAATATTTAGAACATATCGGTCACTAGGATTTAACAAAATAAAGAAATAAATAATGATTTTAGCATCTTCTAGGTATTGCCACAACATATTTTTTGTAGGTTAGCATTCGTTAGGGTTTCACATAATAAAGAAAGTTATTATAAGTCTAGGGTTTGCTAGGTATTTCTAAAACATATTATTTGGAGCTTAGCGGTCACTAGGCTTTCAAAAAATAAAGTAAGGTACTATGAAATTAGTGGCCGTTACATACTACCACAACATAATATTTAAAACAACGCTTTCGACAAGATTTAACTTTTAAAATGAAATTAATTTGAGCTTAGTAGTCAGTAGCCTACACAACTACATAATAATCTAAGCTTAGCACTCATTAAGATTTAACCCATAATATTTGGAGCATAACAACCACAACGATATACAATCATGTAATAGTTTAAGCTTTCCGTTCATTAGCATTTAACACATAATATTTGGGGCATAGAGGTCACAACAATTTAACACATTAAATAAATACTCAAAGAGGCTAGCACCTGCTAGAATATGCATACTCATAATTTTTACAGGTTGTTGGTGGTATGCTTTGATAAATCAATTTAAAAAAATTTGAGCTACATATCATCTGGTTGCTTCCATAATAGAATATTTTGATTTTGGATGTCTCGAGCACTTGAAAAGATGAAGAATTAAATATTTAGCTTGGGTTCCACTATCTTATGTTGCAACATATTATTTGAATATATGTTATCACTAGGATTGAACTAAAAACATGTCAGATATTACAAGCTTAGTAGTTGTTAGGTTGTACCTAGAAAACATTTCCTGAGCTTAGAGATTGGTACTCAAGAATGGATATCATGAATTTATATGCCACTAAGAAACTACCACATCATAATATTTTGAACATAGTGGACACTAGCATTTTAAAAAATAAAGAAATATATTTCGAATCTATCATCCGCGAGGTATTGCCACAACATAATATTTATACCTAAGTGATTGTTAGGATTTAAAAAATTAAATTAAGGTTGTATGTAATTAGCAACCTTTACTTATTACAACGATATAATTTTAAAAAAAAAAAATTCTTCAAGATTTAACATTTAAAACGAAATTGATTTGAGCTTAACGATTGCTAGCCTTTACAATGAAGTAATAATTTACAATTATCGTTCATTAGGATTTAACACATAATATTTGGGGCATAGCAGTCACAAGAATTTAACACATAAATCAAGATTCCAGAAGGCTAGTGTCCTCTATAATATGCGTACTCATAATGTTTACAAGGTTTTGGTGGTATGCTTCAATAAATCAAAGTAATAAATTTTTAGCTACGTGGCAAATAGTTGCTTCCACAATAGAATATTTCAAGCTTGGATGTCTCAAGTATTTAACAAGATGAAGAATTAATTTTTTAGCTTGTAATCTGCTATCTTATGTTGCAACATATTATTTACAAATATGATGTCGCTAGGATTCAAGTAAAATCAAGTCAAATATTACAAGCTTAGCGATCGCTAGGTTATTCCTC